>OZ023255.1:17598512-17942242 GCA_964007305.1 Netelia melanura | reverse complement strand
CAACAATGGCTGATTTCAGTCCCAACGAAATCGTTGATATGCTCCTTATTTTAGGGACATGCCGGGGCCATTATTTACGAGCAGAAAATTTGTATCGACGCGAATATCCTGATCGTCGTCATCCATCGCGGCAGACAATCCGAACCCTCGAGAGGAGAGCGAGGGCAGGCCGAATAACCCGCCACCGCCAACGTCGCCAAAACGTGAACAATGATTTTGGTGGCCCGCATGAGGCTCGAAACATGGCTATTTTAGCGATGATAGCAATCGATCCTCATTTGAGTGTTCGAGTGATCTCGGAGCGACTGGGGTTTCCCGGATCCACAGTGCACCGAGTACTGAGAGGTGCAAGGCTCCACCCGTACAGGATACAATTCCACCAAGATACGCCTAATCCTGATCCGTTGCGAAGGATGGAGTTTTGTCGGTGGGCATTGAGACGAATCGAGCAATTCCCAGATTTTTTTAGGTTTGTTATGTTCAGTGATGAATCCACATTCAACAACCGAGGTCAGGTAAATCGATGGAACTTTCGGTATTAGACTGATCAGAATCCACGATGGGTGCGACAGATCGATCACCAGCATCGGTGGAGTTTGAATGTTTGGTGTGGAATCATTAACGGGCAATTAATAGGTCCTCACTTCTTCGAGGGAACTGTGACGGGAGCCCGTTATTTTGACTTTCTGCAAAATGAATTGCCGCTTTTGATGGAAGACATTGATTTGGTTACACGTCAACAGATGTGGTTTCAGCAAGACGGTGCACACGCTCACTGGGCTCGTGTTGTTCGAAATCACCTGGACGCAACATTCGGTCAAAGGTGGATCGGACGAGATGGACCTGTCCATTGGCCTCCAAGATCACCTGATCTTACCTCTCCCGACTTTTTCTTGTGGGGTTATCTTAAAGACGCTGTCTACCGTCAAGCTCCAACCACACAAGAGGATATGAGGGTGCGGATAAGAGCTGCCTGCCGTGCAATCCCGAGAGTTGTTCTCTTGCGAACAGTCGATGGTTTTGAGAGGAGAGTTCGGGCATGCTTAAACATGAATGGGGGAATCTTCGAACACCTTTAAGAGTTCAGAGAACACTCATAAGGAGGTGGTTTTGGAGTCGGTAAATACTGCGGAAGTGACGAGCCGCAGAGACCTAATCCTTGTGAGTGTTTCACACACTCACACTCACACTCACACGCGCGCAAACACACACACACACACACACACTTATACTTGGGATGTTAAAGACTTTACCTCCTCGTGGTACATCCTGGATAACGCTAAAATAGTCAAAAATGGTGTTCTACTCCAAAAATTATGCACTTTATCAAAAAAATGTTCCTATAAAAGTTGTTAGTTTTGATCCGACAAATTTTTTAGTAACAAAGAAATGGCCTGTTTCTATTTAAAAAAAACATGTCGGCCATCTTACAGCCGCCATTTTGAATTATGATACAAAAAAAAAAATTTTTTTGAACGTCCCCCTTCGAACCCTAAAAGTTTCATTATACACAATTTTTGATCGGAGCAGTATTTTCCGAGAAAAATCAGGTGTAAGATTAAAATGGGACACCCTGTATTATAAGATTATAATAGATTTATAATAAAAGTAAAATTATACAGTTCGATTAAAAAGTAAAAATAATATCATGAAAATATATAAAACATAGATGTTAAAGTTACTATATTTTTGTTGTCTCATAGTACATGTTTGATTCACGCTCGTCACATACAAATTACACACTTAAAAAAAACACATTACTTAATTACACACATTATAAAAAAAATAAAAAATTGTGATTCTCTGATTCTGATGAAATATTTGGGGTGTGTGTGTGTGTATGTGTGGGAGATCAGTCTGTGAGAGCATTGAGATAATACTATAACAGAATCTCATTCGGATCCTCCGAGTGGAGTGTTTCACAGTGCGTTTGTATGGCAGCGAATCGGTTCGTCATCGATTGTTTCACATTCTTGTATGTTCTGTACAGATGAGGTACGAGAAACGATTCAGATGCTGTAAGCTTTTGATGATACAGCACTAACACCGATCGCCTCCGAAAGATTTTCGTAAACATCCAGTAGCTTGGATTTCTTCAAATGCTCTATCAATATTTCTACACAAGAGAATATAATCATTAGTTTTTGCATCTGTCGAATTACACCTCCTATTAATAATTTTTACAAGTTTTTCATTACCTGATTTAGATTTCAGCAGATTGAATGTTAAAATAAGAGCACTGCTCGTCACAGCTGGATCAGATTCTGGATTTCTTTGCTCGAAAAACTTTAACAGAGCCTGATCAACCTGAGCTTCGATAAGCGATTGTTCCGCGTCCGCGAGCGATATAGCTGACAATATCGTTAGACTCATGACTGCCCCGTTTTGTGTCAGAGCGTGTTTGGCCGTTACCATTTTCACGAGATGTTCGATACCTCCGTACTTGATTATCGTCGAAACGACATCTTTATCTCTGGAAATTCGTACATTTTGTTAGAGCCTATTCGTTGTACATTTGTTTTTAGTGATATTTTTTTCACAATACCTGCTGTGAATAATGAGACAGGCAATCAAGCGATTTGCTTCGCCCTGAACTCTTAGACTATCATCCGTGTCGCACCATTTTACCACCTTCTCCACAAGATCGTCCCGTTTTCCCAACGATATCGCCGCTTCTCCTGTGAACCACGATGCAATAACAACAAAATTACATCGAAAAAAAATGTCTATATCCATGTTTAATTTTCGAAATAAATTCTAGCTCACTCTGCCCCTGAATGACTATTCTTAGAATGGCTAATGATTTGAAGATCACAGGAAACATTGGAATGTCCAACATTGGATAGATTGTATCGATAAGACCATCCGCAAGTACAATCGATTTGTTGGTTGGTGATATAACGAGATTTCGCAAATCGGTCAATAGAGCATATTGAATTCGCATTCCACCGGTTTGACTGGCTTCGTCACGAAGTAATTGCAACAGCTTGCAATGCATTTTTTGTTCAACCATGAGCTGACAATGAGCATCTGTATTAGCAAAATTTCCCATTGCACAAATTGCTGTTACTTGTAAATCCTTGTCCGTACTGTCGAGCCACTCGACGAGCTTCTTATACACCGGTCCGTTACTACCATCGTATAGCAAATTCGCGCTTTCATCTAACCGCAATAAAATCACATATAATTTAATAGAATATTTCACAACGAGAACAAATCTTTGTTAGGTAGTTTGTTCACGAATTTTACCTCCTGTTAGAATGAGAACAATTAAATTGCATGCGATTCTGAGGTTTGACCTTGTCTCCTCATTCGTGCAGCATGGACTGCAGTTTTCATAGACGAGTTGCAACAGTAATTCGCAAAGACCAGCTTTAGCAAACAGTAGTTTACCATTCTCTGTGAAATCAAATAATTTGGTTAATATCATAGCCGATCTTTTGGCTTATTTGCTTAGAAGAATGATTTACTCGAATAGAATAGAATCGAATATGATTAATTACCATTGTCAGCGTAGCCAAACACCAACTTAAGGCACATTTCCGAGCATTGGGAGAGTCCAAGTTTTGTCAATTTTTTTACCAGTATTATGCACAATCTCTCGTCAAGAAATTTATTATCAGAATCATTAATAAGTCGAAGTGTCATGAGAGCTTTGATGGCCGCTTTCTCATCCTCGTGTGTACTATCTAGCTCCAAAACACTGCAGATTATCGGTACAACATTCTCCTCTAATGCCTGTGATAAATTTAATTGACAAATTATTAGTACTATCGTCATCGTGACAAATTATGAAACAGTCAATATTTTTATTGATTCATCAATTATTTTTACCTTTTGTTGCAAGGCAATTTTATCACCTAGAAAATTTCGGAGAAATAGAAAATTTAGGAGAAATAGAATAGAAATAGAATTAGAATGACCGAAGGTGTGTACTGACAACACCGGAAAATCTTTAGTCAAGTCCTCGAAATAATTAACATCCACCCTCCGCTTTACCTTCCATTTCCGCGATCAAGTGTTCCACTCAAACTTAGATCAATCGTGATGAATTAATGCTTTTCACCTAATATCGATATTTAGAATGCACAAAGTTTCGAAAGTAGTAAATAAACTACACGTATCGCTGAGAAGATAATACTAAACACTGGTGTAACATCGCCACCGAGACTCGTAAGATGTCACAGCGAATTGGCGCCTGTAGGGGTATGATCAAACGGTAGCAAAAGGAAAATATTGAAAAAGTTCAAAATTACAAAAATTGCAATTGTCCAAAATTTCGTTGTAAACGGTTAGAAGCCAACTTCAGGGCACAATGGCAGAAAGTAAATTGCGCTATTCCAAGAAAGTATTAGCGATCAAACGATGAATTTGAACACACATTAGTATCAAACGACCATTCAACAATGGCAAAAGGAAGATGTTTCAAAAGTCAAAAAATATAACAACTGGAAGTGTCTAACGTTCACCAGTAAAACGTTACTAGACGAGATTAGATGAAAGTCATTTCAATTTTTTGCACAACCTATCAACGATCACACGACGAAATTTGACATACATTAGTATCAAACGACGATGGAACGATAGCAAAAGGAAACAATTTATAAAGTTATAAATTATAACAACTGGAAGTGTCCAACCTTCACCAGTAAAAAGTTACTAGATGAGCCTCGGAGACAGTAATTTCGATTTTGTGAAAAAACTATTAACGATCAAACGATAATTTTTAACGATCAAACGGTATCAAACGACGATCAAACGATTGCAAAAAAAAAGTCGGTCAACTTTATGGAGCCGGCGCCCGGAGTGGGCTTCGTGCGAATGACTACTAGCGCCGCATGGTGGGTTAGTTTACGTGGCAACAATAACGAGGACACGCTAGACTCAACATTGTCATCCTCCTGGTCATTGCCACTAGATTTCTGTGTTAGCCAATTTCCGAACATGCTCATAAAAGAAGGAGAAGGAGAAGACATTTTCTTTTACCGAATCGTTTAATTTTTATTCTGACCATTCTGACAGCATCGTATAATACACAATGAAGGACGATCAGACAGGAAAATCAAGCCGTAAACGGCTACTGTTCACATCAAGGTGTCTTTTTGGTGACGGCTATAATCCCATTGAAGAAAGCCTTTTCGACGAAAAAAGCTACGGAAATGATATATCGGATGACAAGACTTATATAAATCCGCTTTACGCACTGTACGCGGATGATGAAAGCGACAGTGGTTTCAATAATTCAACCTGGAGTTTTCTTAGACAACCATTTTCCACTGTGAATGAAGCATCTGTAGTGCGAAATAATTTACCGAACTGGGACGGTCTACGAAAACGCGCAACACCTTTAAATTGCATTGAAGAAAAAGAGATGGTTAATTCTCATGTGCTTCCTCGAAAATTATCGTTGGATATGAACGGTTCAGAAGATCACTTACTTGAAATAAGACACGCTCGCAAGCGACACGCCGATCATTCTTTTGTAATTTCGCATAGAGCCAAAATTTCAAAGGTCGATGGGAGTCCATTCGTACCACGAGCTTGCACGTTCTTTCAAGAAACGAAAAACGAGACGAAACTATTCAATACCCAAACTGAATTGACCGTCAATGAGCCTAATATTGATACTTTGATGAAAAAGAAGAATGTCGGCGATGGTACAGTCAAAGTTCTCAAGGAGAATTGGGCCAGCGACGATTATAATATGGATTTTTTATTGATGCCAATTGTAAGCAGACCAGTTAGTCTGATGCCATCATGATGCGTAGCCTCATCACTGTTGGCACAAACCCCAAATAAATTAAAATCAGTTGAAAACAAAATGAGCAATGTGTTTGTAGCGACGAATATCAGAGATGCATGTACCGAGCCAACAAGTTCCAGGGACACGCAGCTCGATACAAGACAGTATTCTGTTTTCGCCAAACGAGATTCTTCTAATATGATTAATGAGTGAGTATACGTTTTGTTCTTTTTATCTTTTTTTCGTTGTTTCAGTTGCGTACGTTATTTTAAAATTTATCATGCTCTGCAGGTATAGAAATGCCACCTTCATCGATAATAATGGAGACAACACTACACGTGGTGTCAAAAGATCATGGGAATCATCAAGAAATGGTGCTGGAATCGAGAATCAACAGGAGATGGATGCTAGCCGCAAAAAGAGGCTAAATACCAAGCGACATATGAGATAGTCTACTTTTTGAGTGATCCTGAGAACAAAAATCTTAACCTACATTATAATAATTATGCCAAAGTATATGTTTATCTTCTTACAATAGTAAGCTAATGAATATCAGACAAACGTAATAAATAGTAAGCTAATGAATATAAGACAAAACCCCTGACATGCTGTATTAGTATTTAACAATACGTGTTAATTACAGTATACTCCCGTTTATCCGAAATTTTCGTTATCCGAGCTGGCCGCCGTCCCAATTATTTCGGATAAACGGCAGTATGCTGTATTACTTGTCTTTTCTGTACCATGCCGATAAGAAGTTCTCTATTATGATCTATTAAACTCATAACGTGATGTATTTGGGCATCGCTACTTATGCAAACTTCATAAAATCAAGCAGTTACTTCTTTCAAGGTTTCCATTCGTAGTATAATTGAAGTTTCAACAGCTTCCTGATGACCTACCAAATGTCCGCCCCGAAAGCTGTCGCTCCCAGAAAAATGAAAAAACCTCAACGTTTTTCGGAAATCTTATTTTTTTCTCTGTCCTGTCAACTGCGCCTGAAGTTGAGAAAGGTTGGAAAAGAATTGTAGGAGTTACGCAAAAAGAACTTAGTGGAGACCTCGATCAGTGGAAAGATCATTCTTTTTGACGTGACTCTTACAATTTTCATCCAACCTTTCGCAACTTCAGGCACAGTCGAGAAGACGTAGAAGCAAACAACGTGTCTGAAAAACGTTGACGTTTTTTTATTTTTCTGGGAGCGAGATCTATCGGGGCGAGTCGCGGCACAGACGGGTACGGAGTTTTAAGGCGCAGTTTCGTTGGCTGTAACAAAATATATTTTTTGAAAGAATTATTAAAATAAGAAATTCAAACGAATATCTAAATAATAATTGAAATTGTAGTGTACTACTTTACTGTACCCTTCGGCGTTTGGACCTCCCTTCCACTATCAGATCGGGGGGCACACTCTTCAACAACATCTCCATTTGCGTCGCCCGTTTCTTCTTCGCTGGAAATGTTGTATCACTAGAGTTCGTGCCGGAAACATCGCAGGAGGCCTTTTCCTCGGACCAACCTGCGATGTTTCCATCTGATTCTGCCGGCTGCTGATTGCGGTCATCCTGCAATTTCGATTTAATATTTTTACAGATTTTGTTTAACCATCCAGTCTACATTCAGACCACTGTGATGAAGCGACGGGCAAAATTTCCAAAGGATCCCGTATTCGAGATATTGGTAATTGGAGATTGCACCATTTAACACGGGTTCTTGTGGGAAGCTGTACAAAAGTTTACATTTCACGGAATAACTCCCAAAACTTTTCTACACATATCTTTCTTTCTTCTCCGAATAAAAAATATCTGTAGAAAAGTTTACGAGTTATTCCGTGAAATGTGAACTTTCATACTTCTTACCATAAGAACCCGCATTAAATTGTGCAATGTTCAATTGCCAATATCTCGAATACGGGATCCTTTTGAAATTTTGTACGTCATTTCATCACAGTGGTCCGAATGTACGCTAGAAGTTTAAAAAAAAATTGACTTACGTTTAATTCCTCCAAAACGGTGGTCGGGGTGGTCGGCCCGCGCGATGGTCCGTCTTTATACGGATACGCGGTGGAAGCATCCCTGGACTTCGATGATCTGTGGTAAAACTTATTTTGTAAAAAAGTTTTTGAAATTCATTTTGCAAATGAACAGCGAGCCGTTCCAGAGAATTATTTTCTATTATTCCGAATGGCAACCAGCATACACAGAGTATGGTAAATCGATAGAATTTCATGACCTCCTCCATTCCATGGGCTGCCTCAGAGTGCCGATTATGTGAACGATCCGCGTGCAAAGCTCATAATAATTGACGATTTGATGCGCGAGGCGTCGAACAATAGTGTTGTTGATCTTTTCACCAAAGGTAGTCATAAAAACCTGAGTGTTATTTTTATTACTCAAAACTTGTTCCATCAAGGACACGGCCAGCGCGATATTTCATTGAACGCCAATTATATTGTAATTTTCAAAAATCCTCGTGATCGAGCCCAAATTCAGCATCCCGCGCGTCAGGTATATCTGGAAAACCCACGATTTCTACAAGAGGCCAATCATGATGCAACGTCCAAACCGCATGGTTATTTATTACTCGATTTGAAACAATCAACATCTGATAACTGTAGATACCGTACTTGTATTTTCGCCGACGATGCCCATCATTTTGTGTACATACCACGGAAAAAGTTAAAAAACAATACCGGCACATGTAAATTACCAGTTCAACGCGTGTAATGGCTACTAAAGCATCGTCGCGTCACGAAAAATGTATATCTATATTGAGCGCCCTTCAGCAATCCAATACAACGCATCGTGCATCTGACACGCACAAAAAGCAAGCAAGTGCTAGTCACGCCGTTTGTCAATGTGTGATGTACATTCTTAAGGGTAGCACAACCCCAAAGACATGTAGCACAAAGGGGTTTAAAAAGGAGTGATACATCAGGACAGCCGGCAGTTCATCAGACGTAATGGCGCGGGGTGGTTCACCGCTCTGCAAAAAGCACGTTGCGATACTGCGTGCTCTTCAACACTTGAATAAGGAGTAGCGCGAGGCTGTTTTACGCAAAGCAGATCCAAGTATTATCCGGTGTATTTGTGAGTGTGCACTGAATGTTCTCTGTGGGAATGTACCACTGAAGATCGACCAGAGAAAAAAATTACATCGATACGCCCCAGTTCTCCGTCGTTTAGCCTCAAAAAAAGGCTGCTGGAAGAGTAAAAAACGGTTTGTTGTTCAAAACGGTGGGTTTCTACCGCTCCTGTAAGCACCAATACTAGGTACTGTTTTATCGAATTTGATTGGCGGCCGTGGATGATGGAGCACGCAAGAAAAATGGTACTCGTGCCGGAGGAGCATCTAACGCGGTTGATCACACAAAGTCATACGCAGCCATTTTTTAATACGGATGCGCCTCAAACACAGCCAGTGCGAGGTGTTGACGCTACGCTAGCTCGATTAGACACGGAGATGAATGAAATTTTGGACTCCAGCGCATACAAGGATGAGAGGGAAAAATGGACAGCGTACTTGACTATACTACAACGTTATCTCCACTTCGTTGATGATGAGAGAGCTCTGCAGTACCGCGACCGTATGCAGAATAAACACTATGTAGAGTCTGATTATGAAAGAAAAAAAGACGAAGAAGAAACCGGTTACGGTATGAATGATACCGCCATTCTCGACATGTATACCAGCTAAATTTCGCGTCAAAGCGAAACTACTTCTTCGCCGCTTGCGCGGTGCCCCAAGATCTAATTTTTCTTGGGATTCTGATGGAGTCGTGTCGGTCAGTGGGAAGCCAATAAAAGATTCAAATATTGTTGATCTCGTGAACGTTGCTATGAGGGCTAGGAAAATACTTAACCCTGCTTGACGCAGTGCCTTTGCCAGAGTTCTACGAGCGGTCAAGACACCTTGTTAAAACTGGCCGGTCGAGCGGCGACTAAGCGCTCGTAACAATGTAGAGGGTATAGGGTGGGGAGAGGAGCTCGGGCCTGGGGGGGGGGGGGGGGGTCAGGTGGCCTTTGCAGGTTCCTGCTGCTGACTCTCTAGGAGCCCCTAAGTCGGAGAGTGGGGATACGGGTTATAGGGTAGGGTAAGGATACTCGGTCCCAAGGGGGGAGAGTCGGGTGGCCTTTTCAGGTTCCTACTACCGGCTCTCTATCGGCCCCTGGGTCGGAGGTGGGGGGAATGGGGATCGGAGGAGAAGAGGAGATGCGAACGGGTTCCATTGGGGTGTTCGCTCTGATAAGAGCGGATGGTAAGGTGTGAGCGTCAGGAGACCCCGAGGATCGTTAGCCTCGTGGCGGAGGTGGCGCTGCGATCAAACAGATCCGTGGCCGCGGGTCCGTGGGCCTGCCGATACGGCGGATGACTTCGGTTAAGGTCCGAGGATCAGGCTTGGTGGTGGACGGTGGCAGCTTCCTTGGAGACAGGCGGAAGGAGTCTTTAGCCACAACCCCAGCCACAACGGTGCTCGGTTTTACCGGGCGTGTGGCTCGTCGCTCCAACGACTGAGCGACGATGTCGTCGGTCTTGGCCGTGGCGCGGCGACGGTGGACTGAAGGAGGTTGCGTCGGCTGAGAGGAACCAACTCTCGGTTTGGCGCAACTTTGTGGGGAGAGGTTCTCACGGTTGGAGAGGTCCTGAGAAGGGCCGATGGGTTTGGATTTAGTGGTGAGTTCTTGGGCCGCTCGTCGAGCCTCAGCGCGGTGGTCGAGACGACGGTAGTACGAAGCCGTACGCTGGCGTTTCCTGGGCATCGATGAGTGGTCGGAGAGTGGGGTGGAGAAGAACGGTTTTCCAGAGACGGAGAGGACTGCGAGCACAGGTTTATTTCGGAATCTGGTACAAGTGTTAGGAGTCGAGGCACCTAGCTCGGCGCTCTCGCTTCGTCGACAGACTGCTGGGCCCTCGGGCCCGCTGCTTATATACTAGTTGGCGGCCCACCGGCGCACCAATCAGCGCGCGGCTCGTGCGTTTAGCGCGGTATAGATACACCGCGTGGGGGCTAGACCGAGCGCGAGCGCTGATTGGTGCGGCGGTTGCTCGCTGGCTCGTGCGTCAGACGCGATATAGATATACCGTGTGTGTCTGCCCGAGCGCGAACGCTGATTGGCGCGGCGGTTGTTCGCTCGTGCGTCAGACGCGATACAGCTATACCGCGCGTGTCTGACCGAGCGCGAGCGCTGATTGGCGCGGCGGGTGCTCGAAAAAATAATAATTCTTAGTATCTACTATGTTACATTTTTTTAGGTAAAATATTCGACGAAAAAGTGTGCCGAGAAGCGGCACATAACAACCTCGGCAATATATTGGTAATGAGGAGTTGTGGGCGGAGTCTAGAGTTAACACACCACAGCGTCAATCGCAGACTGATGATGGTAGTACAAGCAGCGAGGGATCACCCGATACGGACCAGTCAGCGTTTTTCAGCAGTGTTGAGAACAGATCACCCGCACGGCGGACACAGGGAGATAAGCAGAGAGGTGGCGGCTATCACAATAAGAAAAGACGTGTAATTTGGACTATCCTGAAATTATAATCATGAAAATCTTAGAAAACGCGTACTTTGATCCCTCCCATGAAGCATCGTTTTCAGGTGCTACCAAATTGTTACGTTTGGCACGTCAGAAAAAAATTGCCCGTGTAAAGGCTGTACAATGGCTTGAAGCACAGGATACTTATACAAAACACAGACCCGTGTGACGACATTATCCGCGTCGTTTTTATAATGTCCGAAATATTGATGACTTCTGGGAGGCTGATCTCGTGGATCTTCGCTCGATTAAAGATTATAATGATGGTTATGCTTATATCTTGGCCGTTATAGACGTTCTTAGTAAATTTGCATGGGTTCAGCCTGTACGTGACAAGTCTGCTGCATCTGTAGCCAATGTGTTTGATCTCATTTTATTGTTATATCGGCAACACGTTAGTATTGCGCGATAAGATTTTATTTTGGGATAATAGCCAATAAGGAGAAAGTCTCGAGTCAGTGAAGTAAAATGAGATAACAGTTTATTGTAAGTTTTAGATTAACAAGTTACAATGTTACGCAAGTTAATAGGGTAAGAGCTTCAATCAAAACCAACCGATTAGTTCTGCTCGTCAATTAAGACTGGTTGATAATTGTCGCGATCGCGTGTCGCTCCCGCGAGTCGCTATGCAGAGAATGCATGTTCCGCATTTTCGTCGTTGTGACCATATATGGTCACAGTGCTCTTTATTTTATCTTTATTTAATTCTACTGGAATGTTCTATTGGAATATTCCTTCGTTGTACTATGGGGTACAACATTATCTAAAAAAATTAGTAACGGTCGATCACCCCTTTACCTACAGACGGATAGGGGTAAAGAATTTACTGGTGCTGTATTCCAGGCTCTCTTAAAGAAAAAGAACATACAGTTCCGTGTTGCGCGAAACCCTGATATAAAAGCGGCTATTGTCGAGAGATTCAATATAACACTGAAAAAAAGAATATAGAGGTATTTTACGCATTCTAGAAAAAAACGTTACCTAGACGTTCTGCAGAACATCGTTTCGGCATACAATCACTCCACGCATAGCGGTATAAAAATGGCGCCTGCCGCGGTGACACAGTGTACAGCGGCAAGGGCCCGTAATAATCTGACACAGCGGTACAAAAGAACCGAGAATTGTTCGCCCAAATACAGCGTGGGTGACATCGTGCGCATCAGTTGCGGGAAGGCTGCCTTCGTAAAAGGTTACGAGCGTGGTTGGAGCAGCGAGTTATTTAAGATTGCCCGTGTATCGCACAGTATTTGACCTGTGATATACATACTGCGTGACCTCCACGGCGAGGATATCGATGGTATATTTTATGAGCCTGATTTATCGAGAGTACAAACGAAGGAGGCTGAACAGTCATCAGCAAAATGAAGGAGGAGTTTTACATGGTTTTACCTCGTAATAGTAGTATTAATTATTATCCCGATAATGTGACAACAAGGTATACCACGCATTTACGCCAATGTATCTCTCTTCACGGCAGCTGGGCTGTTTCTCTAGCTGAAATACACATACCGACGACAATTTTGCATGTACCTCCCGATGGTGAGCGGAACTTTATGAATGTCATAACGAACACAGTAGCACCCGGTAGCATGGCAAGCACCGACTTTAAGTAAGAACGCGTCTCCGTACCACCGGGTGTGTACCTCAGCATAGACACATTACTCGAGGCTATTAACGAGGCATCGTGTGTTGCGGGTTATCTGAAATTTAAGCATTGTCGCAACGGATATGTGGCGGTCACGCGTATCTGTGAATCGTGTAAGAATGTAGAACACTCATTCTACTTCTCCGATGTGTTGAACAAGATTTTAGGATTCACCGAGCCTACGGATGTGGTGGTCCAGAGCGAGTACACTGCTCAGAGACCTGCCAACCTGGCCCATGGGACCCCAAATATGATGTACGGTTATACGGATATCTGCGAGCCCTATATCACAGGAGATGGGCATACACCGCTGCTACGAGTCGTAACAATTTTTGCCGCTCATAATCGTAATTTCCGGCCGATGAAGATAAGAAGTTTCTCAGCACCACGCTATATTCCTCTATTACATACTAGTTCTCAAACAATAATGATTGATATAAGGGATGAGCTTGGCAAACCGGTACCATTCGAGTACGGGACGTTGACAGTGACGTTACAGTTCAAACGTACAGATTAACCCGAACCAATCTAAAATGGTTTATTATGACGAGTACTTTGATATGCAAACGGGTGGGGGTGGGGGACGAGCCGGTTATGGTGGTATCAGTCATGTGTATATAGGGTCACCGAATCAAAGGGATCACGGTATTGGGAGTTTCCTCGGAGGTCTCTTCCGACGAATAATACCTCTCTTGAAACAAGGTGCTCGGGCTGTTGGTTAAGAGGCTCTTCGCTCAGGTATGAACGTGGCTACGGATATCATGGATTCTGGTATTCACCCGGAGAAGCATTCTAAACACGTCTGCACGAATAAGGGGAGAATCTGACGCGTAAAGCTGAAGAAAAAACTAGTACACTCATGAAGGGTTCGGGGTATAAAACCGGTAAAATTGATAAACTGATCCATTCTCTTGCCGGGAACGTATCACGACGTACCGGTATGTAAAAACGGAAGAAGACCGTGAAGTCGCGAAAACGTTCGGGCTCTGTGGAAAAGAGACAGAAGAAGAAAAAGAAAACTGTGAAAAGAAGAGCAACATAACAGACAACTACGAATCGTTATAAGAAATCAAGAACAGTGGCGTATATTTTCACCTAACACAATCTTGGAAAAATGGCTTTCTTACACGCACACTCGTGTGAGTGCCTTAAGTCGGAGCTTGAGCTATTTACACTACCACCGACCCAGACAACAATCGAGGGAACGCATACAGTGTGTTACAAGCCGATATCATCATTGACGGATGATTCACCGATAGAGTTTGTCATACCGGGCCAGGGTGATGAGTACATTGATCTTGCACACACCATGCTCAGCATGCGTGTTAAGATAGAAACCCCTGACAAAGCAGATGCACCGTCTCCTAAAGTAGGCCCTGTCAATAATCTATTACACTCAATGTTCAATCAGATCGATGTATTTTTGAATCAGAAACTGGTATCACCTCCTAACAATGTTTATGCGTATAGGGCATACATTGAAAACCTCTTGAATTACGGACCTGGTGCTGAGACCTCGCATCTCACGATTACTCTATGGTATAATGATACGCCGGGTAAAATGGATGATACAGAAGATAATAATAATGGGCTTGTAAACAGACGAAACGTGTTAGGTAAAAATCGAACGATTGATCTCCTTGGTCATTTACACTGCGATATGTTCAATCAAGAGAGGTTTTTGCTAAACGGCATTGAGATGCGTTTACGTCTCGTACGATCTAATAACGCTTTTTGTTTCATGAGTTCTTCGAAAGATTGTACCATCCGTATTATGGAGACATCGCTACTTATACGGCATGTTAAGGTAGCACCGGGTATACTTTTAGCCCATGCAAGAGCTTTGTCTAAATGTACAGCGAAATTCCCTTTGACGCGAGTCGAGGTTAAAGCGACATCGCTGCGTGCGGGGATACATGGTGAGACGCTTGATAATGTCATACTTGGCCAGCTGCCTAAACGTATAATCGTCGGTTTTGTCAATAATATGGCTTTTAATGGTGATCGTAAAATGAACCCTTTCAATTTTCAGAATTATAATATAAATTATTTTTCTTTGTACGCCGATGGATTGCAAATACCGTCAAAACCTCTACAGCCAGACTTCGCAGATGCTGATTTGTATGTTGATGCATAGCATACACTATTCTCGGGTAAAGGTATACACTTTCTCAATGAGGGTAATTGTATCACACGTACAACCTACCCTCATGGTTATTGTCTCTTTGCATTTGATCTTACACCCGATCTCTCGGCCAATAGTAGCACTCATTGGAATCTTGTGAGGCATGGAAGTGTGTGTTTCGCGTCTGCCCTAACATCAACCGTTAATTGCCTTGTGTATGCTGAATATGATAATGTGTTGGAGATCGACTCCTCCAGACAAGTAACTGTGGATTTTAGCAGCTTGGTCGCCAGGCTTATAGAGGGGGGAGTGTCATATATCCATTGAACGTGCAATATTTATCGTTAGTCTGTATTCAAAAGTCGCCGTGTTACGACGATCGAGAGGCACCATGAACATCGTCATTGATATACAGGGTCTGAAGGATAAATATAATCATTTTATACCTAAAGAAGTTGCCGTGGTGTCTGTAAAGACATCGTACCTGGCCCACTGGATTGTAGCGCCGCCCTACGCTTATAACATTCTACCATCCAGCGTAAAACGTCAAAACACCTGGTTACAGACCAATCATCATGGTATCGAATGGTCGGAGGGCGAAACGCAGTTACGGGCAGTCGAAGCCTCGTTGAAGAAAATTGCAGCACGGTCTGATCGTCTGTTCACGAGAGGATCTGATAAAGCGGCTTATTTGACGCAACTAACGGATTGCTACGTTATAAATCTAGAAGAAGAAGAAGACGACGATTCGTCATTTCGTAATCCTCCTGAGAGCAATACTCGTGTGTATCACGGTTTAGTGCGTAAAAATTGCTCGTTCACGTGTGCCCTCAATAATGCTGTGAGAATTAAAAAGTGGCTTTCTCATAACGATTGCTCCAGCTCCTTGTGGGAGTACAGAACCACCACAGCCTGGAACATCAGCTTACTAGCTGTGGAGCGCCGCGACGAGCGAAAAACAACCGATGTTAAATAGCTCCAGTGTCTCTATAATTGTTGCCTATTATGAACACCGAGCAGCTTATGCAGGCCCTACGCGGTATAAAGAGCCGCACTGTAGACGTATACCCGGCAGACCGCATCCCTAAGGTGTGGGCGAAACCAGCAGCGATTGTCGCCAATACCGATGGCCATAAGCAGCCCGGAGCCCACTGGGTCGCCATGTACGTCGATCGAGATGGACGAGGATGGTACTTCGACAGCTACGGACTACCACCAATCATCCCGCAGCATCTCCAACGTCTCCGACAGAACAGCAGATTCTTTAGCTACAACGGTATACAGCTTCAGGGTCCTGAATCACAGACTTGTGGATATTATTGTGTTATGTTTCTTCTACTATGTTATTGTGCACATGTAGTAGTAGTAGTAGTAGTATTTTACAAGCGGGTGGGTCCTCTCGGGTCCCTAGTAGGCAACTAGATCCTGACGATTCTTTTGTGCTATCCCGCTCCACCTTTCAGTGATTTGTCCTCAGCATCCAAGCCCGGCCTTTTCAGCCAGGTTACAGATGCTGGTGACTTTTGTGTTTGCTATTTCTCTGGGTTCGATAAACATTTTACCCCAGATCTTGTAGCGCTTGATTGCGAGGACAGGACAGCGGCACAGAATGTGCACGCTGCTTTCCTCTTCTTCTCCACACAGTCGGCATTCCTTCAGCTCTGCTAGCCCCAGTCTGTGCATGTGAGATCTAAGGGCATTGTGTCCTGTGAGCAGTCCAATGCCCAGTCTCAATCTAGTCCCTCCTAGGGCCAGCAGCTCTTTGGTCCTGCTTGAGGTGGGTGTAGTCATAAGGAGCTTGGCCTGCCTGCACTCTTCCCTCGTTTGCCAGAGGTGTAGGTGTTGGCGTTCCAGTTTGCTCTGGATGATTCTTTTACCGGTTATAAATGGAATTCCGACCACTTGGCCTTCTGGTTCCTCCTTCGTTCCCAGCTTGGCCAGTTTGTCGACGTCCTCATTTCCGTAGAAGCCCTGATGGCCTGGGATCCAGACCAGGGTTACTTTGTTGCTTTCTCCTACTTCTTTTAGGAGTTGCATGCTGTCCCACACGATCGCGGAGTCCGCGTGGGGCTTCGCGAGGGCATTAATTGCTGCCTTGCTGTCCGAGTGTACGAGCACGTGTCTGCCCTTCATACCCCTTTCCAAACACAACCTCATGCACTCGCGAATTGCTAGTACTTCGGCTTGGAATACCGTCGCCAGCCTTCCCATGGGGGAGGCTGACGCTGGTCTTGATTTTTGGGTTGAAAACTCCAGCCCCATATCTTCCGTTGGCCCCTGATCCATCTGTGAACCAGATGTCGGCCGTCGGGGGGTATTGAATGTTTGTTTTGCTCCATTCTTCCCTAGTCCGAGTCAATGTCTTAAATGAATTAATGATTTGGAATTTCCTTGATATCCTATCTTGCTGGAGTGTGAATGGGCATGTGTGGGCTAGCCCTAGTTCGGTGTGTCCCGTCCCTGTGCTTTTCCAGCTACCCATGCACATCAGCCTATACGCTGAGAGTCTGGCCTGCCCCGTGATGTTGATGCTGAGCGGGAGGAAGTTAAGTGCCACCTCCAACGCAGCCGTAGGGGTCGTCCTCATGACCCGGGCAGCCGCACTCAGGTACCTGCCCTGCAGACTGGATAATTTCTTTTCATATGAGACTCGTCCGACCGCTGGCCACCAGGCGACAGCGGCGTACAGCAGTCTCGGTAATAGTATTGCTCTATATAGCCATAGGGCAATCCCGGTCTTTAATCCCCAGGTCTTGCCCATCGCCCTTCTACAAACCCAATAGCTGATGTAGAATTTGTTGATTTTGACCTCGAGATGGTGGTTCCAGTTAAGTTTGGGGTCTAAGAAGACTCCCAAGTATTTAACTGAGTTCGAGTAGCCCACTTCTCCGTCACCCGTCCTGAGCGGCTGGATGGCAGTTGGTTTGTATTTCTTGGTGAAGATCATGGCTTGGGTCTTGCGCGGATTAACCGCCAGTCCCTCGTCCCTGCTCCACTCTACAGTTGCTTGAAGGGCTCTCTCCATCAGCTCCTTCAATTCCTGTAGGAAGTTTCCTCTTACCACTATGGCTACGTCGTCCGCGTAGCCATAGACGTTGACTCCTAACTTTTTTAGCCTGAGACTTTAGCCTAGCAGTTCATCTACAACAAGGCACCACAGCAGTGGGGATAAGATTCCCCCCTGTGGGTAGCCCTTGGCCGGTGTCCCGCTAAGGATCAGTCCGTTATGTTTAACGGTAAGTATTCTTGTCGTCAGCATGCTTTGTGTCCAGTCAATGAGCGCTTCAGGTGCGCCGTGCCTGGTCAAAGCCTCTTTGATGACCTTGTATGAAGTGCTATCAAACGCGCCCTCAATGTCTAGGAAGACCCCCAACGCGTACCCTTTCGCTGTTAGCTGGCTCTCGATCTTGCTCACAAGATGGTGTAGGGCCGTATCCGTGGATCTGCCGTCTCTATAGGCGTACTGAGAGTCGCTCAGCGGGCCCTCTTGCAAGAGGGCCGGGAATATTCCATCTGGTCCTGCCGCCTTGAGAGGGTGGAAGGTCCTTATAGACCATTCCACCCCCCTAGGATGTACAATTTGCGCCGCCAGTGACCACTCACGGGGGGCATATCTGCCCCCCGTGGTGGGTCTAGGTTGGCTCGCCTCTTCCCCTTCCGCTAGACTACGGAAGCCCGGGAAATGAGTTTCCATGAGGTGACTCAGGGCCTCCTTTGTATTCCCTGTGTAGGACCCATCCGGTCTTTTGAGACATCCCAGTTGGGGTTAGCTGTCTTGGCTCAGGATCCTGTTGAGTCTGGATGCCTCTGGGGCGCTCTCGATACTCTCACAGAAAGCCCGCCAACTTTTCCTTTTCGCCACAACGATCTCTTTGCTGTAGCGACGCTGGAGGTCCCTGTGTGCCCTCCAGTGTTCAGGCCTGTCTGTCTTTTTGGCCTTATTGAATGCTCGTCTTACTTCTTTCCTGGTCCTAGCCAGTCCCTCGTTCCACCAAGGTACTTTGGTTTGACCTCGGACAAGTGTCTCCGGGCAATTTGCCTCGTATGCATCGACCAAGACATCTCTGAGTCTGGTCGCCGCAGCCTCTAATTCCTCCCTGTTGCGGAAGTTGGTGGGTATGCTTGGAGTCCAGGCCTTCAGGGTGGCCCGGAATCCATTCCAGTCAGTTTTCTCCCTACAGCAGCGCCATTTTGCAGCCTGCATGTGTTGGAGACGCATGTGGATCTGTCGGTGGTCCGATCCGGAGGGCTCTTGGGAGACCCTCCAGTTCAGTACCTTATCCAACAGGCCACTTGTACATAGGGTTAGGTCGATGACCTCCCTTCTTCAGGAGTCCATGAATGTGAATTCATTTCCTCTGTTTAAAATAAGGAGCCCTGCGCCCATCACGTAGTCCTGTAGGCTTTCCCCCCTCGGATTGACGTCGGAGCTACCTCATCCGTAGTGGTGGGAGTTCGCGTCGCAACCCAAGAGGAGCTCCAGCCCTTTGTCCCTCGCGTAATTGACCAAGTCTCTTACTTCTATGGGAGGGGGTGGATCGGGGGAGTCGTAGGGCATATATGCCGACCCCACTAAGATTTCCGCCGGTCCCTCCCCTCCAACATTTGTTTTTAAAGAAATAACCGTTAGGTCTTTGGTACTTACCTGAGGTAAGATGGTTGCCTCCAGTCCCTTTACCAGGATGCAGGCTCTGGTCCTTCCTTCGGCAGAGGTGTGGAAAATTGTTCCTCCCCCTTCCAGGCCTTTGATGGCTCCGTCCAGCAGCCACGGCTCCTGTATCAACGCCAGTCCAGTCTGCATCCTGCCCATCGCCCTGGCCAGTATGGCCGAGGCGCCCTTGGAGTGATGCAGGTTGATCTGGATGATGGGGAGACCAGGAATGTCCATTCCTAGTCGGCCTCCTCCTCCCCCTCTTCTCCAGTTTTTGATGTGGCCACTGTCTCCGACCCGAGGTTTTCACCCCGGTCTTTGTCTTTGGCCAACAGCCGTATCGTGGCCCTCCGTAGGCCACAGAAGGGTCTGAAGCCGGTCCTTTTCAGGGCCTCCAGCGACCCATCGCAAACCAGGCAAGCGAAGTGGGCGCTCGAAGCGTCCCTACTTTCACTACCCATGGCCACGATCCAGTCGCTGGCGCCCAGCCCTTCATTTTGCCTGTCGAGGAGCTTAATAGCTTCCTCGACAGACACGTCTGGTTCCTCCACGTGTACCACCACCCGGTGGCGCTTGGGTAGCGCCTCGAGTGGCAGCACACACAGAGGTTTCCCCCCGTCCTTGAGAACAAGGGTTAGGCTTTTCAGCCCCCCCCCCCGTCTCCTCATTCGCGCAGGTGACCACGATCTCTCCCCGTCTCTCTCCCAGAAACCGGTGAAAGTGGGGACTTTTGTACCCTGGGGTAATTTCAGGATACGCCCTCGGATCGTCTTGCGGATGATCTCCACCTCCCCCCGGCCCCAGTTTCGATTCAGGGAAACCGTCGGCCACCATCGCGAGTTTGGTCAGGCCTCGTGCTGCCTGGGAATAAGATCCCTGATCGCTCGTCCGGGGCTTCTTGCCCTGGTGAGCGTTTGTCGGGCTGGGGGTATCGTGTTCTGGCTTACTGTGTTTGACCGCCCCAGCCATCACGTCCCCCCTTGTTGTTGTGCTGTCGGTCGACGTCGGAGTCGGTTCGGCGTGTTCGCCCCCCTTCTCCGCTCGTCGTAATTGTTCTTTTTTGAAGCGGCGTCTCGCCGCTCCACTGTGTCGAGGTCGAGTCTTGGGTCGGTCCCCTTTCTGGTCCCCTCCCAGACGGTCCCCCCTGTCCTTGTCCCAGAAGCTTCTTCCGGTCCCTTGCTTCCTGGGGAAGCTGGTCCCTGGAGGAGCTTCCGTAGCTCCGTCTCGTCTTCGTCCATTGTCACGTCCGTTTGTTTTGTTGCCTTGTCGTCGTAGTTGTCGAGGTCCATTTGTTTTTTTTTATAATTGGTTCCATATTTAGTCTCACGAGTAACACGGAAGAGCGATATCATCCGGTCAGAGCCGTGATGCCGGGGCTCGGCTAAATTACTTCCGGAGTTCGCCTGGTATTCGAGAGGCACCGTTTAAGACGCAGCTCCCCTGCGCCACGCATCCCTCGGCACGGTAGCTTGAACACCTTAGCTTGGGGGGGTCTCTTAGTACAGCCGCGCCCGGGACGGGCGTGTGAGGCCCTGTCCCGGGCGCTGCCGGACGCCGCTACAAGCCTCACCACCACGTCAAGGTTGAGACAGGAAAATATCGTCCTCGGTTCGTTCGTTCGAGTAAACTATATCGACGATATTCAAATGCCGTAAGTCACGACAATTAAAGCAAGTACGTCGCATTTGAGTAAACATCTTTTGTCAAATACGATGAGAGAAGTCGCCCCACTCGGGTCCTTGCCCCACTCTCATAATTTCGACATGAGATATTCGCCGGAATCTTCGCTAGCAGTCTACGCCCGACGCTTGACCTAACGAAAAGTATCTTGATCTGCAAAACTCGAGATCTTGTAATCCGTACAGAAATTGTTATTTAATTAAAATTATAATTGTTATATTTGGCGTGTGTGTGAGAGTGCGTTGAATGGGGAATTTTGTCAAAAGCGGATCCGGCTACCCCAAGGCCTGCATTTCGTCGAATGATCTTTAAAAGGAAAGCTGTTATAAAAGAACCACTTGAAGGACGAAATAAAAGAGATCGTTTATTAATTGTCAACACAAACGTAAATCTATAGTTATACTTTTATTCTGCGGCACATGATCCTTGATATTTCTTTGACTCTCCTAAGTCTTGGTCCCACCAACTGGACCCATTTCTCTTGCTCTCGCTAGCCGACCAGTTTGTTAGTATTTATACTAGCTGGCGCCCAATAAAGTAGTGGTATTTGAAAATTGTATAAAAGAGCCCTACCAGCCGATGGACCACGGCCGCGGCAGGTGTGGTGTAAAAGGAACGAAACGTACACCGGTCTCAAGGTGGAACCCCCGTTCGGGAGGTTGTGCACATGTAAATACAGATATGATTTTACTATTAACCCTTTGCGCTCGGATTAAATTTGGAGATGGGTATCGTACTACTCGGAATTAATTTCCGTCGATAGAGCAGGGATACATAACACGCAAGTTTAGGATGTATAAACAATCACTATCAGAGTCACTGCAATAGTTATCACTTTCTCTATCAGAATCAGTATTCGGGAGGCCAAAATAAAAGTCTTCATCGCTATCGTCAGTTTCACCGAACACTTCTTGCGGTAACTTTCTTTTTGCCATTTTGGGGAATTATTTTGGAATATTTTAAGAAGAAAGAATGTCTAATAACTATTAAATACAATTTATAAAATGTTCTTTGGAATTCTACGAGGTATTGCCGAACGTTGTCAATTTCATTAGGTTCAAAAGAGGACTGACTCGCCGCTGCATCTTGCATGGCGAGCGCTGGGCGACGACATTTGTTTACATTGGATTTCGTTATCTCCAGTCGATGGAGCACTGTAGTAGTTCGTGAATAGGTTCCTTAGGCATTGAGGTTCGTATAGGAAAAGTGAAATCTGATACATGAATGCATACAGTATACGATTCGTATAGTTCCTTGCTGTGGTGGCTGAGAGCAGACATACGAGCGGAACGGTAAAAAGGCTTTGGTGGCTGAGAGTGGACATACGAGTGCAAAGGGTTAAAGGTTTTTCGCGCGCATCATTGCAGTCTCGTGTTTAGTTTCATCAACCTTGTCGGTTGGCTGTATATTGAGTCATCAACTTGATCGGTTGGCCGTATAGATTCATCAACCTTATTGGTTGGCTGTATTGATTCATCAACCTGTTCGGTTGGCCGTATAGTTTCATCAACCTGATCGGTTGGCTGGTATTGTTTCATCAACCTGATCGGTTGGCTGTATATTGGCTTTTGGTAGGCCCGATTGTACGTATGTTGGTCTTACGTAGACCTTGCCGTAAGCACACGACCCCGAAGTGCGTCGTTAGGACGACGACCTGAAACTGATTTTTTGAGTGCACGCGCCTGCCCACTCGTCGATGCTAGATCTGGCATCAATGTTGACACGAGCCGACAGGACACGGAGTTTTTGAGACGTTGCAATTATGAGACGCTCGAGACGCTGCAATGACGCAATATTTCGTGCCATGATCATCCACAGAATATTCTCCCCCCGTTGGGAGTGTTAACGAGCAAGTAATTTCTAAAGATGCTACAAACTATAGGATACATTGTGGATAAAAGTTTGCCACTTACAATCTGATATGAATTTTAGTTTAGATAAGTACTTAAACAATTTTGATTCAGCATGAGTAGGTAGAATATGATAATTAATAATCAAAAAAAGAAATAAGTATAATCGAATCAAAACAATACTTATAATCAACTCTAAAATAATAATCATAATCGAGTCGGAATTTTCTCCTTTTAAATTGACCACATGGTGCTCAACGCTCGCTTATTAGACGTTTCAAATGTTTGTGGGCAATGGGCAAAGAGATTTCGTATTTCTTTTGTATGTTCCTTGTGTTGTTTTGACGGTGACTACTCTGACCACACTATCGCCTCCAGGATGTACCTCGACCACTCGTCCCAGTCGCCACTGCATGCAAGGTTGATTCTTATCGATCAACAAGACCACAGTGTTTTGTTCAATCTTGTTGATAGGGTTGATCCATTTTTGTTGTTTTTGCAGCTCGCTCAGATATTCGATCTACCATCTATACCAAAATTCCTGTCGCATTTTTGTTATTAGTCGCCATGACGACAAGCGATTGTCTGGAACATGAGAAAAATCATTTTGCGGCAGTACAGTGAGCGATCGGCCTACAAGAAAATGTGCAGGTGTTAATGCGATTGGATCGTTAGGATCTGTGGAAATAGGGCATAATGGTCGAGAATTTAGAATTGCCTCGATTTCTATTGCCAAGGTACTCAAGATGATGTTTACACGACTTTACAGCCGCTTCCCAGATGCCGCCGAAATGAGGCGAGAGAGGTGGATTAAAATGCCATTCTATTCTTCTGGTAGAAGTGAATTCGTGAAGTCGCGAACGAAATTCGTCAGACTCTCTTAGTACGTAAAATTTACGAAGCCGACTGTTCGCCCCGACGAAATTTGTTCCGTTATCGGAATAAATATTAGCTGGTACGCCCCGACGACTTATGAATCGCCGTAATGCCGCTATAAATGCGTCTGTTGATAGGTCGCTTACGATTTCGATGTGGATGGCTTTAATCGATACAGATGAATACGCAACCGTAAACCTTTACGCTACCTCGATTTCGATGTTTTTTCGCCTTGACGAGCATAGGACCGAAATAATCGACACCCGTATGATAAAATGACGGCGCGTTATCTACTCTGGATTTGGGAAGATCCGCCATTTTATATGTAGCTGGTATGGGTCGAAAACGTATGCATCGTACACAGCGTCGAACGATTTTTCGAACTTGGTTCCTGCCGTCCATTATCCAAAACCGCTGTCTGATGTTATATAGGGTCGATTGAATTCCAGTGTGATAAAATCTTTCGTGCGTATGCGAATCAGAAGATCGGTTACGTAATGACGAGAAGGAAGGAGCATTGGATTTTTTTGGTCTGTCTTTGGTCGGCCTTGTTTATTCGCCCGCCGACATGAAGCAATCCCTTCTCATCGATGAATGGACTTAGAGATCCGAGTCTCGCGCATTTAACCTTTCCCTTAGTTGAAAGTCGGTCGATTTCGTCTCGAAAATGCAATCTTTGTATTAGGTGAATAACGCGCAGTTCGGCATTGTCGATTTCTTTGACCGTTAAGGCGCCCTTGAGCTTATTTTTACGCGAAAAACGTAAGTAATATGCGACAACGCGAATTAGTCTCGTATACGAAGAAAATCTTTTGAAAATTTCTTCTGATCGCAATTGTGAGATTATACAAAACGATTTTTTAATTCCAGGTAAATTGTCTTGAGGCGTTTCGGCAAGTTCTGGCCAAGCAGATTCGGACTGGACCAACTACGACGGGCCGCGAAACCACGAGTCGTTATTTAAAAATTCTCGAGGAAATTGACCTCTCGATAACGCGTCGGCCGGATTCTGATCAGAGCGAACGTGCCGCCACTCCGCGTTCTTACAGATCTCTTATATTTCTGCAACGCGATTTGCTTCGAATACTTTAAGTACGCTTGGATGTTTCTTTAGCCATTGTAGAACTATCGTCGAGTCGGACCAAAAGATAGTTTGTCGAATACGAGAGTTTAATATTTCGCGAACTTCATGATACAAACGTGCGAGTGTCAATGCGCCGCAGAGCTCGAGTCGCGGGATCGTCTGTTCTTTTAGTGGGGCGACACGCCCTTTCGAACAGAATAATCGAACGCGTATTTCGCCGTCTTTATTACACGAGCGCATGTATAGGCAAGCTCCGTAACCTGCTTTACTTGCGTCGCAAAATCCATGCATTTGAATATTGACTGGGTCATTAGTCGATATGTATCGATCGATCTTTAAATTATCGATTAAAGAGAGTTGTTCCGCGAACGATTGCCACTCGGAATATAATGCACTAGGCACGGATTCGTCCCACGTAGTTTTGGCCTTCCAACATTTTTGCATAAGCACCTTTGATACAAGAATGACCGGACCGAGCAAACCGAGGGGATCGAAAATTTTTGAGATTTCTGACAAAATATACCGTTTGGTCGCCCTTTCCGAAGGCTGAATATGTTTAACAGTATATAGCAATTCGTCGTGTTGTGCGTTCCACGAAATTCCCAACGTTTTGTGTATAGGATTTTCATCCGTAAGAAATTCTATGTTTACGGTCTTCTTAGTCAAATTGTCCAAAGCTTGTGGGTGATTTGATGCCCATTGGCGTATATCGAATCCGCCGCGCTTCAATATTTCAATAACCTCGTCTCGAATTTGTATTATCTTTTCGATAGTGTCTGCTCCCGACAATAGATCGTCAACATATAAATCACGTTTTAAGGCTTCGGCACCGACGGAGAAATGTGCACTTTCGTCACTCGCGAGTTTCTGTACATTTCGTATAGCGAGGAACGGAGCCGATGATACTCCGAATGTTACCGTGTTCAGTTCGAATACTCGCGTTTTGTTATTGTGTAGTCAAAACACTCGTTGATATCGGCGGTCGTCAGAATGAATCCACACTTGTCGGTACATTTTCGCGATGTCTGCGGTAATAACGTATTTGTAACTACGGAATCGGAGAAGGTGTTCGAATAATTTTAATTGAACGGCCCGACCATCAAAGTGTCGTTTAACGATATTCCCTTGCTCGTTTTAGCCGATGCGTCGGAGACCACTCGCATTTTTTTTGTGATGCTCGTCGATTTTATAACCGCGCGATGTGGAAGATAATATCCCGGCTGCGATTCGACAATAACCGGCGACATATGAGCTGAGTCGAGATATTCGTTCATGACCCGATGATATTCTCGTTTAAAACTCGAATCCGCGTTCAATCTTTTTTGCAGACTTGTGAATCTTCGGAGCGGCGTCGATCGCGAATCGCCGAGATCTCGATTAGCGCTCCGAAATGGGAGACAAACAGTATACCGTCCCGAGAAGTCACGAGTAACATTTTGATTAAAGTGAGTCTCGCAATCTGTATTTTCGGATAACTTGATTTGACTCGCGTTTGCATCCTCCAGCAACCAAAATTTTGCGATTTGGTGCTTTAATTCGGTCAGCTGGCATGACACTCGATTACCGATCCTAGCATTTGTCTTTCCGCCGGTGGCTGCCCAACCGAGTTGAGTTTTTTGAAGAAAAAGATCGCAACCATCGCGGGATAAGTCGCATTGTCCGATTGACAATAATGATAAAGTTGCCCCCGACCCGAACAAAACATCAATTTTTTGAGGCAAATGAAATTGTGGATCGGCTAATTAAAATTTTTTTGGTATGTCGATTAACTCTCGAGGGAATATCTCATTCGGTACGTTATCGGCAATCTTCGGAATAATCAAGAATGCGAGTGTCTTATTGAAATTCTTGTGTATCGAATAAAACGTACACTCGACTGCACCTTTAGATATCGTACTTGTATCGTTGATCATTCCTACCGAGATCGAACACGTGCATATCGGTAATTTTAGTTCCTTGACGAACTCTTCGGTTATAAAATGTGCCGTTGCACACGTATCTAATAAAGTGCGACATTTTTTAAAGTGACCGTTCGAGTCTTTGACGCGTATTTGAGCGCTCAACATTAGTTGCGATTGTAAGGCTCGCGATATAAAGCTGTACGCAACAACGTCTAGCAAAGTTGTATTTACCCCTGAGGTCGAATCGTCTGCGCCACTTGGCTTTGTTGAGTCACGAGTGGAACGGCAGTAGCGGGCTCGCTGTGCAGTAGAGAGTGGTGAAATTTCGGGCAGTTTCTGCAATGCGACGAGTGGCATTTGCCCTTGTGTGGACGCAAACAGTTTTTACACAAGTTCG
This sequence comes from Netelia melanura, assembly GCA_964007305.1. Lineage (NCBI taxonomy): Eukaryota > Metazoa > Arthropoda > Insecta > Hymenoptera > Ichneumonidae > Netelia > Netelia melanura. The sequence goes on along the minus strand of OZ023255.1, from coordinate 17,914,753 downwards.
CGTTTTTCAAAAAATTCCACCGTTGTTGTACCGTCATTTTTTGGGACCCCCTATTTGACAAAAAATCACATCTGACAACAAAATGTTTCAAATAAAATTTATTTGTTTTTTCTCGTAGAATCCAACCATCTAACATTTTATAGGGGGTCCCGTTTGAAATTGTAAAGTTACCCCCCGCCCCCCATAAAGGGGGGCAGGGAACTTTATATTTGTATAGTTAGAAAGACCCCTCGAAAACATAAAACTTTCTCATAAACAACTTTTTGATTGGACAAATAGTTTCCGAAATATTCAGCTGTTAAGAGTTATGTGGACCACCCGGTATATTACCAGTTTGGGTTTGACGCGGAGCGGGGCAAAGGAGCGCCAAAAATCACCAGTCCAAATATATTCATTATCATAAATTTAAAAAATGTAATAAATAAATAAAAAAACAGCGCGCCACTATGTCGACACCCTCCGTCCCCCCTCCTCCCCCTGCGCACCTCTCCCCCCGCATCCACGACCGCTCGAGCTCACGGCGAACTCGGCAACCGCGGAGTGGGGGAAAAGGAGTGGGGGTCGCCATAGTGACCGCAGTACTACTCTCAAGTATTTCGCCGTCGTCTATTGGTACTCGGTTGCCCAAAATAATTTTCTCGCGAAAATACTCGTGGAACGATTCATCTTTTTTCCACGTTCGCTCTTCGAATTTTTTCCTCGTCGCCATCTTGCGTTGTCTGTGACAAAACATAGTTCTCATCGCCGAAAGAAGATCGTCAAACGTCATGGCTATATATTCTGGCTTCGAGTGTAACCACTCTAACGTTCTCCCTTTCGATCTCATGCCAATCAATACTTTCGCCATGTCGTCTCGTAAGCGATACGTCGTCTTGAGTTGTCTTATTTTTCTCTCACACAAATCATAATCACTCGACTTGCCATCGTAGCTATTCAGTAAGTCCGCGACGGCGGTTATACCTACTCGTGGTTGGAACGCTTGAGCCATAGCGTCTTCCGCGCCAATGTCAACAACAGGCTGTGCGGGCTGACCTCTACGCAACATCTCGATCTCGCGAGGCGCCAACGCGAGCTCACGTTCGGCTAGCTCCTTCTCTCTCTGATACCCCTCGATTTGTCGCTGCTGCACACCGGCGGCTGCTTGCGCGTCATCTCTTTCGTCACTGGGCACTTCCATCCACGATCCTTCGGGATCGGCTTCCATCAAACGAGAAATTAACTCGGCTTTCGAACCTGAACTAGGAAGTCCGCGACTTATTAATATTTCCCTGAGCGTCACTGTGGTAAATTTACTCGGGTCCCTCATTTTCTAAAAATTGTTAGATCGCGTCAAACTCGAGGCACTTTGTCCACGCCGTCTCAACAAAGTTCGTCACATACGATGTTCCGTCTCTCTCACAGGTTCGGCGTTCCCGAAATCGTCTCGATAAAATTCATCACAAATAATTTTTCGTCTCGATAAAGTTCATCACAAATAATTTTTCGTCTCTCTCACACGTTCGGCATTCCCGAAAACGTTTCACTCGTTCGAAGTCACCCGATCACGTACTCGACACCGCGCTTTCGAGAAAGGTCTTTTTCTTTCCTTTGTTCGTTTATCCCGGTTGAGCCCCCAAATGTAGGAAACACGCGGCTAGGAGGGGATCGAATGACTTGAAAACGCTTGTTGTATATGATGTTACTATTTGGCACACTAATAAACTTTATTAAACATTTAAGAAATTGCACAAAAGTAAGATAGAAAATGGGAACATAATAGAAACGTCTCGAAATAAAAGGTAGAGCTCCCGCTCGTCAAAAACTTCACGTCGTCGCTACGCACGCACTATTACGACTGTCCCCAACGCACTACTCTGACTGTGCGGTAAAGTGGGGGAAAAGGCGCTCGTCTCGAGTGACGCCACTTGAGCGCGCGAAAACTCTCCACCAAAATGGGTGATCAATCAGTACGCAGCAGGACGCAAACCACGACTCTCCACAATAATAATAATAATAACTGTAAATAATATTATATGTTTGAGGCAGATTGAGAGAATAATAATAATAATAAGTTTAAATAAATAATAATCTGTTTGAGGCAGAATGAGCGAACAATGCGACATAGAACCAGCAATGAATGCCATTCAGGATCAATTTTCACTTCTGTAATTATTCCTAGATTGCTCTCATTTTTGACTAGTAGGGGAAAGGTGTCCACGATGATCCCCCTAAGGGAGAATGCTCGCAAATTCTAGAATTTGTAACTAAATCCAGATATAAAAGCATTCACTCATGACAAATTACTCTATCTTACTATTAGCATACTCATAATATTCAATTTTTTAATGTTTCATTGTTATATTATTACTTTTTGTAAAACGTACCAAAGGATCATCTCGTCCGCACTTTGGAAAAGTGGAGGACTTTGGTTAAATTAAGTACCTTATTAGACTGTACAACGTCTTTACATACGTATAAAATAACGTTTGGAGAACTTTCGGACTAGAAGACCTTTATTTTATTGTACTGAACTTCAATTAATACTGAAGATTTTATAATCAGTCTGTCTTAAAAATACTAATTGCACTTTAATAGTACAACGTTTTAATGAAAATAGATAACTTGTCAAATAATGCAAATAGCAAATCTTTTTATAATAAACATGAAACATAAACAATCTTTATAATAATAAGTAAAGTAATAAAAATAACAGAATATTAAATGTTGCTTGCATTGGGTTTTATGCAGAAATCGCAGGTAAAATCATCAGGATCATCACTATGGATGCCTGCACACACTTCATGACTCCATTTTTGGCACACATTACATATTATTCATGTTTCACCTTTGCTATCCTTCGAAAAATTTTTCATGCAGAATAGACATTCTGTGTCCTCTTCTTTCGATGACTCAGACTCGGGGATATAAGAAGTTTTCTTCCTTCTATTTGACTTTCCTTTGTCCATTCCTTTTCCTTGCCGTTTCTTTCCAACACCAGATTTCTTGCCATTCTGTTGTTTTTGTGTTCTTCTATTTTCTTTTTCAGTCTTTCTGTTTGTTTCTTCCCCTAAATAGTTTATATATGATGGGTTGGTTAAAATCGCAGGGCCTACTGATTTTCTTTTCAAATTACTTTTTTTACCAATAATCTTTGGTAATGGTCGTATCTGGGCGGCTGTTATAACAAAATGTGTAAAATGGCTACTTTCATCTAGGACCGACGGTGCCACACTTCGATTGAATGTGTCGCTCGAACAAATAGGAGGATTTTCAATTTGTATTGTGCCTAGATCTTCATCCAATTCCATTTCTGTTGTTGCAGCAGCAATAAAATCGGCTTCGGCGAACACATCCGGGTTAAAAGGATATATTCCGATTTTAGGAAAACCATTAATTGCATTTATTGGTACCGCAGCTTTTACGTACGCTTCTCCAAAAATCTGTGCAATCTGAAATACAGTCACTGGTCTGCCGGGATTGTTGTTCGTCCATCTTTCCAGTGCCTGATTATGATAAATACTTAAGGGATATATGACACTAACATCGAGTGGTTGGCGCTTATAAGTGCAGTGTGGCGGCAAACAAAAAATGGTGACGTGGATTTCCGGTGCTTTCAAAATCACTTCCAAAGTTTTCGTATGGGATAGGTGCCCGTCTAAAATTAGCAGCACTGGATCTTCCATAGAAGGCTTTATATGGTGTAAGAAATGGTCAAACTACTGGCTAAAAACTTCTAAATTCATCCATCCTGATGAATTACATGCCCATACGGATTCTAGTGGTGCACCATCCATCAGCTCTAGCTTCATGCGGACTCTTCGAACTATAAACATTGGTAGAACAAAAGTTCCCGAAGCAGACATACAAACTACAGCCGTTGTAGTCTCTCCTCTTTCAGCAGATGTTACACGTGTAACCTGCTTACGTCCCATTTCTGCAAACACCTTCGTATTTTTGGTCGGCACCGTAGACACACTCGTCTCGTCTACGTTGTACATTCGATAAGGTGAAATTCTTTGCGCTTCTTGAACGTCTTTGAATAAAGAATAAAACCTGTCGACTACAGGTTTGTTAAATGCACGCGCTCGAGCAGTTGCCGTGGACTCTGGAGCACGAAGGGCAATATCTGGGTGTCGTACACGAAATCCTCTCAGCCACTCATAACCAGCTTTTTCTTTTTGGAAAGGGTGTGCGATATTGTTGTGCACTACCAATTGATATGCTAATGATAGAGGCCGAGAGTCTCTTTATTTTTCCTTTGACCCGTCTTTTTAGCGACATAATGGGCACTGAAAATTGCCTACTTGCCGATCTCAACGCCATACCATCTTTCACGGCATCCAGCGCTTTGGACATCGACGTTTCCGACTACTCACCACGAGTTGTTTTTCTTTGATAATTTCGTGGCATAGTCTATAATAAGAAAAAATATATCTTTCGTCAGTATACATTGCATTCTTTCGGGGCACAGTGTACAAGTCGGCCCGCACGGATCGTCTTGTACACCGCGATCCGGGCGGATCATCTTGTACACTAATAAAAGGATCATCTTGCCCCACATTCATCTTTTTTATTCTACGTTAATAACATAACCTACAAGCTAACTGCGATTACAATGCCCATCAAATAAACAAATTGAGCATTACAGAAAGCCGTAACAACAACAATAATTGCAATTGACTATATACATTAAGAGTAACTTAAGCTTGAAATTAACCTTACCTTACATCACGAGCACACAATTTTTTTTTTTTTTTTATAAATATTCACTCGTGTGTCACACCGCTATTAGAACTTGAGTATGGCGTGAGGGGGTTGAGCCCTAAGTTTTACCGAAAAAAGAACTAGATAGCGCTGATAGTCTCACCGCAATTGAAAAGGATCATCTTACCCCAACGAATCATCTCGTACACCTTTCCCCTATATAAACATACTTTATTTATTTATTTATTTATACCGCTACTTATAGTTCCCCTCAATATGATAATATAATAGTAGATATGACACTCTAATAGTGTCGATCATATACTAATAAATTGTCAAGTCACCGCGTAAGTGAACGCTGATCTGCGCCGTTATTCCTGACTAGTGGTGCTGTTCGATGTAGAGTCTACTACACCTGCCTCCTGCCGTTCTGACTGTAGTAGGTAGCCGCGTAATCTAATTTTAAATGCGTCAAAGGTTAATGCAGCACGAATTGAGTGTGGTAGTGAGTGCCGATGTATTGCAACTGACATTTGGAAGGACCGGTGGAAGGTCGTAGTTCGATGATTATCGATATGGAAGATAGCGTGATTTGCAAGTCTGTCAGTTCTGCGAACATTTTGTGTTTCTCTAGGCAGTAGGTCACTGAAGTACTTCGGAACAGTGCGAAATAGTACACAGTATGCCGGCATCGCCAAAAAATATAGCCGCCGACCATTTACTGATAGCCAATTCAGTTTGAGACGAAACGACGTGACACTCGCATCGCGTCGTAGATCGCATACGAAGCGAATGCAGCAATTTAGCAGCATGTCCAGCTTGGTGTTTAGAGCTTTGGAGAGATCGTGATAGACCAAATAGCAGTAGTCAAAATTGGGTATGACTAACGATTGCACCAGCATTATCCGAATATCAGTGGAGAGCGCCGATTTGTGAAATTTCAACTTGAAAAGGATACCATGTATTTTTTGTGAGATATTTCTTATATGCGCATTCCAAGAGAGGTCGCTGGTGAAAATAACACTTAGATTGCACGCCTCGTTGACATACGGCAGAATGTCTGTGCCAAGGGTGATGGGCGGAAGATCAATCAACTTTAAGCTACTGACGTAGGTTCTACTACCCATAATTAAAGCCTTTGATTTTCCAATGTTCAGAGTGAGCCTATTAGAATTTGCGTATTGAGCAATGCTGTTCACGTCACAATTCACTTTGTAGATTGCCTGATTTAGTTCGGATGGCATACATTGCAGATAGATTTGCGTGTCATCTGCAAAGATCATATGACTGCAGTACTTTAGGCTTGCTGCAATGTCATTAATATAAATTGAAAATTACAATGGTCCGACGACCGAACCTTGAGGAACACCTGCCAATAGATGAACTCGGTCAGAGCAGCCTCCTCGACCGTCAGAAACAGTATGGGATCTACCGGACAAGTATGAGTAAAACCACGTAAGTACAGACTCAGAAAATTGAAAAGATTTGAGCTTTCTTAACAGGTTTAGGCGAGGGACCATGTCAAAAGCTTTACTAAAATCAAAAAGCGTGAGTATGGTCAATTTTCTGTCATCTATACCCCGCCGAATATCATCGGTTATTTTCAGTAGGGCAGTTTGAGTACTGAAGGAGCGCCGATATGCGGATTGCATTGGATCTAAAAGTTCGTGAGCCTCGAGATAGTTTGATAGTTGCTCAAATATGATCCTCTCAAATGTTCTGGATAGTTCGGGTAGGATGGCAATAGGCCTAGTATCCGAGGGCGACCGAGGAGTCTTCCTCTTCAGGAGCGAGAGAGGGGGAGAGAGTACGCGTGTTTTTTTATATGTTCATACATTATGGTTTTTTTTTAGTAGCCACGTACGTAGTTGTGGCACAGTTCGTCCCTGTAAGCATGGATTTTCATTTATTATTTTTTGTATTTCGTTACCGGATGGCATTTCCCCTTTGAATAAATCATTTTCGAAAGCTGTCATGAGAGTTGAACGTTCAACGTTCGACCATCTGTGCGGTGTTGACATTTTTAAGCTGTTTCGCATCGATCTAGCTGATTTCTTTGAAGTATTAAATTCAGAATTATCGATAATCGTTTCGTCAATTACAGTTTGTTCGCGATCACTCGTTTCCGATTCATCCGACGAATTGTCGAGTCCCTGCGCGGTTTTAAGAATTTTCGAAATTTTCACAATATCGGTTTCCAACACCGGTTGACCATAAATTTCCTTATGGATCTTTTCTCGATGTTCCATCAAATTCGCCAAGTCCGGCACCTGACCATCTGTCAAATTCAAATTTATACATCATGTTGCTGTGTTTACGAAGCTGAGCCCCTCGGAGAGTATGCGGAATTTCCAATCCACATTCCTTGGAATATTCTCTTATGAGATCGCAAGCTCTCAAGTATCGAAAGCGATCTTTATCATTGGAAGGTAAGCCGAATAAGTATTCATTTCGAGGTGGCACGCCCGTATGTTTTATATGCTCGATTAATAAATTTATTGAATCTAAAAGATCGGAATGGACTAGCACTGGTCCACGACCAAGTTTATCGCAAATTTCGAATCTAACGTATCTTCGTGCGAGAACTTTTCCTTCTGCAGTTAAGGCGTTATACGATTCCTTATCGGCTGTGATGTCGATTCCGCGGTAACTTCGAAAATCGTTGAAATATAATCTCTTTATCTCCCCTCGTGGCGGCGATTAAAAACCTGTATATTGTGAAGTAAATAAAATTATTAAACCATTTAAAATATATTTATAAATAATATACATCGAACTCAATTAAATACCTGCAGTTTCCGCTAATCTTTTCCACGTTGCGTACGTGTATTCTTTTTCAATGAGATAAAAATTTTGATCCCTTCATTTTTCAAATACGTATATAATTTCTTCAGATCTTCCATTGTTGCAAGAATTATCCGTTTTCGTCGATTATTTTGGGCTTGCGTCTCTGCAACAGTTCTATTAATGCCCGTTCCATAGACCTCAATCAGTAGTTTTCTAAAATCTTCTACTCGTTTTTGTTCGTATTCTTGTTCTCTTTTTATATACTCAGATCTTAATAAGTCGCCCACGTGGTTCAAAAGCGTTCTAATGTTAGACGTTACCGCTGGATGGTCAAACATTCGAGAGTCTTCGTGAAAACCAGTCACAATTCGAACTGCGGCTATCATTGCATCATAGTTGCGTGGCTGAAAAACATCGGCAAACGTTGTAATCTTCGATTCAAATTTTTTCACCGCGATGAAAAATCGTCCCAACAGACGCAAGTGAGCCCTAATCATCTGATAATGGTGCTGATGACTGCCATACTTTTGGCATTGTTTGTTGGCGTATAAAATAATAAATTCAGCGTATCGTATGTTTCGAACGACATCATCTTCTCTTATGTACGGGAATATGTATTTTCGAACGTCAGTGTTTGCTTTTTCGTGTAGTCTCGCTGACAACTTTCAACCTCTAACCACGATGATTCTTTCGCGTTTTTCGTCTCGTTTCGTGCACTTTCACCAATGCTGCCGGATCACGGTCCTCGTGTATTGGCCTTTGCAATTCCCACACGGAATAAAATCTTTTGCTCTTGTCTTCATACGCGAATTTGGACGGCGACCGACGATTAATTCACCGGTATTGTGTCTCCGATTAGAGTTATAAAGATGATCACCGTTTTTTCGTATGCTCGCAATTATTTCCAAGCGCTCTCGTGTTTTCGGCGGTAAGGATATGAATTTTTTAACGTTTGTTTCATTAGCATGTACGATTTGTAAATGGCCAGCTAATTTTGACCGAAATTTTTCTGAATAAAGACAAAAATGTTTTTTTGCGTTTGAAGTCGTTGAAGCAACAACGTAAAGATCTGCACCGGCCAGAGCTGAACCTTTATATTTGTTTATTAAGTCCAAAGTTGGATTAAGAGAATGCGTTTCTTCATCTGTCACTATTATCGCGTTTGTATCCTGTAGAATTGCTTCGTATGACGAGGAGGATGGTTGATAGCTTTTGTCTACCGAATCATCAGATTCTTCATTGATGCTCTTGCTATATGTTTGAATTTCCTTCGCCGTTGACTGCATGATCGGCGGAGTCATGTCTTGGTCCGAAAAATGAGGGACTTGAAATGAACTGATGTTTGGCTCCATGCTTGATCCCGAATGACGAGGATTCGAATCGGTATTTCTTCGTAATTGATAAGGCGGTAACGGCATCTCAACACGTTCGTCAGAAATGATTCTCGGCTTATTTATGTTCGAGACCTCTGCATTAATAAGTTCGATTAAACTTTTGTCACAATCGAGTATGCAAATAGCGTATTTGATGTTAGAAATATCGAGTTGATGTGATGGCAAAGTTAAATTTGATAATTCCAATGGATATTGTACACTACCATCATATTTCGATAACGTATTTATTGGCTTTTGCACGAGAGCGGCCTGATTTTTTTCGGATTCTTCTGCTAGTTTTTCTTTTTCCGGACTATCTCGATCAACTGAAAGTGAATCATTCTGTTGGCGTATTTCCTATTTTTGAAAACTCAATTCATAGTGTGTAAAAAAAGAAAATGTTAATAATATTAGAAACAGATGTTGTGTCTTGAATGCAAGCACTAATCATTGCGCTGCTGTAGCGCTTGGCAACCGATAGAAAAGCGTTCCAATATCGTACGACGGAAACAAATCAGCGTTTTCTGCCAAAATCACAGTTTTGAGGGTGACTTTGGGCCGCACGCGCTGCTGACGGTGCAATGCCCAAAGCAGATCCGTGGGAAGTTTGCCGAAGCACCGAGCACCGACCAATACGCCGATGCTTCGATTAGGCAGTCTCTTAGCAACAAGAGCGATAAGTCGTCGGTCTCGAGGCGCTAAGTTCGATCGCGATTTGTAACTTAAATCTTTGTATTGCGTTAATAAATTCACCCGTTTAGTATCATAGTTTTCGGAGTTGGAGCGCGCTCATTTTGGTAACCCTAAAGAACCCGTCCTCGAATATCTCGTTCCCATGTAACGAGAGTTGGGGCGCACAACACAGAGACAAAACTTAATTATTTGAATTGATAAAAAATTAATAAAAGTTTTCAGAAAAAACTTATGCATATTCGGTAAAATACAGACACACAGAAATAAAAAAAATAGCAATATCAAATGAGAATCCTAAATTTAGAAAATAAAAAAAAATATATGAAAAATTTATCATAAAGAATAATTCTAAACAAATAAGAGGAAAATAATAGCAAATCAAATAATTAGTTATTGGAAAATACTCAACATAGCGCGAACATGAGGCACATGTATCGAGAACTTGAAAAAAAATGCATGGCACTAATTAAAAGCATTCAGTACTGAAACAAAAGCTTTTTCACTTCCTCAAAAAAATGTGTATCTTCATTGAATTTTTCTTCAATTTTTTCCGATTCCTCTTGCATTAATTCGTGCCTTATGGCCTCCAGTTTTTTTTTGCCAATTTGTTTTCTTTGTTCTCTTTATCGACTGTTTGTAAAGTATTCTGTTATAGTTCTTGTTGTGGAAAACTTGATTTTTTTCTGTACAAAATAGAAAACAATAATAATAACGATTGAAGAAAAATAGAACAAAAGGCAAGTGGTTGTGCATAACACGTTAACATAACTCTTAGGCCTGAAAACATTAGAAAAAGAAAATTTGTTAAAATCATTAAAATTATTGAGAAAAAACTCATGCATGTGCGGTGGAATACACAAGTACAGAGATCAAAAACAATTATCTTCTTATATATAAAAATGGAAGAATGTTTGTTTGTCTGTGTGTCACGAGTAATCTCCTATACCATTCGTCCGATTGCGATGAAAATTTGGTGAATTGTAGTCCGCACTCCCGAGAAGGTTTCTGCGTTAGTAGAATAATTTTAATTGCCAAAATAAACGCGTACGGGGCAAAACAAAATTAACATTTATGTATATCTATATATAGAGATTATTTGACATCTTTCAAAGTATGCTACCAAAATGACATGGGAAATAAAAGACACTCATTTGTTTTAACGACTCGATCGACTCGGTACCATGTACATGTATTTAAAACAAATGAGTGCCTTTTATTTCGCTTTTCGTTTCGGTGAAATAATTCATTTGACAGCTAATGTCAAATTAAGGAGGTTTATCTGTTATCGAGTAAGTCAAAAGAAAAATTTGTGTTAGAGATTATTTGACAGCTGTCAAAGTATGCTACCAAAATGACAAGCGAAATAAAAGATACTCATTTGTTTCAACGACTCGATCGACTCGGTACCATGTACATGTATTTAAAACAGATGAGTGTCTTTTACTTCGCTTTTCGTTTCGGTGAAATAATTCATTTGACAGCTAATGTCGCATTAATCATGGCACCAAAACGAAAAGCTATTGGCAGATCTACACGTCAATCAGAAAAACGAAAAACATTACGAGCTTCAGAAACAGACGATCAACGAGAAGTAAGGCTAGAAACCAATCGTGTACGCACTGCTCAAGCCCGTTCGTCTGAAAGCCTCGACCAACGAGAAGTAAGGCTAGAAACCGATCGTGTACGCACTGCTCAAGTCCGTTCGTCTGAAACCCTCGATCAAAGACAGGTAAGACTGGAAACAGTTAGATTACGAGTTGATCGATCTAGACGAATCCTCAATGCTGATTTAAATCTGTGTGCGTTCCGCTATGATGCTAATTATGATTATAATCTTCATCAAAGTGTGATTATTGGAAAAATGGACAGATTATGCGAGTATTGCAATGCGTTAAAATTTAAGAATGAAACACAAGGAATGTGCTGCGCAGGTGGTAAAGTTAAATTGCCAGAATTAGATTCACCACCAGAACCATTATTAATATTAGTATCAGGAGAAACAAGCCAATCAAAACATTTTTTGGAAAACATACGAAAGTATAATTCGTGTTTTCAAATGACATCGTTTGGTGCAACAAATATCGTGCGCGATAATTACATGCCAACGTTCAAAGTGCAAGGCCAAATTTATCATCGTACAGGATCATTACTACCATTGCAAAATGAAGATCACAAATTTCTTCAAATTTATTTCATGGGAAATACTGATGAACAAATTGATCAACGTTGTGGACTTAACACTGGAACAAAACGAGAAATCGTCGCGGAATTACAAAATTTATTCGATCAACATAACGAATTGATTAAATTGTTTAGAATTGCCCTTGAACAAATGCCAGCTGATGACTACAAAGTTGTACTTAGAGCAGACTTTACATTGTGCGGGGATGATATGTTTGCAAAGACGCTACTTTACTCTGAAGTACCAACATACTACACATGGAATGTATCAGCAAAAAAGTTTCATCGAAGGAAAAAAGGGAAGTTAGTCGAAGGGCATACAAATTTATATTCAACTGACGCGTTAGGCCGATTGTACACTGTTCACCCAAACAATGCGGAATGCTTTTACTTGAGATTACTGTTAATAAACGTACGTGGACCGTCATCATTCAACGATTTAAAAACAGTAAACGGTAAATTATGTACCACTTATCGTGAAGCTTGCCAAGAATTAAATTTTCTTGAGAATGATGCACATTGGAACACTTCACTCGCTGATGCATCGGACACTGCTCAACCACACCAAATACGAACGTTATTTGCAATAATATTGACAACGTGCTTCCCATCAAATCCAAAAGATCTTTGGGTAAACTACAAAGACCACATGGGTGAAGACATCCTACATCGTTTGCGTGCAACGAATCAAAACCCGGAAATTCAATTTACAATAAACGTGTACAATGAGGCATTGATTTTGATCGAGGACATATGTTTAGCAATTACAAACAAAAAACTGGGAGAGTTGGGAATTGCTTCACCGAATAGATCTACAAACGAAATTTTTGATCGTGATTTGCAACGAGAAACACAGTTCGATGTAGACGAATTGAATACATTTATTAACAACAATCTTAAGAAATTGGTTCCTGAACAACGTGTAGTGTATGACACAATTATGAATGCGATTACAAGCCAAAGGGGCGGATTGTATTTCCTAGATGCGCCCGGAGGAACAGGAAAAACTTTTCTCCTTTCAATTATTTTGGCAACAATACGATCAAGAAAAAATATTGCACTGGCGATCGCATCATCTGGAATTGCAGCAACTCTTTTGGATAGTGGCAGAACAGCGCATTCAGCACTAAAATTGCCGTTGAATATGCAAATCACTGAGACACCAACATGCAATATAAACAAAAATTCAGGAATGGGAAAAGTACTCAAATTATGTAAACTAATTATATGGGACGAATGTACTATGGCGCACAAAAAAGCATTGGAAGCGCTTCATCGTACCCTAAAAGATTTAAGAGGAAATGAGCAGATCTTCGGTGGAGCACTCATTTTATTGTCTGGTGATTTTAGACAAACTCTACCAGTTATACGGCGTTCAACATCTGCTGACGAAATTAATGCATGTCTGAAATCATCATTTTTATGGCGACACGTTCATAAATTGACTTTGAAAACAAATATGCGTATAAAACTACAACATGATGCATCGGCCGAAAATTTTGAAAAACAATTGCTGGATATTGGAAATGGCAAAATGACAATTGATGGTTCCACGCAATGTATCACATTACCAACAAACTTCTGCACAATGACAACGACAGCTCAGTGAACGTGCTATATTAGCAGCAAAAAACAACGATGTCAATGACATCAATTTCAGGATTCAAAACGAAATACCAGGAGAAGCGAGAACGTATAAGTCCATCGATTCTATAATGAATCAAGAAGACGTTGTAAATTATCCAACTGAATTCTTAAATTCACTTGATTTACCAGGCATACCGCCGCACGTCTTAACATTGAACATTGGCGTGCTTATCATTCTTTTACGAAACATCAATCCACCACGACTTTGCAACGGTACCAGACTTTCAGTGAAAAAGATGATGAATAATATCGTCGAAGCTACGATATTAAATGGAAAATTCAAAGGAGAAGATGTACTGTTGCCGCGTATTCCAATGATACCAACAGATATGCCATTCGATTTCAAACGTTTGCAGTTTCCGATTCGACTCGCATTTGCAATGACCATCAACAAATCACAGCGACAATCGCTACAAGTGTGTGGATTAAATTTCAAAAATCCATGCTTCACACATGGACAGCTATATGTGGCCTGCTCACGCGTAGGAAAGGCTTCGGATTTATTTGTGCACGCACCAGACGGAAAAACAAAAAATATTGTATATCCAAAAGTACTAGAATAAACATAATTTAAAAAAAAAATTTGTTTCATTTACATTTGCTGTAAAATAATTGATAACATAAAAACGGCGTTGCAACGCAGGCCCGGTACCGCTAGTATCAAATAAAAATAATGTTTTTGGAAAAATTTACAAAATATAAAAAAGTAATAATCTTTCTTATATTAAAAATGGAACAATGTTTATTTGTTTGTCTGTCTGTCACGAGTAATCTCCTATACCATTCGTCCGATTGCGATGAAAATTTGGTGAATTGTAGTCCGCACGCCCGAGAAGGTTTCTGCGTTAGTAGAATAATTTTAATTACCAAAATAAATGCGTACGGAGCAAAACAAAATTAACATTTATGTATATCTATTGTGACGCCATGCGTCACATGCGTCACAGCCTCCCCTGCAGCCGGCTCGTGCAGAGGAGCCGTCCCACACCTGCAATGAAAGAAAGACAGATAAGTATAAAATTTACACCATATAGAATATAAAACCTGTGCAACACTCACCTGCGACAAGTCAGTCATTGCGACTGACCCCGCCAGACACAGCAACATCCCCAGCATCGTCGTCGTCGTCGTCGCCGTTGTCCTCGTTTCAGGACCGACCTGCTACAACCTACGGACAGAAGAAAGAAGTAAAAAGAAAATAAATACGAAGAAAGCGATGGAGAAATACTCACAGGATTGGCCCGAGGATCGTCCCCGTCGCACCACAGCCCTCGTCCTCGTCATCACCGTCGTCGTCGCACCCATCATCGTCGTCGACGGCGTACGGGACCGGCCCGCCATAACCTGGAAGAAAAACAGGAGAGTGTGAGAAAGAAACTATAAGACGAATTGGAGAGCGAAAAAGGATAACGAGTACAAGAAAACGGAAATTGATATCGGGAATTACAAGGACGACCAGGCTGACGAAAAAGGATTTGAGAGGGAAAGGAAAAGAAACGAGAAAGGAAAGGCAGCAAGCATCAGCAACGACGGTGAGTGTTTGCACAGGTCACCCCCCCCCCCCCCCCCCCCCGAAATACTGCCGGCTCATTGTTTTCGAGAGATCCGCGAGTATCGAAATTGATTATTTTAATTCCTCCCATTATCCGCGTGTATTAAAATTCCGAAAATCGTACGTATTATTCTCGTTACTCTTCTCTGTAGTTGCCGTGTGGGACGGCAGTTAGATTTAAAACGTAGAAATAGTACTTTGCAAAAATTCGAGCAACGGTCAGTCCCTCCCGCCTGACCTCCCCTCCCCGCCAACCTATCCCAGCACGCAGCACAGACAAGTTTCGATCGCGCGGGCCGCGCGATCGTCCTTGCTGTCACCTCAGCCACACCGTCCAAAACAATTCCCCTATCTCCTCGTAACATAGAGTGTGAAATATCATCGAACGAATAAGACTGAGTATAAAACTAACGCCAGTGGTAATAATTAAGAGGCCGTTGAGTCGGCGAACCCTCCCTGACAATATCCCCCCCCCCTTTCCCTACACGCTAGCCATCCATCCCTTCCAGCAATACGTTGTGTATTAGCTATTGTAAATTTCCTTTGTTATTAATGTTGTTTGCCATGAATTTTTGTTAATTTTTGTTTATCGTAAAAATTAACTGGCGCCCAAAAGTTTCGAGTTTTTTTTTGTATAAATAATTATCTCGGAGATCGTCCGCCGCAAAAGTATTGCGAAAATAAAGTTTATTAATGTTATAATTATTCTATTTTTTTTTTGAATTCGTTAACCCCAAATTTCCCCTACCCACCTCCCAACGGCGTGACAAATTGGCGCCCAACGTGGGGCCCGAAAATTAACCCTTCCCCTTCCGAAAATTTATCCCCCCCCCCCCCCCCCCCCCCCAAGCGCAGCGGAAGTATAGGCAGCCATCGTATTTCATGAACCCTCTTACAACTTGAAATTGTTGGTTTTTTTTCAGCTAAAAAGAAAAAAAAAAAAAAATTTTCCTCTATTATTTTTTTTTTCCTTTGAAATTTTTAGAGTTTTTGTTTTTTTTGATTCGGGAAACTTCTAATTTGGATATTGTAAGATGCTGGAGATTTAGAACCTAGAGATTTGGGATTTCGTTCTTTTTTATATTGGAAATTCTTATTTTTATTTTTTTTTAGAATTGCTACTGTGACTTTGAAAGGGCGATTTGTTTTTGTTTGAATTTTTGAATTTTTCGGTCGTTGTTTCTTTTGATTTTGAATTTGGTTTTTTTGTTATATTGTGGAAATCGAGATCTCAATTTTTTTTTGTGTGTGCAAATTTTCCCTTTTGGCAGTTCCTTTTTTTTTGATTTGGAGATTTTGAAATTTATTTTTTTTTGAGAGATTTCTTTTATTTTCCTTTTCACTTTGAAGATTCTGGATTGGGTCTTTTTGAGAGATGGGAGATTTTTGAGTTGGACTTGTCAGATTTTTTTTTGGAACTCAAAGAGTTTGAAAGATCCTGAATTTGATTTTGAGATTTTGTTTTTTTTTATTGTTGCAATATTGGAGTTCTTTAATTTTGATTTTGAGTTGTGAGTTTTGGAGATCGGAGACTTTGAAAATTTGGTGCTTCTGTAGATTTTGAAAACTTTTTGAGTCGATTCCCCCTACCGTTTTGATTTTGATTTTTTTTTTTTTTGAGAATTGTTACCCAAGATACGATTTTTTTTTTGCCATTGGAATTACAGCCTACTGGAAGAATAATTAATTGCTTCTTGCAGGAGGACACCGGTAAAAAAAAAAAAAAAAAAAAACCATTTCTTTATCTTGTATTGTGTATTTATTTACCCTCCCCTCTGTGGATGCGAAATATTATTATTTTGTAAAATATATCTGAACTGCGCCGAACTTCCGCCCTGCTGCGCCGCCCCCAATATAAAGTTTTTTTTTTTATATAATAGCGCCCACCACTGGCTATTCGTTTTTAGATATTTCGCTCAATACCATCGACATTATCTACGCCCGATATTTTTTTTTTTTTCTCGATTGAGTATTAGTTGCGTCGTCCCACACGTAGGGTTGCGTTGCTCCTCGCTCATAGCATTGGGATATCGAAGTAATATTAAGTACATTTGTTTCTATCATCGCATTTTGAATACTGTGTACCACCGACCCTACCATGATGGAACGCACCCACAATACCCTCCCCACCACCGCCGTGACGGTCACCACCACGACCGTCACCGCACCAATCGCACATACCGCCCAAACCCCCCCCCCCCCCCACTATCGCCCCTTACCTTCCAACCGCCCCTCAACCCTCTAGATCTCCTCTCTGAGATCCGGGATCGGATCTACGGCGTTGAGGAAGTCCGCGACCTGATCCGGATGTGTATCGTCGCCCGGATCGGCTCTCGCGGCAATTTAAACAGTATCCGTGATCGGTTAATCCGACACGAGACCCGCCGGTTGCACCCCTCATCCCCCGTCCTATGGGACCCTGCGGATGAGGAATCCGGCCTATTCCCTCCTTTCTCCCTCGACATCCAGACCGCGCATATCCCGTCCCATCACCCCTCAGCCCCACCCCAATTCCCTCAAAGAACTCTGCCTGAAGCCGGCAGTTCACAATTTATCCCCCCCCCCCCCCCCCCACTTCACTCAATTTCCCGGTCTGAACGACCATCATACCCCGACCCGGAACCTCAAAGACCCCAACCCTCCCCACGCCCCCCCCCCCCCCGCCCTAACACCATAACCTCCTCGCAGCCGTCGAGGAGGACGGACCCCAACGACCCATCTCCCCCTCTTACCCTCCCCGGCGAGCCACGCCGGCGGTAACATTCGCCCGATCCCCTCCCGCTCGTTTCCCACCATACCCCCCCCCCCCCCCCGGCGACCAGCCAAACCCCCTTTCCCCAACCGTAACCGGTAGAACCGGCATCCGACAACCCCTGGAATCCCTCCTGCCCCTATTCCTCCCAATACGCGCCCGTACTACATAGTACGTGGAATGCACCCCCTCCCCCTCCCCCTAGGACCGCATATAGACCCCCCGAGTCCCAGGCCTTCACCCCCTCGGGCTTCCACGAATCCCAAGGATCGCGGGACGCCCGGAGAGGGGAGGACTGGAAGAGGAATGGCCCGAAGTTTTCGGGAAAACGTGGAGAGGACGGCGAGGAATTCCTCCGCCGCCTCCACGAATACTGTCGGTCCCGCGATTATAATGAGACCGACCTCCTGCGTTGCCTGCCCGAAGCCCTCACAGGCGATGCACTCAGGTGGCATCGCCTGGAGGAAGAGAACTGGACCACCTACGTCGGATTCCTCTCCCACTTCCGCGACCGTTTCGGCGTGGAGTCGAGTCAGGAGAGGATCCGCCACGAAATAAGCCTGAGGACTCAGGGTCCGGACGAACCTTGCGGGGAGTACCTCGACAAGATCCGGACCCTGATCAAGCGCCTCAACCCCCTTCCCCCCCTAGACCAGCAAGTTGACATCTGCTACGCTAATCTGCACCCGGATTACAGCGAGTATATTTTCCGGGACGGCATCGCGACCTTCAGCGAGCTGCTGTTGGCCTGCCGTCAGCGGGAAGTAATCCGGGAACGCAGGAAATCTTACCGACCCCCTCCCACTTCCTTCCCCACCCGCGATCCCTACGTCGCCTACCGGCCGACGGCCAAGCCTGAGGTACGGAGGACGGCGGCAGTGGAAGCAGAGCCAAACCCACCTCCACTACCCCAATCACTCCCCAAACCCGCACCCCGACCCCGCCAACAAACCCCCAAACCCCCCACACCCATTCCTAGCTACCGCGACGTAGCCGCGGCAGCACCCCCTTCCCCACCCCGACAGAACAATTACCCCGCACTACCCCGTTCCCTCCCCCAACAGCCCAAAACCATTCCTCGGTTAGCTGATGTAGCGCCGAAACACCCTCCCCCAAACTTTGCCGACTGTGCGGGCAACGGGGTACGGACACCCGATCCTGCCCCGGCTGCCTGTGGAAGCGGTCGGGAAACTACCCCGGGGGGAGGCAGTAAATTCCCCGCCTCCCCTGTCCAATCTCACCCCCACCCCTCAGTTAAATACCCTCCAACCAGCCCAAGTAACCAAACCCCGAGTCAAACCAACCCCTAACCCCGTACCTCGTCCCAACCAACGCATACCTCCCCCAAACCCCCTCCCCATACGGACGATGAAGCGTCCGACTCCAACTCCCTCAACCCCAGGCCCAACACCCAAACCGTCCCGTAAAATCCTCGAAACCACCCCTCCCCTCCAAATGATCGACGGAGACCAATGCCATTTTCTATGGGTCCTCCTGGGAGAGTATAAATTCCCAGGATTGGTGGACCCAGGCTCCTGGTGATCCTACCTCAGCCCCGGATTGGCCACCCAACTCGACCTCCCTCTCGCCCCCATAGACGAAGGTGTCAAGGTTGCCAACGGTAACGTGATGAGCGTTGATGGCGCCTTGCACCTTCAATTGGAAATTGGCGGAGAGAATGGCCCGATATTAATGCGTGTGGCGGCAATCAATTGTCCCTGCATACTCGGGCTCGACTTCCTCCGACAATTTGGACTGATATTAAATTACCGAGACGAAACCTGGCAGACGCGACACAGTACACCACGGACGTTTCTAACAACCGACGTAACGATACTAGCACGGAGCCTACGAGACTGTGCCGGCCTCGTAGTGCCCACAGACAACTCCCGACACATACTAGGGACGATACTAGACAAGTACATCGTTCCCAACCCCTCTCCCGAGTTACAAATGACACATATTACCGAACACGACATCGACGTAGAAGGACACCCTCCCATCCGACAGAGAGCCCGAGTAATCTCTCCACATCTCCTGAAGATCGCCCAGGCGGAGGTCGACAAGATGTGGAGAGAAGGAGTTATCGAGAGATCCCGAAGTGCCTGGCTCAGCAACCCCGTCATAGTCCCGAAACCGGGTGATAAACACCGGTTTTGTGTGGACTATCGGGACGTGAACAAAGTTACGAAAAAAGACGCCTACCCCCTCCCGAACATGGAGCGGATATTGGCCGGCCTAAGACAGGCCCGGTACATATCCAAACTTGACCTGAGCCAGGCATACTTCCAAATTCCCGTCCATCCCGACAGCCGGCCCATAACTGCCTTCGCAGTTCCTGGGCGCGGCTTATTCCAGTTCAAACGCATGCCCTTCGGATTGACCAACGCCCCTGCCACCTTCCAACCTCTCATGGACACGCTGATCGACCCCGAATGGGAACCGCACGTGTTTGCGTATTTAGACGACGTAATTATTGCCACAGACACTGAAGACGATCATTATGACTATCTGACCCGAGTACTGACAGCTTTCAGAGACGCAGGACTGGAAATAAATAGAGACAAAAGTGAATTTTTCTGCCAGGAAGTTAAATATTTGGGATACGTAATTGGACCGGACGGACTGAAGACGGACCCGGACAAAATCTCTCCCATACTGGAATACCCGCCACCCAAAACCGTCAAGCAATTACGCCGGTTCCTGGGAATGGTCGGGTGGTACGCTCGGTTCATGGGTGATATCTCTAAGGATAAAACACCCCTGACCGAGCTGTTACACAAGGATGCTCCCTGGAACTGGGGACCGACACAAGACTCCGCCTTCCGATCCCTCCGCGACGCCCTCACCCGAACTCCCGTCCTTGCCCGCCCCGACTTTACCCTCCCCTTCACCATCCATACGGACGCAAGCGACCTCGCGGTGGGCGCCGTCCTGACCCAGGAGGTGAAGGGAGAGGAACACCCGATCCTTTTCGCCAGTCGAGTCCTTACCCGCGCGGAACAAAAGTACACAGTCACTGAGAAGGAGTGCTTGGCGGTGCTGTGGGCCGTGAAGAAGCTGAGGCCGTACATTGAGGGTACGGCCTTCACGGTAATCACGGACCACAGCAGCCTCCAATGGCTCAAGAACTTACGAGATCCCTCTGGTCGACTGGCGAGGTGGGCATTGGCCATGCAGGCTTATAACATGACCATTGTCCACCGAAAAGGAGCCCTCAATGTTGTACCCGACGCCCTGTCCAGAATGCATGAGTCCCAGATAGCCACCCTGTCTGACATTGGAGATGCAGTAGACGGATGGTATGAGGAAAAGGTGGAAAATGTAAGAGAGTTCCCTAGAAAGTATCCAAGTTGGAAAATCGAGGATGGGAAACTCTATTACCACCGTCCTCATACCATCATAGATCCCACACTGGCTGACCTCGATGCGTGGAAGCTAGTCCTGCCCCAAAAATCCCGTCCTGCGCCATGAGAGAGGCACATAATCATCCCCAGTCCGGCCACCTCGGCATTGATAAAACATACCACCGGGTCATCCAGGACTTTTTCTGGCCCGGTGTGTATCAAGACGTCGCGCACTACGTCACCCGGTGCCAGGAGTGCCAACTCCATAAGGTCTCCCAGGGAGCCCCTGGAGGCCTTATGCGAGAACGCACTACCGAAGGCCCTTGGGGCGTAGTCGCGACCGACGTCATGGGTCCCTTCCCTCCCAGTAAAAGCCAAAACCGGTACGTTGTCGTGTTTCAAGACCTTTTTACCCGATTCGTAGAGGCGAAAGCCATTCGCACTGCCAACGGTCCCAACATTACGACAGCCCTCGCCACCCTCGTCCTTAACCGTTGGGGCTGCCCCCAATACCTCTTAACCGACAACGGCACCGAGTTCATAAATACCCACGTCACCGAATACCTCTCTCAGAATGGCATACACCACACGACCGTCCCTCCCTATCATCCCGAAGCCAACCCGGTGGAGAGAGTGAACAGGACGTTAAAAACGATGATCGCGGCGTACGTAGGGCAAGACCACCGTCTATGGGATCAGCATCTTCCCGAGCTGTGTTTTGCCCTGAATACAGCAGTACAGTCTTCGACCCGCATGACCCCCGCCTTTTTGAATTTTGGTCGAAACCCCCGACCGACCAAAAGTATACGCGATAATACTCCTGTTCCTCCCACCATTCAACCAACAGAACCCCAAGTTTGGACCGACAGACTCAAACGTCTGCCCCTGTTGCACGACTGGGTGCGTAAGCAGTTAGAACAGGCGCATAAGCGCCAGGCCCGTCATTACAATCAAGGCAGGAAAGACACGCGGTTCAAGGTAGTTGATCTTGTACTCAGGAGAAACCGCGTTCTTTCGTCCGGCCCCCAGAATTTTGCAGCCAAACTCGCCCCGCGTTTCACCGGTCCCTACGAAATATTGAGCGTTCCATCACCCGTGATTTATGAACTAAATGACCCCAATTCGCGAAAAAATCCGAGGGTACACGTATCCGATCTAAAGGCATATCACCCGCAGGCGGATACGGGTATCCTCCCCACCCCTACTACCCCCCAAATAGCACGATTTGACAGACACTAATCCCGTACAATTATATTTCAGGAATCAAGGATAAGTCAGCGAAGGTTCGGTAGGCCCACGGGTCACCGACAATATATACTGCCGATGGGCACCCTCCGCGGAGGATTCCAAGTCTTTGCCGGCACCCCCGCCTTCCAACGGGCGGCACCGCCGGCCACTTACCCCCTCTCCCTCCCCATCCCCGAAGGGTATTACGAGGCCGAGGAGGAGTCGCCCCTCCCTTCTCCCACACCGTCGCCTCCCCCTACCCCAATCTCCCCATATAACCCCCTTACCCCCACTACCCCCGCTACCGCTACTCCCTCACAAATCCTACCCCTACGCCGATCAAACTCGGCCCCCTCACCCACTCCCACTCACCTACCCCCGTCCATCCGCCCCCCGTCCCCACGTCCCCGGTCCCCAGGACCATTTTCCCCCGATCCTCCCGCGGCACACTTCCACGGGAGGATCGCGTACCAATATTACACCGCCACCACCCCTCTCGTCAGCGTATCCGCCTTAACCGTCCAAATGGACGGTGGATACGCCCGAGAGGAATACACCCCTTCCCCCTCCCCCACTCCCCTACTCCAACCATCCCCCAAAACCACTCTTCCCCTACCCCCTCCCCCTCCCCACGCCGCAACAAGCCCTCAAAAAGGCAGCGGCGAAGTCGCCGCCGGGCCCGCGCTCTGGCCGAGGAAGCCGGAGTCGCGGTCCCTGCCGCCACCCCTATCCCAAAACCCCCTCGCCCTCCCCGCCGCCAATCCCGAGCCCAAACTCCTAACACCCCTCGCCCTACTCCCCCTACCACCATCCCGAGCCTCATGGCTCTGCGCCCTACCCCCCCTACCGACACTCCCCCACACCGCCCAACTTCCTCCAGACCCTCCAACGCAATACCCAGCCTAATGTCCCTCCATATCACCCCCCCCCCTTCCAACACCCCTCACCGCCCCCAACTCCCCCTACCCCGCCACTCGCCATCCCCGCCCTAATGTCCCTCAAGATCCGCCATCCCGACCTCCCACGCGCGCCCACCCCCAAAAGGTGTTGGCAGTGCGGCCGGTTGGGACATTTGTCTGAAAAATGTCCCAACCGGATAGAGGACAGGCCGCATCCCCGCTAAAATCCAAAAATCCTAAAATCCCCCCCCCCCCCCCCCCCCCCCCGTCTTAACACAACATGGTTCCCTCCCCATGACCAAATTCACCCGCCTGACCACAACCCACACCCCATCCCCCTCTAAATGCCCACCCGACACCATCACATTTTCTTCCCTTTTCACCCCTCTCTTTTCCCTTCTTACTCGCTGTCCTAATCTTCCGTTTTTTTTATTTTATACCAGGCTTTGACCATGCTATTTTTCTTCCTTTCTCCCTTCTTATGGCTTCGTCCACCTTTTTATTTTTTTATTACCTATGATGCATCGACCACATTTTTGTTTTTCTTATGATTTACGTTATTATATATGGCACCGACCACGTTTTTTTTTTATTACTGTCCACATATGGCTTCGACCAAGTTTTTTTTTGTTACTACTTCCTCCTTAGTTTTCAACCTTTCACTCCACCTTTCTTCCCCTTTCATTCCCTCTACCCCCCCAAACCTCCCAAAACCACCCGCTAGGCCCGGCAGGCGAACCCAACCCTTTTTCCCACAAGTCCCCACACCTTCCGCCAACGCCCGTCGGCAGACATACAAAGACCGACCCAAAAGTTAAAAGATAGGCTGGCCTAGGGCCAAACCAAAGATGTCGGGTGCGCGAGCGGGGAGCCACGTACCCTAGTCAGAGCAGAGGAGAGGAAGCGAGACTGAGCCACCGACAGTACAAATCTCAATGAGTCGAGAGATACGGGGGACGAGCTGTGCGAACACACACTCGCTGCCCGAGAAAATATTAAGAGCCAAATAGTATGAATGCGAGAGTGGACGGATGAGAGTGATTTCAGGTAGCCAGGGTAACCAAAGATACGCTCGAGTACACCATAAAGTGTACTCTCGTTTAGGCAGGGGGGTGTTGTGACGCCATGCGCCACATGCGTCACAGCCTCCCCTGCAGCCGGCTCGTGCAGAGGAGCCGTCCCACACCTGCAATGAAAGAAAGACAGATAAATATAAAATTTACACCATATAGAATATAAAACCTGTGCAACACTCACCTGCGACAAGTCAGTCATTGCGACTGACCCCGCCAGACACAGCAACATCCCCAGCATCGTCGTCGTCGTCGTCGCCGTTGTCCTCGTTTCAGGACCGACCCGCTACAACCTACGGACAGAAGAAAGAAGTAAAAAGAAAATAAATACGAAGAAAGCGATGGAGAAATACTCACAGGATTGGCCCGAGGATCGTCCCCGTCGCACCACAGCCATCGTCCTCGTCATCACCGTCGTCGTCGCACCCATCATCGTCGTCGACGGCATACGGGACCGGCCCGCCATAACCTGGAAGAAAAACAGGAGAGTGTGAGAAAGAAACTATAAGACGAATTGGAAAGCGAAAAAGGATAACGAGTACAAGAAAACGGAAATTGATATCGGGAATTACAAGGACGACCAGGCTGACGAAAAAGGATTTGAGAGGGAAAGGAAAAGAAACGAGAAAGGAAAGGCAGCAAGCATCAGCAACGACGGTGAGTGTTTGCACAGGTCACCCCCCCGAAATACTGCCGGCTCATTGTTTTCGAGAGATCCGCGAGTATCGAAATTGATTATTTTAATTCCTCCCATTATCCGCGTGTATTAAAATTCCGAAAATCGTACGTATTATTCTCGTTACTCTTCTCTGTAGTTGCCGTGTGGGACGGCAGTTAGATTTAAAACGTAGAAATAGTACATTGCAAAAATTCGAGCAACGGTCAGTCCCTCCCGCCTGACCTCCCCTCCCCGCCAACCTATCCCAGCACGCAGCACAGACAAGTTTCGAGCGAACCCTCCCTGAGAATATTCCCCCCCCCCCTTTCCCTACACGCTAGCCATCCATCCCTTCCAGCAATACGTTGTGTATTAGCTATTGTAAATTTCCTTTGTTATTAATGTTGTTTGCCATGAATTTTTGTTAATTTTTGTTTATCGTAAAAATTAACTGGCGCCCAAAAGTTTCGAGTTTTTTTTTGTATAAATAATTATCCCGGAGATCGTCCGCCGCAAAAGTATTGCGAAAATAAAGTTTATTAATGTTATAATTATTCTATTTTTTTTTTGAATTCGTTAACCCCAAATTTCCCCTACCCCCCTCCCAACGGCGTGACACTATATATAGAGATTATTTGACAGCTGTCAAAGTATGCTACTAAAATGACATGCAAAATAAAAGACACGCATTTGTTTTAACGACTCGATCGACTCGATATTACACATATCGATTGCATAATTCATTTGACAGCGAATGTCAAATTAAGGAGGTTTATCTGGTATCGAGTAAGTCAAAAGAAAAATTTGTGTGACAAGCGTAGTCAATTCAGCGTGTTTGACGGTGCCGCAAATGCTTAACCTCCCAAAAATGACTATTATTCGAGACAAATTAATTTATTATGAATCTCTAGAGTACTTAATCGATTTTATGAAGCTCTACAAATATTCCTTAGATATTGTTTTATTAATTCTGCAATTTTGGTCAAAAACTGTTTGTCAATGGCTGTGAATTTAATGTTCGTAGACGGAAAAACCACTGAAACCCATCAAGGTACGTGTTAATTAAGGAAAAATATGTTTTTATTTATGTCCCGCGAACAAGGTATCCTCGAGTCTTCAAATTTTAAGAACATGACTTTATAGATACTGATAACTATATTCTGACTTTTTAATCAATATATATTTTTTTAATTCGTTGACCAGATGAATTTTCTTCAGGTAGGAGTCTCGCTACAAACATTATTAGAAAATCCCTTGATTTTGAAATATATATGAGTTTATATTATAAACTTTTATATAGTGAAAGTATATGATGACTTACCGGAGATTTCAACAATTAATATTAGATTGAAAATAGAAAAATTAACCCGTTGATACATGTTAAACCTATTCCGATGGTATTGAAATTACCGAATTCATCACTCTAGCCATTAGATAGCTTTGATAAAAAAGTTGATACTTGTAAATGAAAATGTGTAGATTTCATCGTAATCAGAAAAATTTAGGACTACCGGCTTACTAAAAGAGAATTTTTAAGATAATTGCGATAAAAACGTTCTTACGTAGCAAAAGATCAACCGCCATAAAGTAGTTCCGTACACTTGGCAACATCGCACCGGAGCCCAGCAGACTCTCCTGTGTATAACCCTACACATGTACATACACATATAGAATGCTTGCAGTAGGTTATACATCTACATATTTTGCTTTGAGCAAATATATTGTGACGAGGCAGTACTCTCCTCGCGATCGCGCTGTCGAGAAAGATTCGAGACAAATATTAGAGCGAGAGAATAACTTAGCAGAGTCGCGACGCCTCGCTCCCGTGGTAAAGAGAGAGATACCAGAACAACACTGTCGGCGAGGGTTTCGTCGGTTTCAGGGAGCGGTACGCGAAACGTCGACGGCAACGGACGAACGAGAGAGAGAGCGACGCTGCCCGAGGAACGACGAAAAGAGAGATGGCTGTGCCGGCGATAGATGGATGATCGTCGAGAGAGCCCCCCACCTTCGCCAATAGGGGAAGAAGGGAGCGAGGAGAACGCGCGAGCCTGTGGCGAGCGCGATAGAAATTAGAATAAGTTCATTGAGATTTGGGTCACCGAGAACAAGAGTTAGAAATCGGATATCGAGGAATAAGGAGTTAGAATTTGATTACGAAAGAGAAAAGATGGAGTGTGCACGCGAGACAGAAAGGAGAGTTGAGATTTGATAGAGCGTAGAGTCGAGAGAGCGAGGTGTAGTGAGAGAGAGTGATTGGGTGCGAGAGAGAGAGAGTGAGACGGTGATTGGGATATTGCGAGAGCGAGAGCGAGAGGATCGACGCCGAGGAACGCTGCGCGACGTCGAGAACGAGCGGCAACGGAAAAGGTAGGCACACGTGGTGCAGTTTCTTTATTCCCCGAGCGACTCCTCCGAGGTCGTGTGTGAGGTGGCAGAGGGTGCCCGTCACGCACCCCCCTCGCGTACCCGAGTAATAAGCTGTGCTTTCCGGCATCACCGGAAAGCCGCTCGAACGAGTAGTTAATAATTAGAATAAGATAAAACACGAAATCTGTCTTGTAGTGATTGCCAAATGAAGAGAGCAATAAATAATTGTTGAATTAATTGTCAAAGTAGAGAAACGAGTTGCTCACCCGTTATTTTGTCATAGTCGTACTAATCGTCAATGTTCGCCCGTCGAATTCCCCCCCCCCCCCCCCGCCCCTTCCTATTGCTAGCTGTGCGAAAAGACAGTACGTTAAGGACGGTGAAACCCTTGGTGTTAAGGGGTAGGTACAAACACCTGGCGCCTAACCGGCAGAATTAGAGAGAAGAAGAGGAAGTAAATTATTTTGGGCGTCATCAGTGATTTTGGACTGGTAGCTCGTGGCCGGTTTTAGACGAGATTTTACACGCAGCGAGCTCGTCACAATATATACGTGTACATTTTTCTTTTTTATCATGCATCAACAGAATTTTGTTTACTACATAAGTCAATGATTCAAATATCACTCTTAATGCTAAATTGAAAACCCAAGTTGTTTAATAGAATTCTTTTTATTTATGAAACATAATAATCATATTCAAAAAATTAAAATTTCTGAAACATAGTATGTAACATTAAACAGAAATAAAAGTTACAAAACAAAAACATAAACGAGTATTACATAAATGCAGGTTTATCCAATCCGCTCCAGTTGATAGACAATTCCTTTTAATACTTTTGCATTTTTTGTGACACGCGGTCGACCATTAATATCTTCGCCGAGCAACATTTTTAACGCGTGTTCACCACCATTGGCATATGTTTTCCGTAGAAATTCTAATGAAATTCCAGTTTTAGCAATTTTGGTTATCATGCAAGAAGATACACCTGGTTTTAAACTATGCATAGACATTTCATAGCTTTTTTGAAGAGCCAATCTACGATGATCCATTATAAGATCTGTAGTTGTCTTCACATTACTTCGAATGATAGTATCGCTCAGTCCTATGTTACTGATGAGTTTTTGTAGGATCTGTACATCAATTTGAGCATCATGTGCTCCTTCTATTGACGCGCTACCGAGAAAATCCAGTGCTAGAGCATTTAGGGTGAATTTTTTTTTCTCTTTCCTGCGATCTTCCAAATAATGCCGAAACATGCACAATGTATCAGCAAACCCTTTGACGATAGCCGAAAATTCGTCGAGTAACCCAACATTTTTAAAATGACGTAAGATCATCGGTGCATCAAACCTGTAATGAAAAGTCACCTTTGTACAATAAACGATATGAATAGATCGATGCACAAAATCCAATACCTGAATGAGTTATGAGCCACCAATATGATGTTATTGCCAACTTTTCGTAAGAAATCTATAAAAGCCGTTAAGCCAACATGCGATGATACAGTATCCAGCCGCTGATCGTTTAAGAATAATTCACCCATGTCAACATGTAGTCCGGTTATTGCAGCCGCTGCAGGAGTTATACTTTTCGGTACCATATACACATTGAACGATTTCGTCTCATAGGTTGCGGAAATCTGAAACAGTTATAAAGATACATACTTATATATGCATTTGTATATGTCGCGCTCATCATAGCCACAACTTTGAATATAATAAGCAATACTTACTTGGCATATTTCAGCCCTGTTCGACAAACCACTCGTTTCCAGATCGAATAGCACAATTTTGCTGTTTGTCAAATCAGCTGCACCACCGCAGGTTTCAAGATTATGTCAAATAATTGATGAATAAAATAAAAATGTGTTATTTTGATACATACAAGCAGGTTGACTCCCCAGTTTATCATACAAAGGCTCGGATACTCCGTCTAGTGCGCACCCTGCCTCATACGTAATTCCTTCTCGTTGTTGGTGCACAGCATTTTTTCTCGTTCGGTTAGCGACAAACAATCTTCTTTTCTTACAGTCGATGGTTTTCGAAAACTCCGATTTTTATGACCTCGCAATGTCCTTGACCTGACGATATTTGACCGTTTCTTTTCCTGGAGAGAGGTTGAGTTTCCCGAATATTTGGGAAATATAGTTTGTCCCAATATTTTTCTGGCACACAGCGGTTGCAACTGTGAACGCCATAGACTCAGAAGCACCGTAAAATTGAGCCTTTGGGTGCTTGCTAGATACAATTCTGTTGAAGCTCTCGTTTGATTGAGAGGAACTGCAAGGTGCAAGTTTACTGGCGTTGTTCGCGTACTTTGCACATATTGAAGTTAATTTTGCACGAAGCTCCGTATCGGCTAATGGTTTGCCACCTGTGAGACGATGGTGCTTATAGTTTTCTTTCGTATGCGAACGGCAGCAGTTACCGCAATTATCGTGGTTTCCATACGCATGCTCTACGATATTCAATAAAGCTGCTTTAACCGCTGTCTCATCTCCTTTATTTTGATGCAGAGCACAAGAAAACGATTGTGCAAAATAATCGATGACTCCTCTTGGTACTTTTAAGGCGTACGGGGCACTTGTTAAACTTTTTTTAGCGTGGTTTACGTCAGACCACTTCTCAATTCTATGTGGAGATTCGCGACGAACAGCGGCGATCTATGAGGCATCGTCATCTCCAATCATAACTGAAATGTGAACATTCTCCGCAAGTAGGAGGTCATTTTTTACAATAAGCTCGATGGCCATGTCTGGCTCCATAGCTTTCGCGCTGCGATCGAAATTTAATCGACAGTCGTGATCAAGTTTTGAGTGACCTTTATCACACATTGCACATTTTTTTAAGCGCGTTGCGTATGACAGCACTTTGCCACTATGATACCCTATTAGCGATGCATGACCTGTTATTCATGTTAATAATGAGACTAATTTTCCGAAATAATTCATTGAATTAATAAAAATAATTATAAAGATAAATAACTTCAATTAATAAAAACATTGTATTATACGCAACAGTCAGGCTGTTGTAAGCATGTCCCGTTCCGCGTTTCTGCCATCCCGTGTCGTAACTCGCTTTGAGAGCAACTGACGAATCGTGGCTCCCATCTATTGAATTATTATTTAATTCCTTACCTTCTGAACTGCAATTTGAAAGAAAAACAACAAAAAATAGATATTCGCACTGAATTTTGATGTGATGAAGAAAAAATCCAAGTGATCCATTTCTATTGAGCACTCAGCGGATCATAAACATCATGGTCACGTTAGTGAATAAACGAGTCATCCTTGCTGCTCCAAAAAGTTTTCCATTGCCGATGTTTTCTGCTAAAGTACAAAAATGTTAGATTATTAAATAGTTCTCTATCTTACGAGTTAATTATTGATTTTCATAAAGCCACACTGCAAATCAAATAGTGCAAGGTTAAGATGCTGCCATAAAAGCCGTGAATGCTCCCTTAGAAGTATGCTTATCAAAAGAAAAGAGCCCTAAAATACAGGGTGGGCCATCTATTGGTACGTTTTTAAAAATGCGATCAAAAGAGTACCTATGCATTGATATTTTTTATTAATTTTGTTGTTGTTGTAAAGCTAAAAGTATCCCCGTCAAGAATGAAAAACGATTTCGTTCATGTGGCTCCCTCTACTGGCCTTACAGTATACCATTCGGTCACCCCAATTAGTGATGATATTTTGAACTACCTCGGCGCCAATTTCACTCAAAACAGTCGTAATGTTGTTTTTCAAAGCTGGAATTGTCTCTGGATTATCCGCATAACATCGGTCTTTAACGGCACCCCACAGGAAGAAGTCCAGCGGTGTCAAATCGCAGCTACGCGCAGGCCAATTGACATCTCCTGAACGGCTGATTATGCGATTGTTAAGGCGTCTTCTCACTTTGGAAATTTAAAAAAATCGATTTTTTTTTTTTTTTTAATTTTGAAAGTACATATCTTCAAAAATGTCATCTCGAAATTTCATAAAGATCGGACGAGTCTAACTACATTTTTTGGCGACCGTTAGGTGACTACCTGAGAGTACCCGGCGATCCCTTTCACGCCGCTCGGACGGTCCCTGTATATCTGACTCTATACAATTGAATAGCCGTGTTCTTTTGTTAATGTAGTACCCCTTGCTTAAGTATATTCTGTTTTCGGGTCTATACTCATGTAATAAGACCTTAACACGTGCATTTTTCAAAAGAAAATCACTCGGCAACGATGCTAAACTGTTATTTCATCAGTCTAATTTGAAACTTCGTAACGGCAACATCTCTGCGCTCAGGATTGTTATAATGGATAAAAAGACTTCGCAACAAAGTGCCACGTGGCGACGTCCAAGTTCGAAATCTAAAAAAAGAAAATTTCGTGGAGTGCTTCCACACCAGTCTGAAGCAGATACGAGTCATGCTAGTGCGAGTGCAGCAAAATTAAAAAAATCGGACGATACAAGTTTCGATGTACACATCGATCCAACGGCTGGATATAGTATTATTCAGTTTTTTCTTGTTTTTTCTACATTACAACAATATGTGAAGTGTAAAGTTTGTAACAAAGATGTTTCTTTTACAAAGTACGGTCAGCGAGGACTCGGTTTCAAAATTTGTGTGACTTGTGATTGCGGAGAAAAATATATTAACTCATGCCCATTAATCTCAACTGGGTACGAAATCAATCGTCGTTTAGTGTACGTTATGCGTTTGATTGGTGTTGGATTGAGTGGTATCAATACGTTTTGTGGGCTCATGGAACTGGGACATGGAATCAATTCCACCGTTTATTATCAAATACTCAATTCGATCGCCATCGCAGTGCAAAGTGTGTTCGATATAGTGACGAGCAAGTCTGTCAAAGAAGAAAAACTGTTGAACGCTCAACACGGAGAACCCGAAGACGTTTTAACCGTTTCAGGTGACGGTTCCTGGCAGAAAAGAAGATTTTCTTCTCTTATTGGAATCGTGTCATTAATATATAAACACAGTAAAAAAATTGCAGACGTCGTTGTGAAGTCGAGTCACTGCAAAAGCTGTGAATCGAAAAAAGGTATGAAAGACACGATCGAATATGCACAGTGGTATGAAAAGCACAAACTAGTTTGTAGTGCTAATCATTCAGGTAGTTCTGGAAAAATGGAGGTTGACGGTATATGTGAGATGTTTTTGCGATCACTCGAAAAATTTGCTGTGCGCTACGGTTTTTACATCGGTGATGGCGACACTAAAACTTTTAAAATATTGTTCGATACAGCACCGTATGGTGAAGACTTTGTGGTTAAGAAGTTGGAGTGCGTATTACACGTTGCGAAAAGAATTTTCAAGCGTGCTAAGGACGCTAAGAAAATTCTTACACAAAAGAGAAAAGCTGCAAAGAAAGACGCTGGAAAACCTTCACCAAAGAAAAAAGCAGCCAAGAAAGTTGTAGTAAAAAAAAAAAAAGTTGTTATAAAAAAAGTTCCTGTCGTAAAAACCCAAGATTTAACAATAAAATTGATGACAGAATTATCAACAAATTACTCATTGGCAATTCGAAGAAACCTGAATTCTGTCGAAGATATGCGCAGGGAGATCTGGGCAGGATACTATCATAAAATTTCAACCGACAGCAACCCACAGCATACGTATTGTTCAGACTCATGGTGCAAGTACAAGAAAGCAGTGAAAAACAATCAGATAGAAACTTTTAAACATCCTCCTGCTCTAGCTGATGATGTTTAAGAGGTTTTGAAACCGATCTATGAAGAACTGACGAAGGACGAGTTACTGGAACGATGCCTCGGAGGAAATACCCAAAATAACAACGAGTGTTTCAACAGCTGTGTCTGGGCAATGGCGCCGAAACACGTTTTTACGGGAAGAAAAACCGTGGAAATTGCTTGCCAAACAGCGGCATGCATTTATAACGAAGGGCTACAACCTGTTTTAAAAATTTTGGAGGTGATGGGTGTCAAACTAGGCCCTATCGCCGTTCAATACGCCGAGAAACGCGACAGTGATCGCGTACGCGTAGGGAACCGCCGCAGCTCTAACGCTTCAAAAGAGACTAGGTCGAGACGAAGGGAAGCTATTTTGGACGAACACACCTTCTACGAAGAATCGGAAGGTCCATTGTATGGAGCAGGCATCGCTGATTAACCCGAGGTAAGGTTTTTTCATGATTTTTCTGCAACCAAAACTTTAAACGCAGTTATCTCAAAACAAGGTTTTTCGGTGCTTTGTTGATGAAATTTCGGAAACTATCCGGCCGATTGTCATGAAATTTGAATGACATATGCTTCATAGTTATGGCTATAGCGCATATCATCAGATTTTTGAAATTTTGATTTTAAGAATTTTTTTTTTACAAAAAACTGCAAAAAAATCGTGGTTTTTTTTTACTTTTTCGAAAAACGTGCGCCATTTTGTTATTTTCGCGAATATCAAAAATCTGATGATATGCGCTATAGCCACTGACATACTGAATCTAAAACAGTTTTATTTTTTTGTTTCAGACGACCCGTCTCGGAGATACCATCAACAAGCCACGACCATAACATTTTTACACGGGTTTTTCGATGCTACTGATGTATTATAATAATTGTTTAAAAAAATTAAAAAAAAATTTTTTCATGTACTTGAAAGATGTGTTTATTACATAGGATCCGTTTTATCCCATAATTTTAAGCAAAAATCCTCGAAAAAAAATCGCAAAAACAGCCTATTTTTGAGGCGCTTAAAGTGAGAAGATGCCTTAAACTTGGTGCGCAGAAGGTCGATCGTTAGTCGGCTTGTATGGCATGTGGTGCCATCTTGTTGAAACCAAAGGTCGTCCACATTCGTAGCGTCGATTTTAGGCCATAAAAAGTTGGTCAACATGGCTCTGTAGCGTTCGCCATTGACGGTAACGGCGTTGCCAGCATCATTTTCGAAGAAAAATGGGCCAATTATGCCACCACTCCAAAATCCACACCAAACTGTGACTCTTGGAGGATGCATTGGTCTCTCTACGATTGCGTGTGGCTGTTCCGAACCCCAAATCCGGCAGTTGTGCTTGTTCACATATCCGCCGAGATGGAAATGCGCTTCGTCCGAAAAGATGATTTTTCGACCAAAATCGACGTCATTATTGAGCTGGTCTATGGCCCACACAGCGAACTGATATCGAAGCGGATGGTCATTTGCTTTCAACTCCTGAGTCATCTGGATCTTGTAGGCGAATAATCCGAGGTCTTTGTGCAGTATTCTCCTCAGGCTGGTGCGATTAATGCTCAGTTGCTGCGATCGGCGTCGAGTTGAGGTCGTCGGATTCTGTCTCACACTTTGGGCCACAGCCTCAATATTCTCGGGTGTGCGCACTGTCCGAGCTCTGGGACCACTTCTGTCATCCACTAACATCCCTTTCTCACGAACTTTCTTCACCAATTTGCGTATAGCGCCTTCGGTGGGTGCTTTATCACGACCCATATTTCTTTTCAAAATTCGCACAGTTTCGGCGACACAGCACTGACTTTGAAAATAAGTTTTTAAAATTTCAAAACGCTCTTCAAGAGAAAACACGTTGTTTCGTGCCGCGGACAGTATGGCTAATGAACTGTAAAAATTTCGGGTCTGTAGCTCGTTTACCGTTGTCATACGACGAAATTAAAAAACGTACCAACAGATGGCCCACCCTGTATATGGAAAGAAACGTAAATAAGTATTGATGTAGCATTAAAAAGCAATTATATATAAAAAGAATATCAGAAAAATATGAGAGAAATATATATTTTTCATGCCCTTCAAGGTAATTTGAGCGTGATAATCAGAAAATAGTGAACTTTGACAATAAATATCTCTCAAATTTGACACACACTTGTGTATTATTGTTAACAAGTTTGCTGAAAATTTTCACGAATAAACCTTTAAAATCGCCTCACTCTCAAATCGCCTTACGTACACAGAAGTAAAAATTAAAAGACCACAAGAAAATGTATGATTCAATCACACGTATTCATGCTAAATGTCATGAGGGATGCAATGGTAGAACGAGAAAACAAGCGAGTCGATTTTTGACTACCTTATACTCCCAAAAGGTTGAATTTCGTTGTTTGATGTCGACAGATAATCTATTTCAGCTGCGATCGTTAATTCTTTTTCAAGACGAATACTTGTTCGACAACTATCCTTCGCTACTTCTTCAATCATGACACCTGCATCTCGCTCATGTCGGTTTAGGAGAGCTTTGCTTACCACTGGAATATTAAGTGCCGATAATATGGTATTCATGTGCGTTTCTCCAATACCACTGTCAAGTATTGCTGCAAAATAGGGTTTAGATTAGAAATACGTATGCTCATAAACTAAACGCAGACTTATGTATATTGATAAAGAGAACTACTATTCATTAGTGCCTGGAAATTTTTTCATTTATATTCTGTGCTATTGTGGACAGGTTTCAATAAATAGTATCATAGATCTAATTCATAATTCACGTACCTGCTCCTAATTTGAAATTGACATCGTATCGGATACGATGTGAGTCTCGATGCCTATATTTTTCGGTGTAAACTTTTTTCAAAGAATTGCAAGTTGTACACCTTATATCTAACTCACTTGCCAGACCCTTCTTACACTCCTTTTCGACATTTCGAAGTGACAAGGGCATATCACATTTTTCGCGCCACAATTCTTCAGCAAGATATCCCAATTTCACTATTCGACGACCGGAGAACACAAACTTATTAACCTCCAATTGAGCGGGGGTATCATTCAGTTTTTTTTTTAGCCGCCATAACATTTTCTCTTCACCGTTTTCTTTTTAGAGAAATGAATCGTCCTTTCTCAAACCCGTGTTCGGACCGAATATCATGCATTTCCTTTTTTTATTGACTCACTATTTATTTCAAGAAGTAACTCGCAAAGAGGTTAGGATGGCTATTCAGTAGCGAGTAGCGATATATATGTATATATTGTCACGCCGTTGGGAGGGGGGTAGGGGAAATTTGGAGTTAACGAATTAAAAAAAAAAAAGAATAATTATAACATTAATAAACTTTATTTTCGCAATACTTTTGCGGCGGACGATCTCCGGGATAATTATTTATACAAAAAAAAAACTCGAAACTTTTGGGCGCCAGTTAATTTTTACGATAAACAAAAATTAACAAAAATTCATGGCAAACAACATTAATAACAAAGGAAATTTACAATAGCTAATACACAACGTATTGCTGGAAGGGATGGATGGCTAGCGTGTAGGGAAAGGGGGGGGGGGGGAATATTCTCAGGCAGGGTTCGCTCGAAACTTGTCTGTGCTGCGTGCTGGGATCGGTTGGCCGGGTGGGGAGGTCAGGCGGGAGGGACTGACCGTTGCTCGAATTTTTGCAAAGTACTATTTCTACGTTTTAAATCTAACTGCCGTCCCACACGGCAACTACAGAGAAGAGTAACGAGAATAATACGTACGATTTTCGGAATTTTAATACACGCGGATAATGGGAGGAATTAAAATAATCAATTTCGATACTCGCGGATCTCTCGAAAACAATGAGCCGGCAGTATTTCGGGGGGGTGACCTGTGCAAACACTCACCGTCGTTGCTGATGCTTGCTGCCTTTCCTTTCTCGTTTCTTTTCCTTTCCCTCTCAAATCCTTTTTCGTCAGCCTGGTCGTCCTTGTAATTCCCGATATCAATTTCCGTTTTCTTGTACTCGTTATCCTTTTTCGCTTTCCAATTCGTCTTATAGTTTCTTTCTCACACTCTCCTGTTTTTCTTCCAGGTTATGGCGGGCCGGTCCCGTACGCCGTCGACGACGATGATGGGTGCGACGACGACGGTGATGACGAGGACGATGGCTGTGGTGCGACGGGGACGATCCTCGGGCCAATCCTGTGAGTATGTCTCCATCGCTTTCTTCGTATTTATTTTCTTTTTACTTCTTTCTTCTGTCCGTAGGTTGTACCGGGTCGGTCCTGAAACGAGGACAATGGCGACGACGACGACGACGATGCTGGGGATATTGCTGTGTCTGGCGGGGTCAGTCGCAATGACTGACTTGTCGCAGGTGAGTGTTGCACAGGTTTTATATTCTATATGGTGTAAATTTTATATTTATTTGTCTTTCTTTCATTGCAGGTGTGGGACGGCTCCTCTGAACGAGCCGGCTGCAGGGGAGGCTGTGACGCATGTGACGCATGGCGTCACAACACCCCCCTGCCTAAACGAGAGTACACCTTATGGTGTACTCGAGCGTATCTTTGGTTACCCTGGCTACCTGAAATCACTCTCATCCGTCCACTCTCGCATTCATACTATTTGGCTCTTAATATTTTCTCGGGCAGCGAGTATGTGTTCGCACAGCTCGTCCCCCGTATCTCTCGACTCATTGAGATTTGTACTGTCGGTGGCTCAGTCTCGCTTCCTCTCCTCTGCTCTGACTAGGGTACGTGGCTCCCCGCTCGCGCACCCTACATCTTTGGTTTGGCCCTAGGCCAGCCTATCTTTTAACTTTTGGGCCGGTCTTTGTATGTCTGCCGACGGGCGTTGGCGGAAGGTGTGGGGACTTGTGGGAAAAAGGGTTGGGTTTGGCCTGCCGGGCCTAGCGGGTGGTTTTGGGAGGTTGGGGGGGGGGGGGGTAGAGGGAATGAAAGGGGAAGAAAGGTGGAGTGAAAGGTTGAAAATTAAGGAGGAAATAGTAACAAAAAAAAACTTGGTCGAAGCCATATGTGGACAGTAATAAAAAAAAAAACGTGGTCGGTGCCATATATAATAACGTAAATCATAAGAAAAACAAAAATGTGGTCGATGCATCATAGGTAATAAAAAAATAAAAAGGTGGACGAAGCCATAAGAAGGGAGAAAGGAAGAAAAATAGCATGGTCAAAGCCTGGTATAAAATAAAAATAAACGGAAGATTAAGACAGCGAGTAAGAAGGGAAAAGAGAGGGGTGAAAAGGGAAGAAAATGTGATGGTGTCGGGTGGGAATTTAGAGGGGGATGGGGCGTGGGTTGTGGTCAGGCGGGTGAATTTGGTCATGGGGAGGGAACCATGTTGTGTTAAGACGGGGGGGGGGGATTTTAGGATTTTTGGATTTTAGCGGAGATGCGACCTGTCCTCTATCCGGTTGGGACATTTTTCAGACAAATGTCCCAACCGGCCGCACTGCCAACACCTTTTGGGGGTGGGCGCGCGTGGGAGGTCGGGATGGCGGATCTTGAGGGACATTAGGGCGGGGATGGCGGGTGGCGGGGTAGGGGGAGTTGGGGGCGGTGAGGGGGTGTTGGAAGGGGGGGTGATATGGAGGGACATTAGGCTGGGTATTGCGTTGGAGGGTCTGGAGGAAGTTGGGAGGTGTGGGGGAGTGTGGGTAGGGGGGGGGTAGGGCGCAGAGCCATGAGGCTCGGGATGGTGGTAGGGAGAGTAGGGCGAGGGGTGTTAGGAGTTTGGTCTCGGGATTGGCGGTGGGGAGGGCGAGGGGGTTTTGGGACACGGGTGGCGGCAGGGACCGCGACTCCGGCTTCCTCGGCCAGAGCGCGGGCCCGGCGGCGACTTCGCCGCTGCCTTTTTGAGGGCTTGTTGCGGCGCGGGGAGGGGGAGGGGGTAGGGGAAGAGTGGTTTTGTGGGGATGGTTGGAGTGGGGGATTGGGGGAGGGGGAAGGGGTGTATTCCTCTCGGGCGTATCCACCGTCCATTTGGACGGTTAAGGCGGATACGCTGACGAGAGGGGTCGTGGCGGTGTAATATTGGTACGCGATCCTCCCGTGGAAGTGTGCCGCGGGAGGATCGGGGGAAAATGGTCCTGGGGACCGGGGTCGTGGGGACGGGGGGCGGATGGACAGGGGTAGGTGAGTGGGAGTGGGTGAGGGGGCCGAGTTTGGTCGGCGTAGGGGTAGGATTTGTGAGGGAGTAGCGGTAGCGGGGGTAGTGGGGGTAAGGGGGTTATATGGGGAGATTGGGGTAGGGGGAGGCGACGGTGTGGGAGAAGGGGGGGACGACTCCTCCTCGTCCTCGTAATACCCTTCGGGGTTGGGGAGGGAGAGGGGGTAAGTGGCCGGCGGTGCCGCCCGTTGGAAGGCGGGGGTGCCGGCAAAGACTTGGAATCCTCCGCGGAGGGTGCCCGTCGGCAGTATATATTGTCGGTGACCCGTGGGCCTACCGAACCTTCGCTGACTCATCCTTGACTCCTGAAATATAATTGTACGGGATTAGTGTCTGTCAAATCGTGCTATTTGGGGGGTAGTAGGGGTGGGAAGGATACCCGTATCCGCCTGCGGGTGATATGCCTTTAGATCGGATACGTATACCCTCGGATTTTTTCGCGAATTGGAGTCATTTAGTTCATAAATCGCGGGTGATGGAACGCTCAATATTTCGTAGGGACCGGTGAAACGCGGGGCGAGTTTGGCTGCAAAATTCTGGGGGCCGGACGAAAGAACGCGGTTTCTCCTGAGTACAAGATCACCTACCTTGAACCGCGTGTCTTTCCTGCCTTGATTGTAATGACGGGCCTGGCGCTTATGCGCCTGTTCTAACTGCTTACGCACCCAGTCGTGCAACAGGGGCAGACGTTTGAGTCTGTCGGTCCAAACTTGGGGGTCTGTTGGTTGAGTGGTGGGAGGAACAGGAGTATTATCGCGTATACTTTTGGTCGGTCGGGGGTTTCGACCAAAATTCAAAAAGGCGGGGGTCATGCGGGTCGAAGACTGTACTGCTGTATTCAGGGCAAAACACAGCTCGGGAAGATGCTGATCCCATAGACGGTGGTCTTGCCCTACGTACGCCGCGATCATCGTTTTTAATGTCCTGTTCACTCTCTCCACCGGGTTGGCTTGGGGATGATAGGGAGGGACGGTCGTGTGGTGTATGCCATTCTGAGAGAGGTATTCGGTGACGTGGGTATTTATGAACTCGGTGCCGTTGTCGGTTAAGAGGTATTGGGGGCAGCCCCAACGGTTAAGGACGAGGGTGTCGAGGGCTGTCGTAATGTTGGGACCGTTGGCAGTTCGTATGGCTTTCGCCTCTACGAATCGGGTAAAAAGGTCTTGAAACACGACAACGTACCGGTTTTGGCTTTTACTGGGAGGGAAGGGACCCATGACGTCGGTCGCGACTACGCCCCAAGGGCCTTCGGTAGTGCGTTCTCGCATAAGGCCTCCAGGGGCTCCCTGGGAGACCTTATGGAGTTGGCACTCCTGGCACCGGGTGACGTAGTGCGCGACGTCTTGATACACACCGGGCCAGAAAAAGTCCTGGATGACCCGGTGGTATGTTTTATCAATGCCGAGGTGGCCGGACTGGGGATGATTATGTGCCTCTCTCATGGCGCAGGACGGGATTTTTGGGGCAGGACTAGCTTCCACGCATCGAGGTCAGCCAGTGTGGGATCTATGATGGTATGAGGACGGTGGTAATAGAGTTTCCCATCCTCGATTTTCCAACTTGGATACTTTCTAGGGAACTCTCTTACATTTTCCACCTTTTCCTCATACCATCCGTCTACTGCATCTCCAATGTCAGACAGGGTGGCTATCTGGGACTCATGCATTCTGGACAGGGCGTCGGGTACAACATTGAGGGCTCCTTTTCGGTGGACAATGGTCATGTTATAAGCCTGCATGGCCAATGCCCACCTCGCCAGTCGACCAGAGGGATCTCGTAAGTTCTTGAGCCATTGGAGGCTGCTGTGGTCCGTGATGACCGTGAAGGCCGTACCCTCAATGTACGGCCTCAGCTTCTTCACGGCCCACAGCACCGCCAAGCACTCCTTTTCAGTGACTGTGTACTTTTGTTCCGCGCGGGTGAGGACTCGATTGGCGAAAAGGATAGGGTGTTCCTCTCCATTCACCTCCTGGGTCAGCACGGCGCCCACCGCGAGGTCGCTTGCGTCCGTATGGATGGCGAAGGGGAGGGTAAAGTCGGGGCAGGCAAGGACGGGAGTTCGGGTGAGGGCGTCGCGGAGGGATCGGAAGGCGGAGTCTTGTGTCGGTTCCCAGTTCCAGGGAGCGTCCTTGTGTAACAGCTCGGTCAGGGGTGTTTTATCCTTAGAGATATCACCCATGAACCGAGCGTACCACCCGACCATTCCCAGGAACCGGCGTAATTGCTTGACGGTTTTGGGTGGCGGGTATTCCAGTATGGGAGAGATTTTGTCCGGGTCCGTCTTCAGTCCGTCCGGTCCAATTACGTATCCCAAATATTTAACTTCATGGCAGAAAAATTCACTTTTGTCTCTATTTATTTCCAGTCCTGCGTCTCTGAAAGCTGTCAGTACTCGGGTCAGGTAGTCATAATGATCGTCTTCAGTGTCTGTGGCAATAATTACGTCGTCTAAATACGCAAACACGTGCGGTTCCCATTCGGGATCGATCAGCGTGTCCATGAGGCGTTGGAAGGTGGCAGGGGCGTTGGTCAATCCGAAGGGCATGCGTTTGAACTGGAATAAGCCGCGCCCAGGAACTGCGAAGGCAGTTATGGGCCGGCTGTCGGGATGGACGGGAATTTGGAAGTATGCCTGGCTCAGGTCAAGTTTGGATATGTACCGGGCCTGTCTTAGGCCAGCCAATATCCGATCCATGTTCGGGAGGGGGTAGGCGTCTTTTTTCGTAACTTTGTTCACGTCCCGATAGTCCACACAAAACCGGTGTTTACCACCCGGTTTCGGGACTATGACGGGGTTGCTGAGCCAGGCACTTCGGGATCTCTCGATAACTCCTTCTCTCCACATCTTGTCGACCTCCGCCTGGGCGATCTTCAGGAGATGTGGAGAGATTACTCGGGCTCTCTGTCGGATGGGAGGGTGTCCTTCTACGTCGATGTCGTGTTCGGTAATATGTGTCATTTGTAACTCGGGAGAGGGGTTGGGAACGATGTACTTGTCTAGTATCGTCCCTAGTCTGTGTCGGGAGTTGTCTGTGGGCACTACGAGGCCGGCACAGTCTCGTAGGCTCCGTGCTAGTATCGTTACGTCGGTTGTTAGAAACGTCCGTGGTGTACTGTGTCGCGTCTGCCAGGTTTCGTCTCGGTAATTTAATATCAGTCCAAATTGTCGGAGGAAGTCGAGCCCGAGTATGCAGGGACAATTGATTGCCGCTACACGCATTAATATCGGGCCATTCTCTCCGCCAATTTCCAATTGAAGGTGCAAGGCGCCATCAACGCTCATCACGTTACCGTTGGCAACCTTGACACCTTCGTCTATGGGGGTGAGAGGGAGGTCGAGTTGGGTGGCCAATCCGGGGCTGAGGTAGGATCACCAGGAGCCTGGGTCCACCAATCCTGGGAATTTATACTCTCCCAGGAGGACCCATAGAAAATGGCATTGGTCTCCGTCGATCATTTGGAGGGGAGGGGTGGTGTCGCGGATTTTACGGGACGGTTTGGGTGTTGGGCCTGGGGTTGAGGGAGTTGGAGTCGGACGCTTCATCGTCCGTATGGTGAGGGGGTTTGGGGGAGGTATGGGTTGGCTGGGACGAGGTACGGGGTTAGGGGTTGGTTTGACTCGGGGTTTGGTTACTTGGGCTGGTTGGAGGGTATTTAACTGGGGGGTGGGGGTGAGATTGTACAGGGGAGGCGGGGAATTTACTGCCTCCCCCCGGGGTAGTTTCCCGACCGCTTCCACAGGCAGCCGGGGCAGGATCGGATGTCCGTACCCCGTTGCCCGCACAGCCGGCAAAAATATCCGAGGGGGTGGGCGCAATCTCTATACCTGTGGCCTATTTGGCCACAGTTGAAACACGGACCGGGGGGGTAGGAGGGGTTGTTGACTGGGAAGTTTGGGGGAGGGTGTTTCGGCGCCACATCAGCTAACCGAGGGATGGTTTTGGGCTGTTGGGGGAGGGAACGGGGTAGTGCGGGGTAATTGTTCTGTCGGGGTGGGGAAGGGGGTGCTGCCGCGGCTACGTCGCGGTAGCTAGGATTGGCGGTGGGGGGTTTGGGGGTTTGTTGGCGAGGTCAAGGTGCGGGTTTGGGGAGTGATTGGGGGAGTGGAGGTGGGATTGGCTCTGCTTCCACTGCCGCCGTCCTCCGTACCTCAGGCTTGGCCGTCGGCCGGTAGGCGACGTAGGGATCGCAGGTGGGGAAGGAAGTGGGAGGGGGTCGGTAAGCTTTCCTGCGTTCCCGGATTACTTCCCACTGACGGCAGGCCAACAGCAGCTCGCTGGAGGTCGTGATGCCGTCCCGGGAAATATACTCGCTGTAATCCGGGTGCAGATTAGCGTAGCAGATGTCAACTTGCTGGTCTAGGGGGGGGGGGGGGGGGGGGGGGGGGGAAGGGGGTTGAGGCGCTTGATCAGGGTCCGGATCTTGTCGAGGTACTCCCCGCAAGGTTCGTCTGGACCCTGAGTCCTCAGGCTTATTTCGTGGCGGATCCTCTCCTGACTCGACTCCACGCCGAAACGGTCGCGGAAGTGGGAGAGGAATCCGACGTAGGTGGTCCAGTTCTCTTCCTCCAGGCGATGCCACCTGAGTGCATCGCCTGTGAGGGCTTCGGGCAGGCAACGCAGGAGGTCGGTCTCATTATAATCGCGGGACCGACAGTATTCGTGGAGGCGGCGGAGGAATTCCTCGCCGTCCTCTCCACGTTTTCCCGAAAACTTCGGGCCATTCCTCCTCCAGTCCTCCCCCCTCCGGGCGTCCCGCGATCCTTGGGTTTCGTGGAAGCCCGAGGGGGTGAAGGCCTGGGACTCGGGGGGTCTATATGCGGTCCTGGGGCGAGGGGGAGGGGGTGCATTCCACGTAGTATGTAGTACGGGCGCGTATTGGGAGGAATAGGGTTAGGAAGGATTCCAGGGGTTGTCGGATGCCGGTTCTACCGGTTCCGGTTGGGGAAAGGGGGTTTGGCTGGTAGCCGGGGGGGGGGGGGGGTATGGTGGAAAACGAGCGGGAGGGGATTGGGCAAATGTTACCGCCGGCGTGGCTCGCCGGGGAGGGTAAGAGGGGGAGATGGGTCGTTGGGGTCCGTCCTCCTCGACGGTTGTGAGGAGGTTATGGCGGTAGGGGGGGGGGCGAGGGGAGGGTTGGGGTCTTTGAGGTTCCGGGTCGGGGTATGATGGTCGTTCAGACCGGGAAATTGAGTGAAGGCGGGGGGGGGGGGGGGGGGGGGGATAAATTGTGAACTGCCGGCTTCAGGCAGAGTTCTTTGAGGGAATTGGGGTGGGGCTGAGGGGTGATGGGACGGGATATGCGCGGTCTGGATGTCGAGGGAGAAAGGAGGGAATAGGCCGGATTCCTCATCCGCAGGGTCCCATAGGACGGGGGATGAGGGGTGCAACCGGCGGGTCTCGTGTCGGATTAACCGATCACGGATACTGTTTAAATTGCCGCGAGAGCCGATCCGGGCGACGATACACATCCGGATCAGGTCGCGGACTTCCTCAACGCCGTAGATCCGATCCCGGATCTCAGAGAGGGGATCTAGAGGGTTGAGGGGGGGGTTGGAAGGTAAGGGGCGATAGTGGGGGGGGGGGGGGGGTTTGGGCGGTATGTGCGATTGGTGCGGTGACGGTCGTGGTGGTGACCGTCACGGCGGTGGTGGGGAGGGTATTGTGGGTGCGTTCCATCATGGTAGGGTCGGTGGTACACAGTATTCAAAATGCGATGATAGAAACAAATGTACTTAATATTACTTCG
Organism: Netelia melanura; assembly: GCA_964007305.1. NCBI lineage: Eukaryota > Metazoa > Arthropoda > Insecta > Hymenoptera > Ichneumonidae > Netelia > Netelia melanura. The sequence continues at coordinate 17,869,930 of OZ023255.1, read as the reverse complement.
ATATCCCAATGCTATGAGCGAGGAGCAACGCAACCCTACGTGTGGGACGACGCAACTAATACTCAATCGAGAAAAAAAAAAAAATATCGGGCGTAGATAATGTCGATGGTATTGAGCGAAATATCTAAAAACGAATAGCCAGTGGTGGGCGCTATTATATAAAACAAAAACTTTATATTGGGGGCGGAGCAGCAGGGCGGAAGTTCGGCGCAGTTCAGATATATTTTACAAAATAATAATATTTGGCATGCACAGAGGGGAGGGTAAATAAATACACAATACTAGATAAAGAAATGGTTTTTTTTTTTTTTTTTTTTACCGGTGTCCTCCTGCAAGAAGCAATTAATTATTCTTCCAGTAGGCTGTAATTCCAATGGCAAAAAAAAAATTCGTATCTTGGGTAACAATTCTCAAAAAAAAAAAAAAATCAAAATCAAAACGGTAGGGGAATCGACTCAAAAAGTTTTCAAAATCTACAGAAGCACCAAATTTTCAAAGTCTCCGATCTCCAAAACTCACAACTCAAAATCAAAATTGAAGAACTCCAATATTGCAACAATAAAAAAAAACAAAATCTCAAAATCAAATTCAGGAACTTTCAAACTCTCTGAGTTCCAAAAAAAAATCTGACAAGTCCAACTCAAAAATCTCCCATCTCTCAAAAAGACCCAATCCAGAATCTTCAAAGTGAAAAGGAAAATAAAAGAAATCTCTCAAAAAAAAAATAAATTTCAAAATCTCCAAATCAAAAAAAAAAGGAACTGCCAAAAGGGAAAATTTGCACACACAAAAAAAACATTGAGATCTCGATTTCCACAATATAACAAAAAAACCAAATTCAAAATCAAAAGAAACAACTGTTACGTCCTGGGTCCTTCTCGACACATTGGACCACTTCTCCCACGTGGGATCACTCCTGCAACACACGTAGGAATAATACACACATACACACATGTAACCAATTACAATACACACACTAAATACTACTTAAAATTAATTCCCATCTATGTGTCTGTGTGAGCGCACACACACACATAGATATACATATATATATAAGTATACAATAACGCATACATACCCACCCGTGAACTCTGATTAACGGCCAACCAAATATCAAAACCACAATCTGACCACCTGGGTCAAAGGACGAAAAGGTCCTCCACAAAGAATGTTCCTTATGAACATACCATCAAATCAAACCTAAAGGAGTTATCACGCAAAGGGACCGCGGGGATGCCTCGCTGGGCGGAGACATCAATGCTCGCACAAGCGACACTCGTCGGCCCGGAGATCTCAACGCTCGCACAAGCAGCGAGCTTCGGCCGAGAGACTCCGACGCCCGCACAGACGACGCACCTCAACGGTCCCCGTGAAACCCGACACTTTATTACTGATAAGGGCCTCCCGAGTAAGGGATACCCCATATACCGATAACGATTGGTAGCCGCATCAAAGTTCAACGGTGAGGTTAGGCGAGTCACCTAATGACTCACCACCCAGACAAAGGGCTTCCCCCTCTATACCTGCCACCAGGGCACATTATAATTGGGAGCGCGATCAACGACTCCTCAGTACAGTACAGTTCAGTCCTGAGTTCTCACTCAGGCAGTCAAGTTCCAGTTCCACGCGACAATCCAAGTAGTACGCACTACATTTTCTAACGTCACTCCGACAGTTTTCCATACGAAGATCTACGTTCATTTACAACGAGACTTCCAATCATTAATTATATAGAATCACCGTGTAATTTCGAGTAACCGCGAACGCAGTAAGCCGCGATTAAAGTGTTACGAACCGAATTGCGATCATTGTACCACACCCCGACGTGTGCATCATACATCCACGGTCTCGAACTTACATTGCGCTAGTTCCGTACCGAATACGGATTCATATAATAATAACCTCTATAACTTCTTTTAAACTGTAACAATATAAACCTATTTAGTGGAATTCAGTGTTAAACCATTCACTTACCTTCACCGTGTAAAACCTGCAAATCAAAAGGAATCGGGGAATAGGTAAAAATCCATTCATCATTTAAACTCGTTACAGCAGGATTTCCTTCCTGCATTCTCGGGTCTTTATTGTGCATTCCACGTGCACGTTGGACTAATCACCAATCCACACTGTTCCGACCAGTACTAGGTTATTGTGCATTCCACATGCACGTTGCTAGTGCGGGTACCAATCCATAAATTATCCAACCTTTCTCGCGTTTATTGTGCATTCCACATGCACGTTGCGCATCCTTCCTAACATCGTTTATTGTGCATTCCACATGCACGTTGCGAGCTACCCATCCACTTAAGAAAACCTGAATTAACGAGTCGGGCTCTCAATATAAATGGGTAGACGTCGCGGAGGAGTCAAACGCTCCATTCAAAGAGCCATAGCTATCAAACACGGCAAGGCTCAAATAACCACCGGACACAACATACCGAGTGCAACTCGCGAATTATTCCACGAGCTTTCCACTATCAACCGGGCAGCGTTCATTAACGCCCGTACTCTTCCAATTATTCGGGAAGACATTACAGTGTCCGCGCGGGTCTATCATTGCAAAGACCTTATCGTGATTTGCTGGGCACATAGTTCGATCTCGAAGGAGCTTCCCCATACGCTCCGGCACCAGCAGCCGTTTCGTCCGCCAACACCTCCAGCGTCGCCGCCACCTACACCAACGACACCTCCGAGGCCAAGGACACCACCTGGTTCTCCAGCACCTGCAGGACCAGCCATCCCAGTCATCACCCTTGACTGAGACTTTACCCGCTACGCTCTTCTGCTCACCACACGAGCCAACCACCTAAAGGTAAGTTACCAACGAATCAACACTTACCGACACACCATCTGTTATACCGACCGAGGATAACTCCGTTATACCGACCGAGGATAACTCTGTTATACCGACCGAGGATAACTCTCCTTCACTGATCGAGGATAACTCTCCTTGACCGACCCAGGGTCATCACGGTACCTTCTGTACCAACCAGGGGCCTAAAATCTATCTCGCAGACCGACCGCGACAAGGTCGCGAGGAAACCCTGATAAATTACTTACCTCCGGTCGGGTTCTTCACATCACTTACCTACAGGCAGTCCGGTCCCAATTGAAGCGTGTCAGAGAGGGCTTTTTCCTTACTGGGCGCATTCCCGGTTAAACAAAAGCCATCCCCCTTTTCTCGTTAACGTCCTGAAACTCGGGACGTAACACAACGACCGAAAAATTCAAAAATTCAAACAAAAACAAATCGCCCTTTCAAAGTCACAGTAGCAATTCTAAAAAAAAATAAAAATAAGAATTTCCAATATAAAAAAGAACGAAATCCCAAATCTCTAGGTTCTAAATCTCCAGCATCTTACAATATCCAAATTAGAAGTTCCCGAATAAAAAAAAACAAACTCTAAAAATTTCAAAGGAAAAAAAAAATAATAGAGGAAAATTCTTTTTTTTTTTTTTCTTTTTAGCTGAAAAAAAACAAACAATTTCAAGTTGTAAGAGGGTTCATGAAATACGATGGCTGCCTATACTTCCGCTGCGCTTGGTTGGGGGGGGGGGGGGGGGATAAATTTTCGGGGGTAAATTTTCGGAAGGGGAAGGGTTAATTTTCGGGCCCCACGTTGGGCGCCAATTTGTCACGCCGTTGGGAGGGGGGTAGGGGAAATTTGGGGTTAACGAATTCAAAAAAAAAATAGAATATTTATAACATTAATAAACTTTATTATCGCAATACTTTTGCGGCGGACGATCTCCGAGATAATTATTTATACAAAAAAAAAACTCGAAACTTTTGGGCGCCTGTTAATTTTTACGATAAACAAAAATTAACAAAAATTCATGGCAAACAACATTAATAACAAAGGAAATTTACAATAGCTAAAATACACAACGTATTGCTGGAAGGGATGGATGGCTAGCGTGTAGGGAAAGGGGGGGGGGAACATTCTCAGGGAGGGTTCGCCGACTCAACGGCCTCTTAATTATTACCACTGGCGTTAGTTTTATACTCAGTCTTATTCGTTCGATGATATTTCACACTCTATGTTACGCTACACGGTCTGTCGCCGGGGTATGCGAGGGGTATGCGAGGAGATAGGGGAATTGTTTTGGACGGTGTGGCTGAGGTGACAGCAAGGACGATCGCGCGACCCGCGCGATCGAAACTTGTCTGTGCTGCGTGCTGGGATAGGTTGGCGGGGAGGGGAGGTCAGGCGGGAGGGACTGACCGTTGCTCGAATTTTTGCAAAGTACTATTTCTACGTTTTAAATCTAACTGCCGTCCCACACGGCAACTACAGAGAAGAGTAACGAGAATAATACGTACGATTTTCGGAATTTTAATACACGCGGATAATGGGAGGAATTAAAATAATCAATTTCGATACTCGCGGATCTCTCGAAAACAATGAGCCGGCAGTATTTCGGGGGGGTGACCTGTGCAAACACTCACCGTCGTTGCTGATGCTTGCTGCCTTTCCTTTCTCGTTTCTTTTCCTTTTCCTCTCAAATCCTTTTTCGTCAGCCTGGTCGTCCTTGTAATTCCCGATATCAATTTCCGTTTTCTTGTACTCGTTATCCTTTTTCGCTCTCCAATTCGTCTTATAGTTTCTTTCTCACACTCTCCTGTTTTTCTTCCAGGTTATGGCGGGCTGGTCCCGTACGCCGTCGACGACGATGATGGGTGCGACGACGACGGTGATGACGAGGACGATGGCTGTGGTGCGACGGGGACGATCCTCGGGCCAATCCTGTGAGTATTTCTCCATCGCTTTCTTCGTATTTATTTTCTTTTTACTTCTTTCTTCTGTCCGTAGGTTGTAGCGGGTCGGTCCTGAAACGAGGACAACGGCGACGACGACGACGACGATGCTGGGGATGTTGCTGTGTCTGGCGGGGTCAGTCGCAATGACTGACTTGTCGCAGGTGAGTGTTGCACAGGTTTTATATTCTATATGGTGTAAATTTTATACTTATCTGTTTTTCTTTCATTGCAGGTGTGGGACGGCTCCTCTGCAAGAGCCGGCTGCAGGGGAGGCTGTGACGCATGTGACGCATGGCGTCACAATATAGATATATTAAAAAAATTCAGCGTTGCCAGATAAACATCCCACCCACAGATTGGGGTACTCACAGCTGATTGTACCCAAGTCAAATCAGCAATCCTAAATTATTTCTAACAATGTATTACAAATTATAATTAGGATTACTCTTGTATCCGAAAATTTTGTATCGTCCAAGGATTTTTGCGATACAGAAAACTTTTTTTACATTCTGTTTTGATTTAGCGATTCACAAACCGTCATTTGACTACCACGTAGCGAGACTCCTACCTTAATCGTGACCTTAAATCGGGAAACGATTGGAAGATATATACGTCAGTCACAAATGAAAAATAAATTACGTGATTCAGAAACGGATGAGCGACGAGAAGTAAGACAGGAAACAGTTAGAGTACGTACGACGACGTACAAACTTTCTTAAAATATCAGCAATAACAGACGAATTAATTAACAAAGTTTTTGAAAATATTGCACATACCTACAAAAAACATAAGTGGTTAAGGGAACGTGCTATATTAGCAGCAAAAACACTAATATCAAGTATATAAATTTCACGATTAAAAAGAGAATACCATGAGAAGCTGAAATGTACAAGTCGATTGCTGCTTTTATTAATCAAGAACAATCCTGAATTCGTTTCATTTACCAGGTATAGCGCCGCACGTTGTAACATTGAAAATGGCCGTGCTTATCATACTTTTACGAAACATCAGTTGTCACGTATCCCAATGATACCAAAATATATGACATTCGATTTTAAACGTTTACAGTTTACAGTGCGACTCGCAATTTGCAATGTCCATCAACGAAGCACGGGGACAATCGCTAAAAACGTGTATAGTATAGATTATATTTGGAAAGCCTATACTCCGCATATGGACAATAAAACAAAAAATATTGTGTGTCAAATATATTAGGACACCAAAACGGTGTTGCAACGCATGCCGGGTACCGCTATAAAGAATAATCCTAATTAAGGAAAAGAAATGATAACAAATCAAATAATTAGTCATTGAAAAATAATCAACTGTTTTATCCCACAGTACAACGAAGTAATATTTCAATAGAATATTCCAGTAGAATCAAATAGACATAAAAGTGCAAACTAATCACTTATAAATAAACAACGAGAATCACGCCATCAAAAATTCGCCGTGACCATATATGGTCACAGCGCAAGTAAAGTTCAAAAAACCCAAACTGCACAATAGACAGTTTTAGGATAAAGGTGCGAAACACGCCATCGAAATCATCGTCGTGAAATATATGGTCATATATGGTCACAACGACCAAAATGCGGAATATGCACTTCTGCATAGCGGCTCGCAGGAGCGACCCGCGATCACGACAATTATCATGCAGTCTTAATTGACGAGCGGAGCTGATCGGTTGGTTCTTAATTGAAGCTCATATCCTACTAACTTGCGTAACGTTGTAACTTGTTAATCTAAATCTTACAATAAACTGTTATTTCTTTTTACTTCTCGGACGCGAGTTCTACGTCTTATTGGCTATTATCCCAAAATAATATTTTATCGTATAATGCTAACGTTTTGCCGATATAACATTGGTGGCAGCGGTGGGATAGCCAAAGTTCTCGAAGTAAATAACAGTCAGTTGTGCGCGAAGCGAATAGAAGAGTTGTTAGAAGCAGCGACAACTAAAAGTTATACGATGTCCTATCAAACGCATCGCGTAAAAGAATCGAAGAGAAACCAATACGCAGTCGTTGAGTTTCTAGAAGAACTTGCCTGACATATTCACGTCACGGCAATAGAGGAATCCGCGAAAGATCGAGTCGCCGGATCACAATCGTCATCCCGAGGATCAACGAAGCAGAACCAACCAAAGACCATCCCAGAGAAGGAAGGAAGACCGAGGATCCGAACGAGAACTAGCCTACAACCTATATACCAACCAGCAGAATTCAACTATGTACAAGACCATGCTAATGTAAGTGGCAGCACACAAATTTTATAATTGTACATCAAAGCCAGTTAGGGAAATTTTATGTCTAATGAAGAGCGTCTAGCATCCTTGAGATTACCCGGAAAACCTTGTTTATCGCGATCAGAACATTCGATATTTGACCTGGTATTAGAAAAAAGGCGCGAAGAATCTTTTAACAAAGATTTGCCGACGAAACGACGCAGAATTTCCGCGCGGAACTCCCCTAATACTTCGGGCGACACGGACGACGATTTGATGCCGTTGAAACTGAACGCGGTCGAGATATCATACTTACAGATTTCCCTCTACTCTCCAGTAATACCGACACAATGACCACACAGTCAGCACTGATGACCCTGAAAGAGGCCAGGAGCCTAATTCCGCCCTTTGACGGGGGTAGACCCGAGATGGTCTACGATATAATCAAAGCTTTCGAGTATTCCTATGAAAGCGTAGCCGTAGGTGACCGTGCTAACTTGTTAAAAGCTATTTTAGCGATAAAATTATGGGTAAAGCAAAACGAGACCTGAGGTATAAACAAATAGACACCTTCGCGAAATTAAAGGAAAAATTGCTAGCGTTGTATGGCACGCGCAGGACCGTAGCTGCGTTACAGGTGGAATTTAACACCTGCAAACAAAATATAACGGAACCGTGTTAGCGTACGGCCAACGACTAGAGGCCATCATGATGTAATTAGTCGACGCAAGCACCTCAAGCAAAACCACTGTCTTGGGCAAGAAGATACCATAATAAAAGGCTACGTGAGAGAGTTAGCATTACATAACTTTGAGAGAGGCCTCAAAAAGGAATTCCAAGTCATCGTGAAGGCTCGTAACTTCACGGATCTCGGCACTGACATGAAAGGCGCAATGGAATCACGAGTCATAAATGTCATAAGCACGGGCATTTAGCACGCGATTGCAGGAACTCGCAAGTCCGCAAGAGTCTGCCTGCCCCAGGACCGAGCAGAGGAATCCTGAAGGTAGGCGTCACGTGCCACTACTGCAAATAGCCAGGATAGGTCATCACGGAATGTCGAAAAAGGATCAGGGACAAAGGGGCGAAGAAAGAATCAGAGCATGACTTCTATGTGGTGAGTGACTCCGTACTAATGACAACAGATGGGTTATTAGGAATGGACTTTATACGAGAGTAAGACGTCGATATATTGTGAGGCATTCACATAAAAATGTACGGAGATACGAAGCGTTTGGGAAACGCGCAAGGAAAAATTAAACTTCCGCCGAGAAGCTAGAAGATCGTTCGAGCTAAAACCCTAGAAAATATCGTTGGTTTCGTAGAAAAGGTAGAAAAGCCGAAGGAATCATAATCGGTTCATGCGTAACCACAGCAGAAAATAATCATTGCATCGTGAGCGTTATAAATATGAACGACGAGGAAGTCGAGATGGAACAACCCGTCATAACATTGAAATCGCTGACGCTCGCCGAATTACCGGACGATGCCGAGTCCGAACGAGGTATAAGTACAGTCACCGCTGGAAGTGGGGCTGCTCGCTTAAGAAATTTACGTAACGAAATTGACACGACTCATCTCAACGGAGAGGAAAAATTTGAATTGAAAGAACGTTGCGAAGCTTTTGAAGATATTTTTCATCTAGACGGAGACCAATTAAAATGCACCGACCTGGTGGAACACGAAAGTAGTACTGCGGCCACTATGGCGACCCCCCTCCTATCCCCACTCCTTTTCCCCCACTCCGCGGTTGCCGAGTTCGCCGTGAGCTCGAGCGGTCGTGGATGCGGGGGGAGAGGTGCGCAGGGGGAGGAGGGGGGACGGAGGGTGTCGGCATAGTGGCGCGCTGTTTTTTATTTATTTATTACATTTTTTAATTTATGATAATGAATATATGGGGGGGGGGGGGGGGGGGTGTCGGCATAGTGGCGCGTTTTTTTTTTATTTGAATAACTAACCCTAGTGTTACTTACCGGTCGCTCCGCACCCCCGCTGTCGCGTCCCTCGCCGTTCCAGCACACGCATACACACACACACACACACACACACACACACACACACAACGCACTACATACTGTCGTAACTATTATAGCCGTCGTCTTCTTATTCTTCTTCTTCCTCTTCACCGTCCTCTCCCTCCAAAAATAGACGGGCCACATTTCGACGCCTCTCATCAAAAAATTGCGCGTTTATGATATCATTATAAACACTTATCGCTGACACTACGCGCTCCGACAAAAAGAAATACATATCTTCCGCATAATGAGAGTAATTTATATTATATAGTTCGTAACACCCGCACACTATATTGAGAACGGGTGTCAATTTGAAATGAGGGTGTAAATGAAAAATATTTACGCTCTCTACAAATTCTTCGCGACCCTCGTCAACGAGGGCCACGTTACAACACCCGTCGGAAGATGTTTGGCGAATCACGCCCCTATATACACTAACACCCACTATAACTGCACAATACATATCTTCAGCAAGGTTTGCTAAACCTATACGCACACCATTACCGTTTTCTATATAATAACTGCGGAGACACTCGATGAGCTCGCGATAGATCGTAGCCATCGTCACCGTTCGCACATATATTTCGTTAAAATCTTTAAATTCAATGATCGTGCATTGAAACTGCGGCGGCATCGCTTCGACTTCCCACAGAGGGTACATAATATATATTTATAAAAGACAACTGTTTCGTACGGTACTTGAATAAGAACTGAATTCTATAGCTCAACAAGATCTTGCCGTCACGTACCTATGGTATATCTTGTTTATATCAGCACAAAACTCAAACGAATGTTTTCGTAGAATATACACCGCAGTGAGGAATGCACACCTAGGCTCATCACGTACTTACGATTCAGCATTTTTATATATTGTGACGCCATGCGCCACATGGGTCACGGCCTCCCCTGCAGCCGGCTCGCGCAGAAGAGCCGTCCCACACCTGCAACAGGAAAGAGAAAGCTAAGTATAAAAATTTTATTAAATAAATCATAAAAACCGTGCAAATACTCACCGGCGCAAGACGTCAGTCCTTAAAACTGGCCCCGTCCGACCAACCACCACCACAACACCGTCATCCCCGTCGAGTCACCGTCATCGTTAAGATCATCATCGTCGTCGTCGTCGTCGTTACCGTCGTCGTCGACGTCGTCCTCTATTAGCCTGTAACAACAACGAGGAAGAAAGAAACCGGAAAATAAAACGGAAAGTAATAAAAATTTCTCACCCTGGTCGACATGCCAGGCCCAGCGGATCACGAAGGGAGTCGTCTTCGTCGTCGACATCGTCGTCGAAATCGTCGTCGTCGTCTACGTCGTCCTCGAAGGACAGACCCATAACCTGAAAAGAAAAGGAGGATATCACACACAGGAAAATTATGAATAAAGCAATGAAAAATTACATACCTGGACCGACCCGAGGACCATCTCCATCACGCCCGTCATCGCAGTCACCGCTCACCACACCAATAAATAATTAACAAACAAAAATCACTCATCACGCACTCGCACAATACCCGACGTCTAACCACCTGTCAGAAACGATACACCCGTCCGTCCCCGCACCTCGGCCATCCATCGGCCGCGCGGCGACAGAGTGACGAAGGTGGCAGCAGCGTACGGCGATTACCCTACCCTTCTTATTACCCACCATTATTAAATCCCGTCCACAATAAATCCCTATTTATCGACCGACCTAATTACGCACCTTTCCCCAATAGATCCCGCTCGCGACAGTCCTCGAATCAATCACCCGTTTGACCCTTCTCCCATCGATCCGTATCGCTGCTGCCTCGGTGATCGATGCCGGCCGGTAGCCAATCAGCAAGCGAGAAAATTTCGCGAGCTTCCGGCCGGCCATGCGGCCTTCACTTTGTGACGAGCCGGCGATCAGTAAAGAGTATAGAGTAGCGAGAGTAAAGAGTATAGAGTAGCGAGAGTAAAGAGTGTAGAGTGAGACGAGAGTTGAGTGAGTGAGAGAAAGAGAGAAGGCGAGAGTGCGAAAAGGATTAGATTGTGAAGTAACGACGAATTGGAACTGAAACGGGATAACGAGTAAAGGAAAACGGAAAGGAACACGGAAAATACAAAAGACGACCAGGCTGACGAAAAAGGTTTCGAGAGGAAAAGGGAAAGAGACGAGAAAGGAACGGCAACGAGTATCGGCAGCAACGGTGAGTGTTTGCACGGTTACTTCCCCCCCGACATAGCACCCGACTCGTTTTTGAGGAAGATTCGCGAATATTATCCCCCCCCCCCCCCCCCCCCCCCAATTTCTTTTTGTCCGCGAGTATTAAAAATTCGGGAAATTAAAATATCTTTCGTTCTCTCTTCCTGTTATCGCCGTGTGGGACGGCAATTAAAATTAAGAAGTAACGTTCGAGAACATTTCCGTAACGGTCATTCCTTCCCGCCTGGCCCCCCTTCCCCTCCCACAAACAGTCCTCGACAAAGACCAGTCGATCGCGCGAGCGGCGCGATCGTCCTCGCCGTCACCTCAATCAAAGACCCAAACAATTCTCCTATTCCCCCGCCCGCCCCCTTTCCTCGCGACTGACCGTGTTACTGGTCTTGTAATAAAATAAATCATGCGGCCAAGACTGAACATAATATATAAGCCAGTCGTAATTATTAAGAGGCCGTTGAGTCGGCGCATCCTCTCCCTGAGATATATTCCCGCTCGACCCCTCCCCGTTCCCTACACGCTAGCCATCCTCGCCCCTCAAATTATCCTTCAGTTATTATATAAAATTTTGTTGTTGTTGTTTTTGTTATTTTTGGTTATTAAAATTAACTGGCGCCCATAAAAAAATTTTTAATTTGTTTCTTTTTTTTTGTATAAATGTCAATTGCCCCGGAGATAGTCCGCCGTGGAGAACACTGTAAAAATAAAAGTTATTAGTTCAGTAATTCTTTATTTCTTTTCTTCTTTTTTTCTCTTTCCCCACATTCCCCATACCCCCCTCCCAACGGCGTGACAATATATATATAATTACTAGTGTATGTAGGAAATAGTTATATATATATTGTGTGCTATTCCTCTTAATTTTATTAACTACCTGTAAATTGTCAAATACATCAATGATCGTAGAGAGAGAGAGAGAGAGAGAGAGAGAGAGAGAGAGAGAGAGAGAGAGAGAGAGAGAGAGAGAGAGAGAGAGGGAGAGGGAGAGGGAGAGGGAGAGGGAGAGGGAGAGGGAGAGGGAGAGGGAGAGGGAGAGGGAGAGGGAGAGGGAGAGGGAGTGGGAGAGGGAGAGAGAGAGAGAGAGAGAGAGACAGATTTGATGGTGTTTTTATTCTTGCCCTAGCAAGCTATGGGGCAGATTATATTAACAATGGTGGTCTGACGGTGTAATCCGGCCAGACACAAATCATACCATTTACAATAGAAATTACAAGCAAATGAAAATAAAAATAAATATAACACGCATAGATAATACGTAAAAATAATAATAATAATTATAACGCATCACAAAATCGCTAAATAAACTTCTGAAGACATCACGTACAAATAATACGCAAAAATAATAATAATAATATCGCCTCGCAAAATAAACTTCGAAATATCAGGTTCAAAATGAAAGGTACAAAATAATATCGCTGCGCAAAACAAATTATGAGGTATAAAGTATAAAGTATAGAGTATACAATACTAGAAGTAATAAAAGTATACAATAACCCCACTACGCAAAATAAACTCCAAGTATAGAGAATACAAAATATAATATAGTGTAACGAATATAATAGAATGTGAAGGTGTAACGAATATATTGAATATAAAAGGAACTAGACTAGATTATAACGCATACCGCAAACTATACCGCAACGTTATTTGATCGCAAGAGAAGACGACCTCGTAACGGATCCCGCACGAGTATCTGAGAATACCGACGCTACCGGTGGTAGTCACACCAGTCTGTCAACGTCGTCCAAAGTAGTGATAGGAATAGCCGTTTGGCCATCCGATTTCCGCACAAAGACGCGACCCCCTTTCGTCCAAACATGCCGATAGCCAGCAGTACGAGCACGTTGTCTAGCAGCACGTAAAAGGATATACTGCGCCGCGGGTAATAACTCGTTAATGTAGACATTTCCCCTATAGTTCGGCCCGAATATATCCTGCGACAAAAGAGTGCGCTTGATTCGCTTTGCCTTAATTATTGCTTCGCAAACGGCGGATGATGTCAAAGTGACCACGATCGAATAAGAGCGAGACGACTGTTGTGAGGGGTCAGAGGAGGACGAAGTAAGACGCGAGGAGGCACGCTGCAACAATCGCACAGAAATAATGTGACCCGCCAGTTCCGGAAGACCGATAGCGGCAAGAACTTTACTCGTAACGGCCTTTATAATCGCTTGAAGCGCTATTTGGAAGACCCGAAATCACCAGTTCATTGATACAATGTGAAGGCCGAGTCCCCAGAGCATCGAGTTTGTCGGAAAGCTCAGTGACCGCTAGACGCAAATTTGCATTCTCGGTATGTAACGCCGCTATTTCCGATGAATGGTTGTCTACCGTTTTGAATAAGGCCGGTAGTAAATCCAGCGATTTACTAATACGCTCTATCGCCTCCGTTGTTCGCTTAGCGTTTTCACGTTGTTCGGAGACGAAAGCAGTGAAATTAGCGTCGCTTTTCTGAAGCATAGCCATCATTGTTTCCATTGAGACGTCAGTTTGCTGGGCAGTGTTAGAGGATGCACCCGAACTCGAGAACGAACCCGAAAGACCGAACATTCCGCTCAAATAATTTTTACAGCAAACGCTAATAGTTGCGTTTTTAAAATAGCTCCGCGCACACCCAGGGTGAAAAATACGCAGACAGATGTCGCAGCAAACAGTATCACGGGCAATCGCCTTGCCACATTTGGTACAGACGGGAGGCATAGATCAATACATTACCGATCGTTGGCCGTAATATATCGATGCAGTGGTAGATGTATTGGTAAGTGTATAAAACCCACGAACTCAAGGCAGACAGGCGTCTGCGATATAAACAAGCGGCGCAGGAGAAGTACTTGTTGACACCAGCAGGCTACTGAGCGAAGCACGAACGGAGTGTAAACACTGGTGGCACACACACGATGAGTTAGCTGGCGATGAGAGACGATGGCGAAGAGACGGCCGAGTAACGTCGAAGATAAGCGTAGTCACCCGAAGATAACGCTGGCTAACCACTGAGATGGCTATCGAGCATGGCTTCCCAGTCAAATCAGAAAAATATGCGAAAAATCGCTTATTCGTCGGTACTGTGGTACACCAAGAAGGAGCTGCAACAGCACCGATGAAAAGCGATAGTGGGCACGCTTTGCAACTGCAACAAAAACGCCCGAGGGCAGGCAGACGCAGTAATCGAACGAAAATTTGCGGAGCAGAAAGAAATGCGTGCGGTCGGACTCACCAGTAGGCACGCACGTACGCACGCACGCACGCACGCACGCACGCACGCACGCACGCACGCACACACACACACACACACACACACACACACACACACCAGAGGTGTAAATCCGACCGTGCAACCTCCACGTGGTACACCTTGGGTAATGCTAATGCCAGCGGTACCGTAACTTTCAACCCTCATAACTCGGAAAGTACTCAACGAAAATAAATTTTCTTGTAGTGTTTTGGAAAGGTCTCGAGGTAAGCTACAAGAATATGCATTGAAAAATGGGGCTTCCCATTTAAGAAATTAAAGTTGACCTTCACGGTGCCCTTCAAGGTTACATGGAGGTCATTTCAATGTAACCATGTAATAGACCACTTGATATACTAAAACTTTTGTATTGAACATTTTCTTCCATAATCATTATTTTCCATGATATTTGACCGTTACGGAACTTTTGCCCACTTCTGTATACTACGAGACGAGAGTGTAGGTATCGACGCGAACTGCGTGCACAGTAGACTTGTACCTTAATGCCTGCGCGTGTGTATTAAGTGTTAACATAACTATAACTCCAACATTTTATATAGTCAGCTTTGAAACCTATTAAAGGAGAAAGAGATCTAGGAAACGTTTAAAATTATTAAATTCGATACAGTAGTCGCTTTTCGCATTCGTCATTTAAACTCGAACATAAATGCAGAACACCAGGTTGATGTGGTCATTTGATGAAATGGGTTTCGGCTTTGAAACCATATCATCTATACGGAACCACGTATCACCGTATTTGACGCAGCCAGTGTAGTGCCCAGCGGATGTACGGCCAGCGGAGTAATCTGCAATCCCAGCCAGCTGAAACAAAGGTCCGCCTAAGGTAATCAACGTGTGAACTTGTTGTATTTCAAACCTGGCGTCAATATCTTCTATAAAAGCGTGAGATCGATATTCGAATGGTGTTTCAACAAGGATTTTATATGTCACACAGGTCTGTTTTGAAATGAAAATTTCGTTAGCTTTTACAGCATCACTTATTTTTTCGTACCCGTGGCTTATGATGGTTTCGATATCCAATAAAACGGTCACTGGCTGCCCCGTGAGGATGGTATTACAGACTTTGCACTCCCTACGTTCCTCGAGGCTAGGCTCTTCCTGAAAAATAAGCTCACATGAAATAGTGATGTTTAATAAAGCGTCAATGATTGAAATTCCAAGCACGCTACAATCGAATACGAAGCACGAAACTAGACCCAACAAATTCGCACGTTGCTTATATAAGGTAGAGTCGCCAAATATCATCCCCTTTTTGTTGACACGTTATAAAAAAAACTATGTAAGATAGATGGATAACAGAACTCGGAATCGTTAAAGTAAATCAATCTTTACATTATAAAATAAAAAAGCATTAACAATCTTTGTCGTTAAACTCGTTTAACCTAGCTTTTACGATAAAGTAACATTTTAATAAAATCACATCTGGTCGCCTAATATCATCCCGGGGGACGATATTAGGCAAGCTAATGAAGCGTATAATCTAACATTATATAAAATTATGAAAAATTATTAGAATTGCATGACTGTCAAATTTTTATTTGTCATGTGTTTTTTTTAACTCGTTTTAATCATTAGAACATATTGAACATATTAATTTTGGTGTTGGATTTTCTATACAATGTTCATGCATCCATTGGAAGCATTTGGTGCATCGAATCCATTTTTCTCCCATCCCATCTTTGGAATACATTTGATGGCAAATGGGCCATTCAGCGCCATCATCGTCGCTATCTTTTCCATCAATCCTGACTAAAATGTAATCATCATCAGATTGCTTGTTTGACGCTTGATAGTTTTTCTTTTATTTAGCCTTGTGTTTTTTTCATTGCTGTTCCTTTTCTTTCCCACTACTTTTCCATTCTTCTCCTATCGCTTCTTTTCAGCATTTATTATGTCCTCTTTATGGAGTGAGTCAGTAACTAGCATAGTTTTACCCCGCTTCGTTGAAATTGAAGGTTCAATTGTTGGTATACGACGTAAATCTGTTGGAAGAACAAATGGGGATGAAGATTGATTTTCTCCCTGTTCTGCAAAAGTTCGTGTTTTTGGTCCTCGTGTGGTGGGATTTGGGGATAATCACTCATTATTATCGACTGCAAAAGGTGTGTTGATTGATGGATTAGATGAAGGAAGAAGATATGGCGAGTCGAAGAAAATATTTTCGTTCAACGGAAATATTCCTGTCTTTCGAAAACCATTAACTGCCGTTTCTACTTTGCAAGCTTTGGAATAGGTTTTTACAAATATTTTTCTAATTTAATAGTGAGTAACTACCCGTCCTGGATGATTAGCCAACCAATTCTCTATTTCTTGAGCGTAATATGTCTTCAAGGGAAACATAAATGAGACTTCTAATGGCTGCATATGTTGAGTCGAATGAGGAGGAAGGCAAACTACAGATATGACATAGTCATGTGCAAGGTCAATTACGTCCAAATTTCTGGTGTGACTATAATGACCATCTAACACTAGCAAAACTGGGTCATCTTTGGTAGGTTTAACTATGAACACAAAATGGCTCACCCATTTTGTAAACAGTTCAGGTTGAATCCAACCAGATGGATGGCATCCACCAATCGTGCCATGAGGTGATCCATCAAGTAACTTCGCTTTCATATTTTTTCGTGGAAAGACCATCAACGGTGGAATAAACTGGCCAGCAGCTGACAGACGAGTAACAACAGTGACAAGTGCTCCTCTTTCAGCAGATGACAATTTGTGAACTTTTCTTTTGCCTTTTACAGTCAGAAATTTGCTCTCTTTATGTTGAACAGTGGTAACTCATTTCATCTACATTAAATATTTTATTTGGATTGGAGTTAATCTTTTGTAATTCTGGTTTCAATATATCAAAGAAAATGTTGATGTTTTCGGCAGTAAAACTTTCTACACGAGTTCGAAACAAGGATTGTGGCTTACGGAAAGATAAATTGGGATGCCGAGCCAAAAATAACTTCATGCATTTATTTCCGGCCTTTTTGTTGGTGTGTGAAAACAGGTGTGAAATATTATTTCTAATTGCCAAGTGAAAAGCCATCCGTTTCAGATCAATGGCAGTAATACCATAGTAATTCTTCTCCATTTCTAGGTTATAGCTCACCAATTCATCCTCTAATTCCGCTGGTAATGCTGGTTTTCTTCCCATTTTTCCAGAACCCAAAGTTTCTACGGACTTTTCCGAGTTTTTGACATAATCTTTCAAAGTGGCTCTTGGAACGCAAAATTGCTTAACAGCCATTTTGTACCCCATCTTCTTCATTCTTACCGCTTCAACAGTGTTCAGAAACGTGCGTAGTGTCGGGAGCCCATGCAAGAGGTCAGCAGGTCTCGGCCTTTGACTCTCGGGTGGACTCGGCCGTACTCGCGCGTAAAAGCTTCTCTTGCAAAAGGTCTTCGACGCGCGCTTCTAAGTTTCTTCATTGGCATATTCGACTTCGGCTATTCTTTCTATTACTTTTTGTGTCTCTGTGGATTACTATTCTGACCGGCTTTCCTTCGTGGATATTCTAATTGATTGTGGTATTTCTATTAACGCTTTATTCACACCGACAACGGCTTTCTACTCGGACTTTTCTAACGGCCACGCGGTCGCGAGACCCCGCCGACGCCATTAACGCTTCTACGCGAATCGTCTACATTGTATAGTAGTTATAATAAACATTGTTAATTTTGTTGTTAATTCTTTCGGTCTCTTCATCAATTTATTTCGCGAGTTCACCCATTTTCACAGTGTTTTTCCGTTCCTTCAGTTCCCTTCAACCAGATCCCGGGTCTGCCCCCACCTTTGCAGACAAACAGCCTTTTTCATGGCTTCAGGATCCCACTGTTTTTTTTCGTCATCTAAATAATAAATAAAAATGAAAAGAAACTAAAAATTAAAAACAATTAAAAATAAGATACCTTTGAAAGTTGAGTTAAGTAATATCATGCCGAAACGATATTAGGTAAACTGTAAATTCTGAATATCGTCTCCCAACGTCGACCTAATAGCATCCCCCGGGACGATATGTCGTCCCGGGAGATGACATATTAAGTCGATGTTGGGGGACGGTATTAGGAATTTGCTGTTTATGATATGAAGTTAACATTACTTGCAAAATACGTTACCTAATCTCAAATGTTCTTAATCATGTTTTAGTTCATATAACTAGCAATCGTTTGAACAGAATTTTACCTCAAAAAGTCCATCATTCGTGGTATTTTTAAAGCTCAGAATGTCTGAATAAAAAAAACTCAGCTTGACACGTTTGTTAATTATTAATATATCTCGTTGCAGGCGTTACTTTCGACATGCAATTGTTTGTAGTGACCAACTGCCAACTAAGACTATTGATTTCTTATGTCGATAAGAGATGGCATTAGCTGTGTCGAAAAAAATAATGGGGGACGAAATCGAATATTTTCGATTTCGATTTTTGAATAATATCATGAAATGTTTCATAGGTAGTTGCAACAGCAAGAATATGGATAATCGTATAAAAACTGCATGTATTTCTGATTATAACTCTTTATTTGTTATTTTGGATTGACGGACAGACATTTCCATTTTGAATAACTTCTATGCTAATTTTCCGTTTTTTATTTGATTTCGTAACTTTTAACTCAGGGCATGCACCTAAGTACACTCTTTTCGATTTTGGGTTCATTTTTATTGCGCCAATTATATTCTGTGCCCAGTTCACTGTTTTTATCAAGAATACATATATTCATTGTCACTGTCAACTTCAATTGTGTCACTTGTCTGTAGTGAATTTTCGAACGTTTTCAGCCTCTCTTTTGATATTGGCGGAGACTTTTGTTCAGCGGACAGCACATTGTTATTTTTCACTCGAGCTTTTGTATTAGATGGCTGCATGGTAGTCACGCTATTTGAAAGTTCCGTTCCGAAAGTGTTCGAAACTGTTTTAGAGTATGTTTTTCCGCCACAGTTTTGTGCGTCCGGAAAAAGATGTTAAGTGTGTTGTCAAAAATTTATCAATACACATAGGGCGCCGCTCATGTGACAATGTTCGGTGTTTGAAATCATTGAGCTCGCTCTCAATGGCAGATGAAGTTGCGACTATACTTCCATACCTAACAGCGCTTTTCATCACGCTTGAGCATAGGGGAAAGTATGGAATCAGATTTTTTATTCGTTTTCTAATGCTGGGTACATAGTAAGGATTCATGCATTCGCCAATTCGAGTTGAATAGCTTGAAACCTTTTCGAGTGAACTGTTATAAAGTGATATTCCCCAATCGAATATATTCATCCCACTTTCTTCACCCGCTTCGTCCGCTGCTGGACTATTCTCGTCCGATTGTTCTACCAATTGGGTTACTTTGTTCACGAATGCGTCTCCTTTTACCAAACTGTGCAAGCAACTGAATTCTTCGCCAGCCAAACTTAAACGACCATTTTCAACCATTTCAAAAGTCTGACTATTAGAAATAATCAATGTAGTCTTGAAAGTGACTCTGAAAATGTCTCTGAGTTGATGAACATCCTCACATTTGGTTATCAACGCCGTAATCATTACGTAGAATTTTCGTACGAGCGTATTTACCGTTTTTAATTCCTTCCACCGTGACACCATTTTCACGTAATAAGAAATATCGAGATGGAGAAAGCATGAAGGAAGCGAATCACACGAGTTTACCAGGCAGTCGAAACATTTCGACAGATAATCTTTAAGATTTTTACATTCTGCGAACGCTCGGGCTGCATGCACCAAGCAGAGCTTTATCGAAATCACAAGTAATCTGTTTCGGTAATGGAAACTTCGCTTTATGAGATTGACTGATTCGGAGAATCTCATTAAGCAAAAACTGAATTATGTTTCTGTTTTGCGAGGTGCTCAGAATCTGGAAAATTGGAATTTTCGACTCAATAGTTTCTGTCAATATTTGGTACAAGTACAGATGTGAAGACAGTTCCCCGTTGGGTTTTACCAACTTTTTTCCCAATGAACCAGTGCCATCGATGCAAATATATTGGCAATGCAACATATAAACGGCTACTTGCTCAGGTATCCAGTAATGAGTGAAAAAAGGATCCAACCCAATAGCGTGAATCTCACCGAGGCGCCGTTCATATTTCATTATTTGAATATTAACCACGGGATCTCTGCCTTTCATCCCGAAGGCATTAAAATATCCTGATCAGGCAATGGTTTATTTGCAACCAAACCGGAAAACTTACAGCCGCATTCTTTGCGTTGACCGGAAATTTTTAAATAAATACCGAACTCGGTTATACTGTTCTTCTTACAATTAGAACATGAAGGGCATTGTATTTTATACTGGAGCCACAATTGTTCGTACAGTTCATCGATCTAAATTTTTCGATTGCATACCGTATATCCCCTCTCAGTTAATTTTTTATCGAGGTAATCGCCATTTTCTGTCTCCATGATGACCCATGTTTGATGATGAATCTTTAAAGTAAACGAATATTCGGTAATCTTACTCGAATTGTTGAGTGTGTGTGTCATCTTTTTTTGAATTATCTAAAAAGGATAGTCTTATTTCCTGATAGATATCAGAACTAGGGACAACAGGTTTGCCCGAAGAGTCGATGAGATTTTTCTATTTAGGAGGAAAATGTTTTTTTATAATTTTGGAATCAAATGGGCCATTGTGTGATATTGATGCGCATTTTTTCATGAACCCATTGATTGACCGGAATAAAATTAATTTCTGTTCTGAATAAATTCTTCTTCAGAGCTATTCGAAAAAAATTGCAAATAAAAGTTTGTCGAGAGAAGCTAGATTAAACAGAAGGAACTGATGTCTGATATTCGCTCGTAATGTGACATGTGCCTATAGTGTGTACTCGAGTCGAAATTTTCTGACAGGTCGAGAATAGGCGGCATCGAGCGGAGTGGCGAGGCTCTAGTTGGGGTCGAGACCTACACTAAAGGATATGGGCAGCCACGGCTCGCTCGTTCATACCTTCCGGGCCTCCCAAGCCCCTTCTTTTAACCTACTTTTAAATTCATCGACCCCCCCCCCCCCCCCCCCCCATTTCCAGACGTTGTATGGAGGGAGAAACAACAGTTAACAGAAATTAATAATTTCACATATTTATGAGAAAGATATCAATTTATTTTAATATATGATATTAGTTATCATAGAAAAACATTACATAATTATTATTGTAATGGAACTGCTATATACATACTGTTTCAGCGACGCCGAAATTTCAAATATTGCCGCGCGACGTTACCACTGTTATCGACCAGGAAGGAGCGTCGATCAATGCCAGCGCCGCTCCCCCCTCTCTAAGTCGCTCGGTTGCTCGTTTTGTGGCTCGCCGGAACCGGCCTCGCGGCCATTCTCGTCTGAATTGCGCTAGCCTTTGTGCGACATCTCAGTTTTTGAATATGTTTTGATTTTGTGTTCTGACCTTCGCGTTCAAAGTTATTAAATCTGACCATCGCTTTTTACCGACCTTCGCTTCAACCACCAGAATAGTTTTGTGCGACCATCTCCTAGTGTAAAGGCCATCGCTTAAGTTATCCGGCTACCCCACTTTATTTTGACCCACGTTTATTGTCTTGGCCATCGCATCTAACGCTTTTTGACCTTTGCTCAATTACAGCTGCGATGTGTGCTTCTGTTTTTCGCATTCGCTGCGGTGAATCGCTCCTGTAAACTGTGACGGATCGAAAAGATCTAACGAATAAAACAAAACGATCAACCTTCGTTGTGAACATAATCTGTCTACAGTGTGTCTTTTTGTCTTCAATCTGGGGTCTCGCTCTCCTCATCCGCAATCCAGATCCTCGCTCGAACACATACATAAACAAACCGTAATTAAATATATTGAAATGTTCTTTAGGTACTCGAAGAAAATTGAGGGGTAGACGTAAAAAAAAATTTTAATGTTTCTTTATTTTATCTTTATGCTGCTAAGTTCACACAGTTCCTTATTTTAATTGTCCACTCTCGTTCTTCGATTTTGATTGGCGCGTATCACCGGCCGTGGCTGCGTGGTGATTGGCGCGTTCTGTGGTGAATTTTCCGTAATGATTCGGCTGATTTGCTGCTCCGTAAATCAATGGAAATCGATACTCGACAGCTTGGCAGCTAAGATGGCGGCGCCGTAGTGGATCGCGTATGTGTATTTTGTTTTTGTGCACCGTTTCGAGGATTAATTTAGGCAATGGTAAGTTCCCTTTCAATTCTTCTGATTTTGTTATATGTGCTCTTTCGGTTTTTCTTTTATTTGTAGAGCTTCAGTGTGACTTCAGATTATTTAGGCGGTTTTTCACGATTTCTTTTCCTGCTGGGTGAGTCCACGCCTTGTTTATTTCTGTTCTTCCTTGCTTTCGTTTTGGCTGTTGCTTTCTCTTCTATTGCAGGGCTTGAGTTGGCTTCTTGAGAAATAGCGATGCTGCTTGATTCGGGAGTACTGCCGCTGCTTGTTTTGGTATGGCCGCTGCTTGATTGCGGTACTACCGCTGCTCGATTTTGTTGACTCGCTACGAGTGATGTCTTTGGAGGGACTTCAAGATTGGTAAGTGTTTTAGACTTTCTTTTCTGACTTCATTCCTCCCTTCCTGCTGCTTGTCGTGTTGTTGATCCTGTGTGAGGGATCTTGCTGTTGTTCTCGCCTTGTAATGTGTTTCCCCGAGTGTTAAGATTTTCTCCTCTGCTCCCTTGCGCACCTGGCGACTTCTTTTAATTTCTGGAATTTTTGACTTCTCTACTCTCCTTGATATAAAATTTTCTCTCAAAAATTTAATTACTTCAGCCCTTTCTTTCCTTGTCTTCGCCAGCGAGTTGTTCTTGAGTTAGCCACCCTCGCTCTCCTTTCGGAAAGCAATGTACCGGCTTTCTTGGGAATTTCTCGCTTTTGAAGTGATTGGAAATTTCGGTATTTGCTCCTCATTTATCGCTTCCTTTTATATTTTCCTTCTTTTCCTTTTAGTTGTGAGAAACTCTTTGATGTATCACATTTTCCTCGAATTAACCTTTATTTTATTTCTAATTCTCTTTTTCTTTTTCAGGTGCTGTAGGTGGCGCCACGCATTCAGGGCGGGAAAGCGTTACATTGTCCCCCCTGATTTTTCATCGCGGAGTGATGCTGAGCTGCGTATGATCTTTCTTCTTCCGCGGCTCAGGGATACGCAGCGAGGGAAAATCTTATCTTGTCTTCTTCTGCTTTTATTCTTGGCTTTTATTTCTAATCTGTTTTATATTTTTGTTGCTTTTTGTTTTTATTTTCTTTAATTTTCCTTACTTGTTCCTTTAACTCCTGCTTGATTTATTTGTTATTATTTTTTTCTTTTGGTTTTATTTTGATTGTATTGATAAAATTTCTTTTTCTTTGCTCTTATATTTGCTTATTTTGTTTGCTTGTTTTTATTATCTCTTTTTGCTTTGATTGTATTAATAAAATTTCTTTTTCTTTTTCTTTTTCTTTTATTTGCTTATTTTGTTTGCTTGTTTTGATTATTTTCTTTCTAGGAAGGGGTAGGAAATTGAAAGTAATGAATCATAATGAAAACTTTTTTTATTTTAGATTGATATTATGGAGTCCCGGTCGGACAGTTCCCCGTCGCTTTCGTTTTCCGGACGCTCGGTTTGGTGGTGTGGCCAGATGGCGTCCCAGACAGCCGGGGACTCCTCGCCCTCGTCACTGGGGATGTAGGTTGTCGCGTCTTCTTCGTCCTCACTGTCGTCGTGTTCTATGTCGTCGTATATAATTTGTCTTGGCCTTGGTAGACTGCTCATCCCCGCTGTCCCGCGGATTTCCTCTGGCGTCAGGGGGCAGCCGGCGTGCTTCTGCCATCTCCTTAGCTCATCTATCCGTGAGGATAGATTTGGTCCTTCGCTAGGCCAGTAAAACGTATGTTTTTCCTCTGTGTTGGTTGCCGCTCCCAGTTTGACCGCCATTTCTACGAAGTTTCTCCCATCTTCGCTGTTACTTAATTCCCCGTAGATTGCCTCAGTTCCTGTTTTTTGTTGTTTTACTGTGAGGTTCCATTTCGTTTTCCGGACCTCTTCCCTTAGGCTGGCTGTTGTTTCCCAGTCGTATAGTACTCCATTTAACGATAGTCGTATGGTGCGCACTATGGCCACCCCCACTCCTTTCCCCCACTCCGCGGCCGCCGAGTGTCGGTCGGTCGTGGGCGCGGGGGGAAGAGAGGGGGGATAGAGTGTGTGGCCATAGTACGCTTTTTTACCCCCACTCCACGGCCGCCGAGTGTCCTTGGCTCGGCGGGCCTTGGGTGCGGGGTGGGGAGGGGATGGATAGTGTCGGTATAGTGGAGCGCTTATTCTTTTTTAATTTTAATTTTTTGGCGTTTATTAGAGGGGTGGGGAGGGAGTGTCGGTATAGTGGAGAGCTTGTTCTTTTTTAATTTTTGACGTTTTATTAGCGGAGTGGGAATGTGTTGGTATGGTGGAGCGCTGTTTTTTTATTTAAATCTTTTTTAAGGAATTAAAAAATTCGATGCAGACACCGAGACTCGAACTGCCGACCCTCGGATTACCAGTCTGAATAGCTACCGCTACACCAAGACCCGTTATGACATTAAGTTTATGCGGAAGGCTTTTATAGCGACGGGTCTGGAGCGCGTGACCATAGTGTACACGGATTTAAACTTCATTGCTCTTTGTTTTTTTTATTTTATCAATTTTATATTTTTTATCTTTAGATTTTTATTTCTCTCTCTCTCTCTCTCTCTCATCGTCTTTGACTTTAGAATATTACTTAGCTCGAAAATGTGTATGTGTATGTGTGTGTGTGGAGCTTCAGAGCACGTATTTTCTTTTTTCTTTCTTTTCACGTACTATACAATAAATACTCGAAGACGGATGATATATATTGTGACCTTTTTTTTTATTAATTATACGTTATATATATATTTACAATAAATATCCAATAAAGAGGTAATATATTATATTACATTGTCAATTGTTAGCATCATTTTCTTTTCTTCTTCTTCTTCTTCTTCGTCTTCTTCTTCAATGGTTCAGCTATGGAAGACAGAGATAAATATATAGCGTGAGAGAGGCTCGTATATGTGTATCGTAACATAGACACTTTATACATGATTTATAGTACACACCTGTTTATAATTGCTCCTCAGCAGCTTTGAACTCGAGCTTGTTGAACTTCGTGCCGTAGTACTGCATAATTAGATTTTTGTTACTAGCGGCGCTGCTCATTTGTTGAAATAGTTCGTCCGCTTCTTCGAAAGCCTTGACGAATCTCGTTGGTAGATAACACGAAAATTCACAATTTACGTCCACAACAACTCGCGCGCCCCATTTCGTTTGGACGATTTTGATACCGGTAATATTATAGTCTTTTTCGAGCTCCAACTCGGACAATCTTTTGACGGGAAGAAACGTCTCCAACCGGCCCACTTGGTTGATTCGTGTGAAATCCATTGTCCAACTTAAGTTTCCTCAGTTTTATTGTTAAAGCACGAAACTCTGATATCGCGTGTATTTTTGCTTTAATTGTTGTAATATCTCGCAAAAAGACGTCTAAACGTTCTTTCAATTGGCGGTGCTTACTTCTTTGAAGACTCGAGGACAATGTCTGTCTATCAAGGAGTGGAGATACATCATGAAGCAGCCCCATTCCCCCTACTCTGTATACAGACAGACGCAGACTGAATTTAATTGGTGCAATATTTGCTTATTTGCAAAAACAGTAAGCCATCTTGGCGGCGGCGGCAGCGGTGGTGGTGGTAAAATTAGTTTACCGTATCACCAGGTATCGCTTACAGACATCAGCATTTTATGAAATCTGTGATACGCGAGGATCGAATTCGTGACGGCACGTGCCTTTGCGCGAATGACCATTTCAAGGATTTCTGAGAAACAGCTCATCGCTAAAATATGTGGATTATAATTATTGTCGTGCGAAGTTCAAGAATATTGAGACAAAGAACACACACATTAAAAAAAATATACTTTATTTTTAACCCACAGTTATGGTACAGTTAGCGGGTGCGAGAACAGCAACCTTGTACACAAGGCAGAGTTTTAACACTAAATGTATTGAGATTATTATAATGGTAACCACCGCCCACACAAGCACCCTTGTTGAGCGCATTATTCATGGGTTCAGATTTATTACACTTATTCATATACTCATTGTAGTAGTCATACACTATTTTATCGTTCCGTGTTAAATCGGTTGAAAATGCACTCCTAAACATATTAATACCAAGGCCTGTAGACAAGAAATGAAGAAACATAACACAATAATGTCCACAAGTCTGTGATTCAGGACCCTGAAGTTGTATAGCGTTGTAGCTAAAGAATCTGCTGTTCTGCCGGAGACGTTGGAGATGCTGCGGCATGATTGGTGGTAGGCCGTAGCTGTCGAAGTACCATCCTCGTCCATCTCGATCGACGTACATGGCGACCCAGTGGGCTCCGGGCTGCTTGTGGCCATCGGTATTGGCGACAATCGCTGCTGGTTTCGCCCACACCTTAGGGATGCGGTCTGCCGGATATACACCTACAGTGCGGCTCTTTATACCACGTAGGGCCTGCATAAGCTGCTCGGTGTTCATAATAGACAACAATTATAGAGACACTAGAGCTGTTTAACATTGGTTGTTTTTCCCTCGTCGCGGCGCTCCACAGCTAGTAAGCTGATGTTCCAGGATGTGGTGGTTCTGTACTCCCACAAGGAGCTGGAGCGATCGTTATGAGAAAGCCACTTTTTAATTCTCACAGCATTGTTGAGGGCACACGTGAACGAGCAATTTTTTCGCAGTAAACCGTGATACACACAACGAGTATTGCTCTCAGGAAGATTACGAAATGACGAATCGTCGTCTTCTTCTTCTTCTTCTAGATTTATAACGTAGCAATCCGTTAGCTGCGTCAAATAGGCCGCTTTATCAGCTCCTCTTGTGAACAGACGATCAGACCGTGCTGCAATTTTCTTCAACGAGGCTTCGACTGCACGTAACTGCGTCTCACCCTCGGACCACTCGATACCATGATGATTGGTTTGTAACCAGGTGTTTTGACGTTTTACACTGGGTGGTAGAATGTTATAAGCGTAGGGCGGCGCTACAATCTAGTGGGCCAGGTACGATGTCTTTACAGAGACCACGGCAACTTCTTTAGGTATAAAATGATTATATTTATCCTTCAGACCCTGTATATCAATGACGATGTTCATGGTGCCTCTCGATCGTCGTAACACGGCGACTTTTGAATACAGACTAACGATAAATATTGCACGGTCAATGGATATATGATACTCCCCCCTCTATAAGCCTTGCGACCTAGCCACTAAAATCCACAGTTACTTGTCTAGAGGAGTCGATCTCCAACACATTATCATATTCAGCATACACAAGGCAGTTAACCTTTGATGTTAGGGCAGACGCGAAACGTACTTCTATTCTCACACTACTATGCCTCACGAGATTCCAATGAGTGCTACTATTGGCCGAGAGATCGGGTGTAAGATCAAATGCAAAGAGACAATAGCCATGAGGGTAGCTTGTACGTGTGATACAATTACCCTCATTGAGAAAGTGTATGCCTGTACCCGAGAATAGTGTGTGGTATGCATCAACATGCATATCAGCATCTGTGAAGTCCGGCTATAGGGGCTTTGACGGTATTTGCAATCCATCGGCGTACAAAGAAAAATAATTGATATTGTAATTCTGAAAATTGAAAGGGTTCATTTTACGGTCACCATTAAAAGCCTTATTATCGACAAAACCGACGATTATACGTTTAGGCAGCTGGCCAAGTATGACATTATCAAACGTCTCACCGTGTATCCCCGCATGTAGCGATAGCGCTTTAACCTCGACCCACGTCAAAGGGTATTTCGCTGTACATTTAGACAAAGCTCTTGCATGGGCCAAAAGCATACCCGGTGCTACCTTAACACGTCGTATAAGTAGCGACGCCTCCGTAATACGGATGGTACAATCTTTCGAAGAACTCATGAGACAAAAAGCGTTATTAGACCGTACGAGGCGTAAACACATCTCAACGCCGTTTAGCAAAAACCTCTCTTGATTGAAGATATCGCAGTGTAAATGACCAAGGAGATCAATCGTTCGATTTTTTACCTAATACGGTTCGTCTGTTTACAAGCCCATTATTATTATCTTCTGTATCATCCATTTTACCTGTCGTATCATTATACCATAAAACACTCGTGAGATGCGAGGTCTCAGCACCAGGTCCGTAATTCAAGAGGTTTTCAATGTATGCCCTATACGCATAAACATTGTTAGGAGGTGATACCAGTTTCTGATTCAAAAACACATCGATCTGATTGAACATTGAGTGTAATAGGTTATTGACCGGGCCTACTTTAGGAGACGGTGCATTTGCTTTGTCAGGAGTTTCTATCTTAACACGCATACTGAGCATGGTGTGTGCAAGATCAATGTACTCATCACCCTGGCCCGGTATGACAAACTCTATTGGTGAATCATCCGTCAACGATGAGATCGGCTTGTAACACACTGTATGCGTTCCTTCGATTGTTGTCTGGGTCGGTGGTAGTGTAAATAGCTCAACGTCCGACTTAAGGCACTCGCATGAGTGCACGTGTAAGAAAGCCATTTTTTCAAGATTGTGTTAGGCAAAAATATCCGCCACTGTTCTTGATTTCTTATAACGATTCGTAGTTGACCGTTTTGTTGCTCTTCTTTTCACAGTTTTCTTTTTCTTCTTCTGTCTCTTTTTCACAGAGTCCGAACGTTTTCGCGACTTCACGGTCTTCTTCCGTTTTTTCACACCGGTACGTCGTGATACGTTCCCGGCAAGAGAATGGATCAGTTTATTAATTTTACCGGCTTTATACCCCGAACCCTTCATGAGCGTACTAATTTTTTCTTCAGCCTTACGCTTCAGATTCTCCCCTGATTCGTGCAGACGTGTTTTGAATGCTTCTCGCGGGTGAATACCAGAATCCATGATATCCGTAGCCATGTTCATACCTGAGCGAAGCGCCTCTTTACCAATCGCCCGAGCACCTTGTTTCAAGAGAGGTATTATTCGTCGGAAGAGGCCTCCGAGGAAACTCCCAATACCGTGACCCCTTTGATTCGGTGAACCTATATACACATGACTGATACCACCATAACCGGTTCGCCCCCCACCTCCACCCGTTTGCATATCAAAGTATTCGTCATAATAAGCCATTTTAGACTGGTTTAGGCTAATCTGTACGGTTGAACTGTAACGTCACTGTCAACGTCCCGTACTCGAATGGTATCGGTTTGCCAAACTCATCCCTTATATCAATCATTATTGTTTGAAAACTAGTACGTAATAGAGGAATATAGCGTGGTGGTGAGAAACTTCTTATCTTCACCGACCCGTAATTACGATTATCAGCGGCAACAATTGGTACGACTCGCAGCAGCGGTGTATGCACATCTCCTGTGATATAGGGCTCGCAGATATCCGTATAAACGTACATCATATTTGGGGTCCCATGGGCCAGGTTGGCAGGCCTCTGAGCAGTGTACTCGCTCTGGACCACCACATCCTTAGACTCGGTGAATCCTAAAATCTTGTTCAACACATCGGAGAAGTAGAATGAGTGTTCTACATTCTTACACGATTCACAGATACGCGTGACAGCCACATATCCGTTGCGACAATGCTTAAATTTCAGATGACCCGCAACACACGATGCCTCGTTAATAGCCTCGAGTAACGTGTCTATGCTGAGGTACACACCAGGTGGTACGCAGCCGCGTTCTTCCTTAAAGTCGGTGCTTGCCATGCTACCGGGTACTACTGTGTTCGTTATGACATTCATAAAGTTCCGTTCACCATCGGGCGGTACATGCAAAATTGTCGTCGGTATGTGTATTTCAGCTAGAGAAACAGCCCAGCTGCCGTGAAGAGAGATACATTGGGGTAAATGCGTGGTATACCTTGTTGTCACATTATCGGGATAATAATTCATACTACTATTACTAGGTAAAACCATGTAAAACTCCTCCTTCATTTTGCTGACGACTGATTAGACTCCTTCGTTTGTACTCTCGATAACTCAGGCTCATAAAATATACCATCGATCTCCTCGCCGTGGAGATCACGCAGTATGTATATCACAGGACAAATACTGTGCGATACACGGACAATGCGATTCTCGGTTCTTTTGTACCGCTGTATCAGATTATTACGGGCCCTAGCTGCTGTAGCGTGTGTCACCGTGACAGGAGCCATTTTTATACCGCTATGCGTGGAGTGATTGTATGCCGAAACGATGTTCTGCAGAACGTCTAGGTAACGTTTTTTTCTAAAATACGTAAAATACCTCCACATTCTTTCTTTCAGTGTTCTATTGAATCTCTCGACAACAGCCGCTTTTATATCAGGGTTTCGCGCAACACGGAACTGTATGTTCTTTTTCTTTAAGAGAGCCTGGAATACAGCACCGGTAAATTCTTTACCCCTGTCCGTCTGTAGGTGTAGGGGTGATCGACCGTTACTATTTTTCTTAGATAATATGAGATCAAACGCATTGGCTACAGATGCAGCAGACTTGTCACGTAAAGGCTGAACCCATGCAAATTTACTAAGAACGTCTATAACGACCAAGAGATAAACATAACCATCATTATAATCTTTAATCGAGCGAAGATCCACGAGATCAGCCTCCCAGAAGTCATCAATATTTCGGACATTATAAAAACGACGCGGATAATGTCGTCGAACGACTCTGTGTTTTGTATAAATATCCTGTGCTTCAAGCCACTGTACTGCCTTCACACGGGCAATTTTTTTCTGACGTGCCAAACGTAACAATTTGGTAGCACCTGAAAACGATGCTTCATGGGCTGGATTAAAGTACGCGTTTTCTAAGATTTTCATGATTATAATTTCAGGTTAGTCCAAATTACACGTCTTTTCTTATTATGATAGCCGCCACCTCTCTGCTTATCTCCCTGTGTCCGCCGTGTTGGTGATCTGTTCTCAACACCGCTGAAAAACGCTGACTGGTCCGTATCGGGCGATCCCTCGCTGCTTGTACTACCATCATCAGTCTGCGGTTGACGCTGTGGTGTGTTAACTCGAGACTCCGCCCACAACTCCTCATTACCAATATATTCCCGAGGTGTCTTGACCGCTCGTAGAACTCTGGCAAAGGCACTGCGCCCAGCAGGGTTAGGTATTTTCCTAGCTCTCATAGCATCGTTCACGAGATCAACAATATTTGAATCTTTTATTGGTTTACCGCTGACCGACACGACACCATCAGAATCCCAAGAAAAATTGGATCGTGGAGCGCCTCGCAGGCGGCGAAGAAGAAGTCTCGCTTTAACATGAAATTTAGCTGGTATACTCTCAAGTATAGCGGTATCGCTCATACCGTAAACGGTTTCGCCTTCTTCTTTTTTTCTTCCATAATCAGCCTCTACATAGTGTTTATTCTGCATAAGTTCGCGGT
The DNA here is from genome assembly GCA_964007305.1 of Netelia melanura. Classification (NCBI taxonomy): domain Eukaryota; kingdom Metazoa; phylum Arthropoda; class Insecta; order Hymenoptera; family Ichneumonidae; genus Netelia; species Netelia melanura. The sequence continues at coordinate 17,838,090 of OZ023255.1, read as the reverse complement.
ACTGCAGAGCTCTCTCATCATCAACGAAGTGGAGATAACGTTGTAATACAGTCAAGTACGCCGTCCATTTTTCCCTCTCATCCTTGTATGCGCTGGAGTGCAAAATTTCATTCATCTCCGTGTCTAAGCGAGCTAGCGTAGTGTCAATACCTCGCACTGGCTGTGTTTGAGGCGCACCCGTATTAAAAAAAGGCGGCGTATGACTTTGTGTGCTCAGCCGCGTTAGATGCTCCTCAGGCACGAGTACCATTTTTCTTGCGTGCTCCATCATCCACGGCCACCAATCAAACTCGATAGAACAGTACCTAGTATTGGTGCTAATAGGAGTGGTAGAAACCCACCGTTTTGAACAACAAACCGTTTTTTACTCTTCCAGCAGCCTTTTCTTGAGGCTAAACGACGGAGAACCGGTGCGTAACGACGTAATTTTTTTCTCTGGTCGATCTTCAGCGGTACATTCCCACAGAGAACATTCAGTGCACACTCACAAATACACCGGATAATACTTGGATCTGCTTTGCGTAAAACAGCCTCGCGCTGCTCCTTATTCAAGTGTTGAAGAGCACGCAGTATCGCAACGTGCTTTTTGCAGAGCGGTGAACCACCCCGCGCCATTACGTCTGATGAACTGCCGGCTATCCTGGTGTATCACTCCTTTTTAAACCCCTTTGCGCTACATCTCTTTGGGGCTGTGCTACCCCTAAGAATGTACATCACACATTGACAAACGGCGTGACTAGCACTTGTATGTTTTTTGTACGTGTGAGATGCACGATGCGTTGTATTGGATTGTTGAAGGCCGCTCAATATAGATATACATTTTTCGTGACGCGGCGATGCTTTAGTCGCCATTACACACGTTGAACTGGTAATTCACATGTGTCCGTATTGCTTTTTAACTTTTTCCGTGGTATGTACACAAAATGATGGGTATCGTCGGGGAAAATACAAGTACGGTATCTACAGTTATCAGGTGTTGATTGTTTCAAATCGAGTAATAAATAACCATGCGGTTTGGACGTTGCATCGTGATAGGCCTCTTGTAGAAATCGTGGGTTTTCCGGATATACCTGACGCGCGAGATGCTGAATTTGGGCTCGATCACGAGGATTTTTGAAAATTACAATATAATTGGCGTTCAATGAAATATCGCGCTAACCGTGTCCTTGATGGAATAAATTTTGAGTAATAAAAATAACACTCAGGTTTTTATGATGACTACCTTTGGTGAAAAGGTCTACAACGCTATTGTTTGACGCCTCGCGCATCAAATCGTCGATTATTATGAGTTTTGCACCCGGATCGTTCGCATAATCGGCACTCTGAGGCAGACCTTCATGAAATTCTATCGATTTACCATACTCTGTGTATGCTGGTTGCCATTCGGAATAATAGAAAATAATTCTCTCGAACGGCTCACTATTCATTTGCGAAATGAATTTCAAAAACTTTTTTTACAAAATAAGTTTTACCACAGCCCGTGGGGCCACAGATCATGGAGGTCCAGGGATGCTTCCACCGTGTATCCATCTGCGTGAATAAATGTATTTTCTTTATAACAGTGTATATAAAGCACACGTCATGTGTATACGGATTTTTATTTTGCAATAACACCATAGATATTTTACAATAATAACAATGTGTTACAATAATAACAATATTTTACAATAACAACAATATTTTATGATATTAAACTCTGTAGCCATAAGGGAGCGAACCGTATTCACCGTTACGCCTCCGCTTGACGCTCAACGGCATACATGATTTCGTTTCGGGCCGTGTAACAACCTGGTGGAACGGCGTGCGTTGTATTGAAGCAAATCTTAACACAATTGGATCCTCTCTCTCGCCTATTATGAATGAACGTATCGATTTGTAATTTATCAGAGAAGGGTTTGCATAATTAAGAGGTATTCCTTTAACTTTACAAACCTCGCTTTCTACACCACCAGGTGTATGACCTATGAAAGAATAAAATTTTGGACCGCCCGAAACGAAAGATCTAATATAGCTACCGGTACCGTACGAGCTTAGCTCATCCGTTAGATCACCGAGAAGCTGACCCGTAGGCGGCTCGTACTCTTTAGGATCGTTTTTCGTTGTGTAAATAACGGAATCGGTGTCACAATACAATGCGCGTTCACCCAACAGTTCGAGATAAGAGTAAAGCTTCAGCCGAGCCTGAGCTGTTGTATATGCAGCAATTACAGCGTTTGCTATATTAGACGGTACTATAGCGTCTTCGGTTTTTGTGTAATTAACATACAATACGTGATTATTAACAGGTAGTATACCCGTGATATCGTGCTCAGAGCTGTTCAGTAGCTCCATAAGTTTTTTACGGGTCGACACTATTTCGGTTTTAGGTAAATTTTCGCGCTGCCCAAATTTACCCCAAAACGAATTAAGACACAGTTTAGCTACCGAACGCAGACCTGGGTTTTTGCTATAGCTGTGCGACATAGCTCAATTCCTTTGGAGGTCTTGAAAGAAGCTATATAATTGTCTTGAGCTGTCTCGTCTTCTACACAGTTCTTGGGCCAGCCGCTGGCCTCTTGTTTGATTTTAAGAAACGTGTTGATATAGTCAACAAAAAGGCCCCCGTCCTGTGTATCGCGATTATACTGCGTTATCTCATACTGCCAGATTTCACTCACGTTTAATACTTTATAGCCACACATGACGGCTTTCCGAACCTCATCTACTACCCAGGTACCTGTGAATGACCTCTCAGCAGGGTCTTCATGGGGGCACGCGTCTTGATTCATTGTTTCGCAACAGCTATGACACAGTCCGAATAATAAACGGTGATGCATACGCAACGGTAGCACGGGATGGTAAAGATTTCACGGGGGTAGCACCGTACATTTGACAAGACCCTCGATGCGGGAAAGATCCGTGTTTTCGGGTCCTGTTAATTCCATACACTCGTCACCGACGTACACTGTAGGGTGCCCTATAGGGTATTTGCCGTATTTGCAGACATACGGATACAACGAGCAGACGTCAACATACCGTATCTGCTCCCCGTCTTTTACATCGTACAGAGTGACCATATTTTCTGTGCGACCGCCGAAAAATGCATCACGCGGGTCGAGAGGATCTAATTTGACTAGAGCATGATCACGCACAAAATTACTCATTTCTATATCTGTTTTTACCAAACGGTCATACGCGCACTCTCAAATTTCTGTTAAGGTATATCCACTTGAGCGAATTCTGTGTGCTATGGTGCTTGTTCGCTCGAGACGCTCATCCATTGTCGTACCGTTGGTCTGTTTACGATCCCTATTTACGGCGAAACAAGTGGTGCACCCGTGCCAATAACAACCGTGAAACTGTAATACATGAGTCGCGTCGTCGGTTTCGTAGTAACCGTCTACCATTAAATTTTGGGGTAATTTAAATTCGCGCGAGAGCCCTGCATGAATAATATGATGGCCTAAAGAGTGCTCCATCCACATGAGCCACGAAACGGCTTTTTTTGATTGATTATGAGCCCATCTATAACCGCCTGTCGGTATAATTCCAATAGTATTACTTTTCAAGAAGTTTTTTCGAAAAATTTGAAAACACGCTGACGCTATTGTTGTAGTTTCGTTAAATGGGCAGACGCGTCCACTGTTCATGAACATCTTTCGAAAAACGACACAAGCCTGTCTTAATATAGTGACATCGTTCTTGCAATAGCTTGTAATTTCTTTTGAAAAATCGAACACGTAATCAGCACTCTTTATTTCATTATACCATGCAGAAAAACGCTCGCGTTCCGCCACACGCATCGTGTCAGGAGAATAGTGATCTATAGAGGGTAGTGGGCCGATATAATTTTGATTTTCAGGTCTGTTAAATAAATGGGGAAAAGACCCTTTGGCAAGAGCGTTCCTCAGACCGAAGGCTTTTGGTAATGCGCTGAGAGGCATGTGGAAGTAATGTAGGCTATCGAGAAATACAACTTTTTCGATACGCATCGTGATAATTTTAGTACCATTCATTATTAAAGTGGGTAGCTGCGTTTTTTTCTCTTCAATTAAATAACGTAGAATGAACTGCGCGTCGAAACCGCCCGCGTTATGGGCTATTAAAAATGTATGAGAGAAACCTGGAATACTTTTCATACCTAGCTCTACAAGCTGACACACGGGGTTCGTTCTAAATATAAATTCGTGAACGCCACAATACTCGCAAGGCTCGTCGATGGTCTCGTTATCGCAACACCGCGTGCAGACGCGCTGGGCCACACAGAGATTCGGCTCGTGAATACGTACGGAGGGATCGCCTTTTACATATGTACACTGTTGTGTCTCAAAATCATAAAAAATAAATATATTCTCTTTGGAGGTGTTAACAGAGCGAATCGGTCTCATGAAACATAGATGGTTATAGGGTTGACGAGCTTTGCAGGTTTTACAAAAACCCGTGCCGCATGTATGGTTTTTCCCGTCCAGAGGTCTGATAGAGCAGAAACAAGTACGTCAACGTTTAAGAGATTCGCAAACAGTATTTACCCGGCGTCTACGACGGATTGTCACAACTCTATGATTTTGCAGGCACCTCTCCCCAAAGAAATCACGATAACAGCTCTCGCACCTGATTGTTCCGATCGAAATCGATTCGCATGCCGGTATTTGAAGACAGCGGGGACATTTCTTTTTTAAGCACCTATGGTTACACCGAAAACGGGCATTACAAGTTACACAGAAGTTTAAGCTACCCACTGCACCTCGCAGATTTAAAATAGGTTGAAAGTGGTGTGATCGTTCGTAATACAAAATATATAATGTGTGTTGGATTGAGCCAGTGATAGCCGTAACCACCTGTGTACCGTCAAATAAAGGTGCCTCGCGTCGGCCCAATGTCAAAAATTCAAAAACTATGATCGCAATCCCTGTTTGAGCCAAATAATTTTTATACAAAGCAATTTCACGCGTTGTACAACCATTGCGCGGTATAGTAATACAGGCTTTTCTCGTAAGCTCAAGCGCTGCTTCTTTTTGGACCGACCCATTAATGCGTCTAATAAGCTGCCATCTGTTGTGTAAGGCCCCCGTACGTATTTCACCCCTCTCGGCGTATGCCAGCGCTGCTACTAGCGAGCGTGGTAAGCACAAATTATCAGTATTTCGAATCGTTAAAATAGATTTCTTAGCGACACCCTCGTGTGATAAACCTTTTCGCCCGCGTCCCTCTACACCTTTAACAATACACGTTTTCATATTAAAGGAATCATCAATATTCATAGACGTTGTACTTTGAGCAACGCTTGTTATTAATTGCCAAACATCCTCGAATGTATAGTCGCGAACGGGTCGAAATGAAAGCCAAACAGGACCGTGTGCTAGGCTATTCGCTGTGAACGAGATTCCTGCATAGTCACCACCCTCACAACATCTCCTGAGATGCGTTAAAAGATCGCGGAATGCTCCCTCGAGCCATGCTGTCACACCCACTCCTGGGGGCGGCTGACGGATACGCATCGTCGTCTCACGACCGCGTAGTTGAAAGCGCCTAAAGTAACGATCTGTGTCGTGTATGATAATGATTCTATCACCAGGCGGTTGCACATCCCCAAACACCTGGGCCCCTGGTGTCTTACGCTTTCGTCCCGCACCGGTTTGTATATCTGTAATAAAAGAACTGTGTAAGAGGTTTGAAGTTTAGACGGTCTAGAAGTATATATATTACGACTTTAATGTACCTTGTTCTTGTTCTTCTTCTTGCTCGTGTCTGTAGTTTTGATTGCCGTTATCAGGAGTAACGGCGTATGGATCGTCCTCGTCGATACTATCGGTGTCATTTTCTTTAATAACGTCGCGATCTTCGGTTCTTAGACACAGGCCTGAAGGTCCTGCAATCGGTTCTCTTTCTTCTTCAGCAGGGCATGGTGTCTCATCCCTACTACCGGTGTCTGACTTTTGAATTATTTTGCTGTTTTTTGGTCTTTGACATAGGCCCGGCGGACCGGCGAGCTGTTCTATTTCTCGAGCAGCGTATGTTAATTCTAAACAATAATCATTATAAATTTTAGAAAAATAAGCTTTTAAATTGGAAGTTTAAATAAATAGAAATTTTCAATACCTACCATCGGCGGTAGTTCCCTCCTGATATTCTACAATGCGTGTAGCTTCTATGAGAGAGGCTTCTTCATCGCTCGATGCGTCCAAAAATTGTTGATAACCTATTGCACCATTTTTATTATAAAAATATAGTTCTTTTTAAAACCACGTAAAAGAGTACTTACTCCTAATTTCATCTACAATAGCGCGGACGCTCTGAGATCCTTGAAGACCGCGCCTCTGTAGCTCTTCATACACACATGTTAACACACTCCGGCCCTGCAGTATACCCCTGTTATAAGCTATCACTATATTGCGCAGGGGCGCCCACCATATAAGATATTTCAAGCGGTTAACGAGTCTATCGCCCGATAAATGTCTTAGTTCATAGCACCACTGAGCGTCACAGCGACGACGTATCTGCACACTATGTAATTTTACAAAACGTAAAAAAACGCGGATACATTTGCGAAGAGCACGATCTGCCATCATTACACAATAAAATATAACGCTCTGTTACACCGCTCGGTTGAGACTGTAACTTCAATATCAAAAGAGAAGTATAAAAGACAATCTTATACTCATATTTGATGTGTATGCAATTTTGACCAAAGCAGCGAAACAAACGTTTTGTGTAAAACGTGCAGGGGTATCGGTTTCACGAGCCTTTAAATCACCAGCAAAGACGGCTAGTCTAGCCAGGCCATCTTTATACATATATAGGTGTATGGGTTTATTCATTATTTAAATAAATCTGTACAGGTGCTTATTTTTAATACTTCCGGATGTACATAAATATGTATAGAGCATTCTGTCTTAATTTTCAAAAGAGATGTTTTTTTAAAAACCGATGTCTTTTGAGCGGGTAATTAAAAACCTCACAATTCACCACAAAGAATTTTTCGATATGTACCGAAAAGAATCAATAGTGTGAAAATAAAAAATTCTGGTAATTACCCTGTTTGCTGTGCGGCGGCCCATATATATGTTGTAACGTTGTACAATATCTCCCCTGCACCCGGCTCGTCCCAAAGGCAACCGTCCCAACGGACAGGCCCAAAACAAGGCAAGTAGAAATTATTATTATATTTTCCCTTCCTTTTCCCAAGTATTGTAAGGCCTGTGCAACACTTCAAGAAGACGACCGGCCCGCCAGGCCCGAAGAAATCGCCACCGTCAAGCCCGTCCACCTCGTCATACTCGCACACACCACACTCAAGCCTCCGTCATCTATCGAGAGAGTTCATCCGTCCGTCCCCGCACCACAGCCATCCATCGGCTGAGCGGCGACGAAGAAGTGAAGATGGCAGCAGCGCACGGCAATCCCAAAATTACGATTACCCGTAATTACCAACCCCGTCCGAAATTATTCCCCACTTACCGACCGACCTATTTACCTGCCCGTCCCCAGTAAATCCCAATAGCGACGATGAAATATCGATCGATACGCTTGACCCTTCCCCTACCAATCCGTGACGCTGCTGACCAAAGATCGACCCCGAGGACCAGCAAAGGACGAGAGATCGTCACTTTGCGACGAGCCACCGAATAGGACGATTAGCGAGACCATTAGCGAAAGAAAATTAGAGTGAGAGAAAAGTATAGAGTGTAGCGAAACGGAAATTGAAGAGTGAAAGTGTGCGTGGAGAGAGTGTTAAAGGATACGGAGAGAGGACAAGGAGAAGAGAGAAACGACGAGAAAACGAGAGCCAAGACGACGAGGAGGAAAATCTGTCACCGGAACGTAAGTGTGTGCACAGGTCAACCTTATCGGTACATTTCTTTTTCTCGAGTTTTCATTCCCTTTTGCAACCGAGTTGTATAGAGTATCCCCCCCCCCCCTTCTTATTGCGTGCGTTATCCCTCGCTTTTGGCCATAGTTCATTTCAACAGTCGTGTGGGACGGTTGTACAATTACCGTATTTAAAGTAGCGAATATCAGCCTAAGTACGAGTAACGGTCATCTCCCGCCCGACCCCCCTCCCGTCCGTACCTCGCACAATAGAAGATCGAGAACGCTCGATCGTGCGATCAACTACACCTCGACCGACCTTCCTCGGCACAGCCGACTTCCCAAACCCAAACAACTTCCCCTTCCCCCGCCTGCCCCTCTCCCTACGACAGGCCGAGTTACTCCGAGTACCAGATAGCGAGTACGTATCTGAAAATAAATTACAGCCAGTGGTAATTATTAAGAGGCCGTTGCGTCGGCGAATCCTCTCCCTGAGATACATTCCGATTGACCCTTTCCCTTGGCTACACGCTAGCCCTTCCCCCTTAGCCCAGTTATTGAAATTTCTTTCTTTTGTTATTATTTTTGTTAATATTTTTTTGTTAATTTTTTTTATTGTAAAAATTAACTGGCGCCCATCATAAATTTGTTTCTTTTGAATAATAAATGTTAATCGCCCCGGAGATAGTCCGCCGTTCCTAATATCGACAGAATAAAAGTTATTATTTGAGTTTTTAATTATTTCTTTTTCTTTCCCCCCAAACTCCCCATACCCCCCTCCCAACGGCGTGACAATGTATATTATTCATAATAAACAAAAAGATAATGCAGTTGTTCGGTTTGGTTAAAACGATATTTATTCGTGAATAAAGAAAATAAAAAGAAGCAGGTTGTAGCACGATCTCTGTTTTCCCAGAGAGACCTCTATAGCTCTTTCTTTATCATACATACAGCACATTTAAGAGATAGAGAGTGAGAGAGAGCGCATGCCTTCTGATCTACAGTATAGGCGAGGTGGTGGTGAACGGTACGGGGCGAGGTACGCCACGAGTCGTATATGCTGTCAGCGGTTTCTCCTCTTCGTTACCTCGCTCTCTCTCTCTCTCTCTCTCTCTCTCTCTCTCTCTCTCTCTCTCTCGTTCTTACCTGAGAGCGTATGCCTTCATGAGCTCGGTCTATCTTTATATATATATACAAACATATTTACGCATAGTAGCGTAAGATCCTAATAATTAAAAGATACAATTATTAAATTAACTCCAATTATATTATAGCATACGGCACGCGCGAACGAGCTCTGTCGTATCTAGACAATATTTTGACATTAGTCATATAGGTACGTGACGATCCGAGCGCTCGTCCCGTGCAATGATACGTATATGACGCATCGTTGCGGTATGCAGGATATCGTATATTCTGCAAAAATGCTGAATCGTCTTTGTGTAAACAATACCATAATAAACTTTAGGATAGTTGAGAAAGAGACCTGGGGAGCTGCTGAATAATTTCGTTGTTAGTTAGAGTTTAGTTATTTTCCAACAGTCGCGCGTGAAACATCAAAAATGTGATATCTCGTATTTTTAACAAATAATTTATTACGTGTGGCAGTTATTCATGCAGGGGACGATCGATAATTCAATATTTATTCTGGATACTATTGTAACGGTCCCACATTCTATTCCCACTGTTCTCACCTACTCCTAATCTCTTTTCCCGCTAACTCCCAATTCCGCTGACTCCACAGTCCCACGGTCCCTTATCACCCTCACGCGACATCCCCTCCACTCCTAAACTCTTTCTTCAAACCCTTTCTCCCAGCATCTTCCATCATCTAATTCAGTCCTCCTCCAACATCTAACCCGTCAAGACGCTATACCGCTCCATCTAAATTAATAAACTAATTCTGTCACATAACTATACGCGCATTATTCATTACCGCTCAGCACCGTCACATGGTGTCAGAAGTAGATTCGACCCACGCGAATCATAAAAAAAAAAAAAAGTTTTTTAATAACAACAATAAATTACACAAACGACACAGCGAAGAAAAAAAAAAGATAAAATAATAATAATTTAACACAAGTGAAAAAAAAAAAAAAAAGGTTGGGGACAAATCACATCAAATACAGACCACACTATACATTATACTCTACACAACGTACACGGAAACGAACCAGCAAAGAAAGAAGAAAGAACACATACGCAACGATCACCGATAACACACACAACGAAGCAACGAGCGAGGAACAACGAACGAGCCACACACGACACGACCTCAGCCACACCAGACCTACTACGCCAACACACGGACGGAACAACGAAGACGCACGCACACAACGACTCAGCCGCTACGCGTGAGCCACCGTCTCAGCGCATAAAGGATCAGCTGATGCTTACGCTCACCATCGTTCTTCTGGCATTATAAGTACACTCCACTCAAAAATCTTTTGCATGCTAGCTCTAAAATCGCATATTCGTTTATGATGGAAGTAACTCACACACAAACATTAATAACTACACACGAAATGTAAACATTTTTTTTGTTGCCTCCCCCTCTCGAAAACTTTTCGACAGAAATTTTTTTTTTACATTTAACGATCAACGAACAAAATGTACATTTAATAACCACAATTCAAAGTTAATAAACATGTCTCCATGGCATTTTATCGCGCCGTAATCTCCAATCCACCGACCAGACCACCCCGTAGAACAAATAGACGAAATTCAGTACCCCCACATTTTTGCCCAAACATTGAAGACCAAATTATTACAATGGCTGAAAATAACAATACATTTACATTTAGAGACGCTTTTAAAGTTGTCCCCGTATACGATGGGAAAAATATAAAAATAGAAGAGTACGCAAAACAATTAAACGAGTCAATGAATGCCTTTCAGATGGCGAACGATCTAAATTATTAAAAATGATTCCACTCAAACTGAACGGCATCGCACGTTCAGTCATCGATGCAAACCCCCCAAATTCTCTAGAATCACTCCTAAAAATATTTAAAAAAACATTTAGTAAAAATAAAGATTTGGCAGACTTAGAAAACGAAATAGAATCATCCCCACAAAATTACGGTGAAACTGTTATAGAATACGCAGCGAGAACGCGCGACATACTTAATAATATCATCGATAAATTGTCAGATGTATACAATACAGCCGCACAAAGACCATTTTTAGATACACGAATCGACGAGGTAACAGCTAGAGCAAAAAGAGCTTACGTTAGAGGACTAATGCCTGCAATTGGTTCTCATTTGATTCTCCATAACGCAGAAACATTTGACAATATCATAGATCGAGCTCAGACAATAGAATACGAAATCGAAAAACAAAAGCGAATGCGCGGAACACTCGACATCAGAAACACCGCAAAAGTACATTTCACAGAACACAAAAACCCAGAAAATTTTTGCGAACTTCATCAATCATATACACACGATACAAAAGACTGCTTCACAATAAAAAACATGCGCGAAGGTAAAAATTCTTGGCGCTCACAAGAAACATCCGACCGATACCGAAATAATTCACGAGACAGATACTCTCAAAACAAAACCAGAAATTCTAGAGGCCAATACAGAAACGACTCAAACGACAGATACAGAAATTACTCAAATGACAAATATAGAAATCTTTCGAGAAACCGATCAAACGACAGATACAGAAACTATTCAAATGACACATACTCAAACGACAGATATAGAAATCGTTCAAATGACAGATATTCAAACGACAGATACTCAAACGACGAATACCGAAATTATTCAGATGACAAGTACAGAGATAACTCTAGCGACAGATACAGAAACTATTCAAACGAGAGATACTCAAACGACAGATACAGAAATCGTTCAAACGACAGATATTCAAACGACAGGTACAGAAATAACTCTAACGACAGATACAGAAATCGTTCAAACGACAGATACTCAAACGACAGATCCAGAAATTATTCAAACGACAGACACAGAGATTACTCGAACGACAGACACACCAATTATTCAAACAGAAGTAATTCGAACGACAGACACAAAAACTACTCCCGAGATAAACACAGAGACAATTCCCAAAATCGATACAGAAACAACTCATTTGACCAACACCAAAACGAATATCAAGAACGACCTAATACGGACTCAAATGCCGAGCAACGAAATTGTCAAAATAATTCACCCGGTAGAAATACCCCGACAAAATCAAGAACGAACAGCACAGAACACATTGATACACTTTTCGAAAAAGTAGACCTAAAAAACTAAGACAACGTCTCGCGGAAAAGTGCGACACGAGACTCATCATCAGAGCACTAAAGACCTTTAACCGCGATCAACTAAAGGAAATCGGAATTAAATTCAAAGAGGCAACGCTGAAATTAGGAATTTCGAAGAATCACAAATCTCCCTCAATAGAATTAAACTCACCTGATTTTACGCACAGAGAAACAAAGTTATTAATCGACACAGGTGCACAAATAAACTTAATCAAACGAAGCGCACTCAATCACACAACAAAAATCGACACACGAGAATTCTACGAATTGACAGGTATAACTGACGGCAAAACATACACTCGAGGAAAATGCTCAATCCAAATAAAATCAGTAAAAGCAGAATTTCATGTTGTCACCGACGCATTTCCAATCCAAGAAAACGCGATACTTGGCGACGCATTCTTCAAACAGATCCCAGCCGATATATTATATACACAAGGATGCATAACCTTTCACGATCATGTTATACCATTTTCCGAACGTGAATATATCGCAATCCCACCAAAATCAAAAACAATAATGCACATAAGAATCAAAAACAATGAAATTTCAGAGGGCTATGTCCCACCATACAAAACCAAAGAAGGTATACGTTACGGTGGCGCATTAGTCAAAAATAATAACGGAATTGCCTACCTACAAGTAGTCAACCGTCAACCAAAACCAATAGAATTGGAAATTCCTACAATAGAATTGCAACCAATTGAAATAATTTCAAACACACCATTTAAACTCGAAACCGACATTTGTAACAATCCTCAAACCAATAACGCATCAATTCATACAACCAACGTATCCAAAAAATAACACAGAACGACTACAAAACCTTAAATCATTGCTTCATTTAGACCACCTCAATAACGAAGAGAAAGAACATATTTTTCAACTAGTTTCTGAATACCCAAAACTCTTTTTCCTACCCAACGACGAACTTGGTCACACAACAATAACACAACATAAAATTCCCACGACAGACAACAAACCTATCAACACAAAACAATACCGATTTCCACCTGTACACAAAAAAGAGATCCAAACGCAAGTCAATAATTTATTGGAGAAAAACATCATCCAACCTTCCCTCTCACCCTATAACTCACCAGTTTGGGTCGTACCCAAAAAGGCAGACTCACAGGGCAAAAAGAGATGGCGAATGGTTATCGATTTTCGCAAATTAAACGCGGAAACAATATCCGATGCTTATCCATTACCGAGTATCGTAGATATTCTGGACCAATTGGGCAAAGCGCGATACTTCTCGATTTTTGACTTACCGTCCGGCTTCCATCAAATCGAAATGGATCCCGACCACAAACAAAAAACCGCATTTTCAACGGCAAACGGACATTTTGAGTTCAACCGTATGCCATTTGGGTTGAAAAATGCGCCCGCAACATTCCAACGATTGATGGAAAAACGCATAAAAAACCTCGCAAAAATGGTCGCAAACGACATGGATCAAATTAACCACGTAATAATAGCTCTGAAAAACGAAACAGACGTCCTTAAACATAACCAAGTAGCCATAAAGTATATTACCCAAACGGAGGAAGACCTAATAGAATTGGAAGTCGATACAGACACATTTATGAACGCAATTCTTTTCGCAAAAACAGGTCAAATTCACCCCCAAATACTTACCATGGGACAAATCCTAACAAGTGCACAAGCAATACAAAAAACAATATCAAACACCGAATTTCCCGTACCATTAGATATTAAGTACATACCGAACCTCATGTCCATATCAGATATCACAATATTTTATGTACAAGGAAAACTAATTTACATATGCAAAGTTCCATTATTAGACTTATCACGGTATAAATTATACCGACACTTCTCAATCCCCATCCGCCAACCAATGCTAACGAATAATTCACGTTTTGCCTTCATCAAACCAGCATTCAGCTATACAGCAATCTCAGAAAACTACGAATAATATTTCAACCTTGAAACTTTAACAAATTGTAAAATCACAATGTCGTACTACGTATTTAACCAGGTCAACCCCGTCCAACAAGTAGACGAAAACACCCAGTGCGAAACTCAACTCCTCTCAAACCCTCATTTCAAAAATCTAGCAGTATGTGACATTCGACTGAAAACACTCCGCCATACCTATTGGTCCAGAATCCCGGATACAAACACATGGCTCTTTGCAGCACCACAATCAGAAAATCTTTACGTTAACTGCGATAACCATCAGGCATCTATTCACACAATCAAAGATACTGGCACCTTAAATATTAGCCCGCCATGCCAAGCAAAAACCCGTACGACTCAACTTACACCATCCATCGACATAACATCCTCGACACAGACAAATTTCTCTACAACCCTAGTACTGAACATGACAAAAATAATAGAAAACTCAATCCAAAACGACGTACACCCATTAAATATCAGTGCAATCCTCCTAGAAACAGACAAATTTATATACTCCTTAGAATCAGATGCAATAAATAACGATTTAACAAAAAACGAAATAGCACTAAAAGCAGTTATAGCAAAAGCCAAAGAAATCACCAAGCTACAATATATGAACGGTCGATTAACAACAGTAGAATCAATATTCAAGTATTCAGGAATATCTATCATCTCGATACTCACAATAACAGGAATTTGTTGGAAATTTTCCCTGCCCAGAAAAATCTCAGGAGCATTTAAAGTAATCTCCTGCATAAGGAACCAAAAGAAAACACGAAAAAACATAAACCATATCGAGCCAACAACGAGTGACGAAAATAATAAGCACCCTGTCCCAAGGAATCACGACGGAAACATAACAATTATAACAACTACACCTTTAGAGATGAAACACGCACAAATTCAGGCGACATCATATTATAATCAGGACACACGACTATAAGTACCACCAGAGCGAGCCTCATGCGTACTAACCATTCACATACCTAACAGCATGCACACACGCGCGCCTGCACCCATTATCAACAGCACCATTTCTCACAACCTCTAGCAACTAAAACTACCATTAACCATGGACGCACCAAAAGGATGCCCGGTATGCAAGGGAACAATCTCGAAGGATACAACGAGCAAACACATGAAGGACTGTCTAGAGAACCTGGCTACAATAGCATTAAAAATAAAAAAACAACATATGCACTGTCCCCTCTGCCACGGCGTTTTTCCGCCTAAGCGTTTAGTGGCACACATACTAGCCTGCTCCGCATACATAATGAAACAACAGAAAGATAAATACAAATCAACTACAACAACAACACATACACCCAAACCAGAACTGGCACTAACTACACACAAAACGGAGAACACACCAAACATAAACAACGCCAAAACAGACTACCAGACTCCATCACGGAAACGGAAAAGTACAGACGACCCGACACTACCCAGACTCGACGGAACAATTGACCCGCCACCAAATAAAAAAGCTAAACACGAACCAATAATATGGGACCTACCAGAGACAAGCAGCGACGACGACTCCGTCCAAAGTTCAACGATATCAGAAACATCGACACTTCCATTAATGAATATACCACACATGACGACAGAAACTCTGCGAGACACATACCTAGCCCTAGGAGAAGAACTATTCAAGAGACTCCAAATACAATAAACCCATAACCAAACTACACACTTAACCATATATACTTAACCACACGCATATACTTAACCATATACACATATACTTAACCACACATATCTAACCATACACACTTATTTTTATTAATCATACATACCAAATCATATATACCTAATCAGATACACATACCTATATATATATATACATAGATATATAAATTTTTTTTTCTTCTCTTCCCTTTTCCTTTTTACCACATCTTCTTCATATACATTTATAACCGATAGACGATATCCATTTTGTTTAATTATATTCATATATACCCATCTTTTACTATTACCCTTTTATATACATATACTTAATCATACATATAGACCTATAATTTCTTTACATTATGTTCTTTTTACAATAAACTTTAATTATACCTAAAACTTTATCCATTCAACCCACAAATAAACACCCACATAAACCACCCAACCAATCCTAGATAACATACCTCTTCTACTAACCAACAAGCTAATAAAAGATTTAGAATGTTCTAGCAGCCTCACCACGATGAACAATACAATAACAAAAGGAAACAAATAATAATCAAGACCAAACACAAAATACACAAGCTAGACCAAATATAAGCCAATAACCAGGACGAATAATCAAGGACATATTCAAAATAAAACACATAACCAAGGCAAAACATAAAATACACCATTCAAAAAAAAATTCAAAGGAAACAAGGATCAATCAAGCAAACGGCAAATAACCACTTCATACACTTATACGTCATACATATAACCACACAAACCTACCCTCTCACCGTAATAAACCACCACCCACTAACCCAAAGAATAATGCATCTTTATAAGTTACAGGTAAAAAACAGCAATTTCTACAGAAACCTTTACGGTAACCAGCAGAACAACCAATATAAAAGCAAGGAGATACAACCACACACGCAAACACCACAAACTATTTAAAAAACAAATTATATAAAATCGCACACTCAAATCAAAATTCTTTTTGTAAACAAACTACTTAAAATTATATAGAAGCACATAACACAAACAAAATTTTGTACAACGGATGCAGGAGCATCCATTCTTTTCCCAAGAAGGGGAGTGTAACGGTCCCACATTCTATTCCCACTGTTCTCACCTACTCCTAATCTCTTTTCCCGCTAACTCCCAATTCCGCTGACTCCACAGTCCCACGGTCTCTTATCACCCTCACGCGACATCCCCTCCACTCCTAAACTCTTTCTTCAAACCCTTTCTCCCAGCATCTTCCATCATCTAATTCAGTCCTCCTCCAACATCTAACCCGTCAAGACGCTATACCGCTCCATCTAAATTAATAAACTAATTCTGTCACATAACTATACGCGCATTATTCATTACCGCTCAGCACCGTCACACTATAATAAATTTTTTCTTCATTCTCACGAGCCCTATCTCCGTGCGAGCTATTCATTTCAACCGTCTATGTCTCGATCTCAATTGTTTTCTCTCTCGCGACGATGAGTCATACACACGTGCAAAAGTGCTGACCTAGGGGTTTGGGGAGCAGCAACAGCGTGCTACTGCTCCTCATTAGCCTCTAGAAATCAGTTCAAGTCGAGGAAGCGTCGCGAGTTGTTGTGACAAATTAAAAAATGAGCGAACGCTCTATGTAGTCGATGATGCAGGCGCATTGGTTCGATAGCCGATTTAGCCCGGGTGTGAAAGTGCGCGAAAAAAACCGTTGTGTGTGTGTGTGTGTGCGTGTGTGTGTGTGCGTGCGTGTGTGTGTGTTGAGCGGAAGAAAACGGATATGGGTGATCAGTTGCGCAATAAAAGGAGGGTAGCATAGCAACTGGTAAGTGCTAGGTTTAATTACAGATTTTAAACTTAAAGAAACGCGTACTATGGCGACATGCTCCAACCCCCTCTCCTTCAGAGAGTACAGCGATCCTCTTTACTCATATTAAAGATTTTGACCGGTTGCTATAAAAGCCTTCTGCATAAATTTAATGTCATAACGGGTCTTGGTGTAGCGGTAGCTATTCAGACTGGTAATCCGAGGGTCGGCAGTTCGAGTCTCGGTGTCTGCATCGAATTTTTTAATTCCTTAAAAAAGATTTAAATAAAAAAACAGCGCTCCACCATACCGACACATTCCCACCCCGCTAATAAAACGCCAAAAATTAAAAAAGAACAAGCTCTCCACTATACCGACACTCCCTCCCCACCCCTCTAATGAAACGCCAAAAAATTAAAATTAAAAAAGAACAAGCGCTCCACTATACCGACACTATCCATCCCCTCCCCACCCCGCACCCAAGGCCCGCCGAGCCAAGGCCACTCGGCGGCCGTGGAGTGGGGGTAAAAAAGCGTACTATGGCCACACACTCTAGCCCCCCTCTCCTCCCCCCGCAACTCTTCCCCCCGCGCCCACGACCGACCGACACTCGGCGGCCGCGGAGTGGGGGAAAGGAGTGGGGATGAGAGTGGGGGGTGGCCATAGTGCGCACCATACTACTAACGGTTTTACCCCGTTTATGGTGCATGGCACCGTCATCCAAGGGAATGCGTAGGTCCATGTGGGTGGTTCTATACAGTCCTCTCTTTCATAGATTAACTCCAGGCCGTGGTCGCCCAGCCACACCTTGACCTCATCCTCCTCGTTATCCACTGCTATCACGTTCGCTCTGGAGAGCGTGTTGTCGTCTTTCACGAGTATTCCTCTTCCGCGGTATAACTCTTCTTCTAAGCTTGGATAAATTTCTCCTTTGATGTTCTTGATGCTTTCCAGAAATTTATCTCGTACCCTCCGCGGGGTAGGTAGATAAATACCTGCTCCGGCGATATTACACCAACCACTTCTACTTCTTCGTACACTCCTCTTACTCCCTCAATGGGACAATTCTTGTACGTTTTCGCCATCGTTGTGATCTCTCTCGTTGTTAACGGTTGAATGATTGTACAATGATATTCCGGGATACCACGCCCGAATATTCTCGTCCGTGACCGTGAATAATTCAAAGTCGTTGATGCACTCCAGTGATAATAATTTCTTTTCTTCTTTTCCTTGGTGTTGTTTTTGTCGCCTCCTTCCATTTTTTTTCTTTTATATTCTTCCACTTTCGTATTTTTTGCCGCTTTTTTCTTTCCGTCCATCTTTTTCTTCAATTTTCTGTGCTTAACTGACTCTGAGGGTTTTTTCCTTTCCCCTCTTTTCCATTGGTCCTTGATTACTCTTATTTAAGGGGTTCGGCTTACTTTCGAAATTTTCCTCCTTTTGGCTTATCTGCCCTCTATCGATTTTATCGATTTACCTTCTCGATCTTTCAACCTCTGTGATATCAGTCGCGGTCTATTTCCTTATCTATTATCTTACTGTTATCTTTTTCTCCTTTCTTGTTTCCTTGCATTACTTTTGATCCCTTTTTCTCCTTATCTTCTGGTTGTGTTTTTTCCTTGTATTTTTTTAATAGGCACCCATGGAATTTCCCTCTTTCCCGGCCTGTCGCGGGGTCCCGAAGGAGGTACGTCGCGATACCTACGCATTTGCTAATTTCGTACGGGCCTTCATATAATGGCATAAATTTAGCTGTCTTTTTCTTACTCGGGTCTGAGACGTTTAGGGCTCGTACGAGCACCCTTTCTCCTTTTTCAAAAGTGACCGTTGTATGTGTGTCGTTGAATTTGTCCGCTCTTCTTTCTCCTTTTCGGCGGATTCTTTCTCGGACGAGCGCGATTTTTTCTTCTTGGCTGAGTTGGTCGACCTCCTCTTCGTTGAGTGCCAGTATCCATTTTCTCCAAATTCTGAAAGGTTTTCTTTTTGTGTGGAGTTCCGTTGGTGTGACCTCTGTGGTCTCATGATGTGTGTCATTGATGCATGTTTCGATGACGGGTAACCAGCGAGCCCATCCGACATGATTTTCTTCTACGAACGTCCTGAAGAATCTTTCTAATTCCCGGTTTACCCGTTCGACTATGTTGCCTTGTGGGTGCCGGATTGATGAGAAGATGCCTTTTATTCCTTCTTTTTCTACTTTTTCCAACCATAGTTTCGACGTAAATTGCGTCCCATGGTCGAACTGGATCTTTTTCGGTTTTCCGTATTTCGGAATGTAGTCTTGGAACACCTTTCTTATAGTGGCTTCTGCGTTTGCTCGTCGGAGTGCGTACAGTTTTACTAGTTTCGAGAAGGCGTCGATCGTTACCAAGATATGTTTTACACCGCCGCTGGCCGTTGGCAGTGGACCAAAGAAATCGATAGATAATAGATCCCCTGGTCCTTCTGGCAGAATTGTCTGCATCTTCGCATAGTTGGTTTGATTCGGTACTTTGTTCCTTTGGCACGTGTCGCATCCCGCTAGGATTTTTCGCACTCGTTCCGCCATGTGTGGATGTGTAAAATCCTCTTCTAGGACGCGGTATGTTTTCTTCGCGCCCACGTGCCCATAGAGTGTGTGGCATTCCCTTACGATTCTTTCCAACATTTCTTTTGGAATGATCACTTTCCATCCCCCCTTATTGTCGGTCTTTTGGAGGCAGTCTTCCTTACTTCGGTATCCTTTTCTCCCTTGTTTTCTCACGATTTCCTCCCATATAGCCACCAGGGTGGGGTCCTTTTTCTGCTCCTTGCCAAAAGCGCGTAAACATTCTTCCATTTCAGGGTTTATTTCGTGTGCCAAAACCATTGCAATGATGAGGTGATTTTGTCTGTCCTTTTCTTTAATTTCCGGTCGACTTAGCCAGTCTGCTACCAGATTTTCACCTGTCGAAAAAACCTGTCGAATCGACAGGTTTTTAAAAAGGTTAGTGCCTTGTGGTCCGTAATAATCTGGATTTTGGCCCGCCGAAGGTATGATCGGAATTTTTGGAGGCTCCAGACTATTGCTAGCAGTTCCTTTTCTGTGGTTGTATATCGCAGCTCGGCTCCTTTCAGCGTCCGGCTTGGGAATGCTACCACTCCCGTGGCTCCTTTTTCATCTTTTTGACCTAGTACCGCCCCCAGCGCGTAACCACTGGCGTCTGTGGTCAGGATATATCCTAATTTGGGGTCCGGGTGTCTCAGTATGATCTCTTCAATAAACAGCTTCTTCGTGTCTTCAAATGCCTTCTGTCTCCGCGTGTCCCAATTCCATCGTTCTCCTTTTCGCAGGAGTTCGATGAGGGGCACCGTTGCTGCGGCGTGTTGACTGGTGAACTTCGTGTAGAAGTTAATAAGCCCTAAGAAACCTCGAAGCTGTTTCAGGTTGTTTGGTTCTGGGAATTCCCGGATTGCCTGTATCTTCTCCGGTTGTGGTTTGATGCCGGTTGTCGTAAGGATGTGGCCGAGGAACTCCACTTGTTCCTTGAAGAATGCTGATTTCGAGAAATTTAATGTCAGGCCGTATTCCCGGAGCCTCTGGAACAGTATTTCCATATGTTCCACGTGTTCTTCATAAGTTCCTGAGATGCACAGGGTATCATCCACGAAGTTTAATACAAAGCCTTCCAAGCCGGCAAGTGCTATGTCTAGAGCTTTTATCAAACTTGCCGTGCTTGTCTTCAATCCAAAAGGAGTTACTGTAAACTGGTAACATTTTCCTTCGTGGAGAAATGCTGTGTACTGTCGGGATTCCGGACTTAATGGGATTTGCCAAAAACTGCTGGTCATGTCCAGACTTGACATGACACGCGCTTTCCCACATCTTCTCAATATTTCGTCAGTCGGTGGTGCGGAGTCATGATCTTCGACCAGATAATGATTTAGTTGTCGTGCGTCTAGCCATAGGCGGACTGACTCGTCTTTTTTTATGACCGTCGCCATCGGGTTTATGTATTGGCTGGTCGTTCTTTCAATGACTCCATGTTCCACCATTCTTTTAATCTCTTCTCCTACCTTCTCCCTGTATTGTAGCGGGATTGGGTATGACCGGTGAAGATATGGCGTTGGTTCCTTCAGGACCAGCTTGTGGACATACGCTGTCATTCTTCCTGGTTTTTTAGAAAATAATTCCCGTTGTTCGGCAATGATTGTTTTGAACGTTTCTTTAATGTGCCGAGGCACCGCCTCGGCTTCTTCTAACTTTCTATCCACTTCTTCTTCTGTTAGTTCGTTTTCTGATTCTCCGTTCTGTTTGATTTCCATAGTTGTTGCTGGTTGTTTCCTGACTGCATGCCATCCACTTCCGTCTAGATATAGGATGGGTGTCTCTTCGATTTTTACTATTCCTGTTTGGAGATCGAGGTGCATTCTGAATCTTTGTATCCCATCTATTCCTAGCAGTGCTTGTCTTCTCAGTTTGGGCACTATCATGATTGGCAGATTCGTTGTTGCGTGATGGATCTTGATTCCCCCGAGTATCTGTTTCTTTATCTTGCTCTTGTTGCCTCCAAATGCTCCTTGGACCTCCCCCCCGATGACCGGCAAGACCGGGCATCCCTCTAGTTCGGTTACTAGTCCTTCGTAGCATTCCTCTGATATGCAAGTTACCTCACTTCCGCTGTCAATCAGCATGGGGATTTCCTTTTTTCCAATCCTGGCGATAACGACTGGACAAGGTGGATTGCGGTCTATTTCTTGTACTAGCGTCTGACCTTCCTCGGCTAGATATTGTCCTGGACTCTCGAACGTATCATTTATTGTTGGTATTTTCTGAATTGCTAGGATACATATGGTACTGCTTTTCTTTTGTTCTCTATTTCGTTTCCTTCGTTCTCTTGTTTTCTCGTTCCGTTTTAGTCTTTTTCTTACTTCCTCCAGCTCTTCCAGTTGCTTGTCTTCATCCGTTGCACCTCGCTCATGTTTGCCTTCTATGCTCATGATTACGGGTGCAACGTCTACTCGTTTCCCTGGTCGTTAGCTTCTGCAGTAGCTGGAGGGTCGTTTTTCGGAACCTCTTCCTTTTGTTCTTTTCTAGGTGGTCCCCAGGTTCTTTGCTCGGGGGCTTGATTCCTCGTCCAGGAACGTTCTCCCCAGTTTTGTTGTCTTGTGTATCTTTCTTGGCCCTGGTTTTGGGGCCATCGAGGTGGTGGTGGGTTTTGGTAACTCCGTTGACGTTGCCATCCTTGCTGGTCTTTCCATCTACTAGCCTGCCTTTCCTTTTGATGATCCTCATCAGTCCCAGTGTTTGTTCGGCTGCGACGTTTCTGGGCGTTAAGCAATCCTGCCCCATCCATTCCCTGGAGTAGCATAAGGAATTCATCAACGGTCTTAACCGTGCCTATTTGGACAGCTGCCCTTACTGCTTCGTCGAAATGATTTCCGAGGTGCCTGATGATCTCTTCATTCGACAGGCTTTTGCCCAGATCTTTTGCGTTGCCGAAGATTCTTGTAGCATATTCTGCTCGCGTCGCTTTGTGCTCATCTAGCTCATATGCCCCAAACTCTAGGTTTCGGCTGATTTTTGCTTGTATCTCTCGGTTCCAGTATCTCGATTTAAATTTCTCGGCGAACTCGTCGATGGTGTGGATATCGTCCTCCACCACTCTCCACCAATCCTTGGCCGCTCCTTTCAGTGACGTACCGATCAAATAATGGAGGTCCGTGTTTCCTGTCACCCTCCAGAACTGTTGCAGATCCCGTAAGTATCTAATCGGCCTCTCCTTGCCATCCCCGGAGAAGGTTGGAGGTTGCTGTTTGGCTACGTACAGCTGACTCACATTCATTCCTCCCCCGGTTATGCTCATGGTCTGCGATAGTCTTGCTCGGAATTCTTCTTCCCATCTTCCTAGCTTGTCGCGATTTTCTTTGGCCAGGGTCGCTGTTGTCTTCATGTTTTCATGCACTTGAGACATGTTTGTCATTGTCCTTTGCAGTTTTTTTTCCAGGGTGTCAAAATCGGCCCTTCTCTCCCTATCGACTTCGTCGATGTTGGCCGTCACTGTGCCCTGGGCGATCGTAATTTTCCGGTCTGTTTGTGCCACTACTCGGTCGAGTTCCTCCTGAAACTCGAGTCTTGCAAACTCTTGCGTTTGTTTACACCGTAGCACACACTTTTCGTCCTGTTCTTTAATATTTTCGTTTCTGAGGATTCTTTCCCTGTTCTGTTCATTTTTCACTTCCTTAAGTTCTCGCACTAACAGACGAATTGATTCTTCCAGTTCAATTTGCATTTCTTCGGACAGAACGGTCCCTTCCTCCATTGGGCTATCGACCGTAGGTTCATTTTCTCGCCTTTCCGGAGTTCCTGCCGGTGATTCTTCCGTTGGTTCCATTTTTTTTTTTTTTTTTTTTACTGTCTCAAATTCTTCGAGTTCCTGTTCGGGCGCCAAATGAAATTTTCTTTAGGTACTCGAAGAAAATTGAGGGGTAGACGTAAAAAAAATTTTAATGTTTCTTTATTTTATCTTTATGCTGCTAAGTTCACACAGTTCCTTATTCTAATTGTCCACTCTCGTTCTTCGATTTTGATTGGCGCGTATCACCGGCCGTGGCTGCGTGGTGATTGGCGCGTTCTGTGGTGAATTTTCCGTAATGATTCGGCTGATTGGCTGCTCCGTAAATCAATGGAAATCGATACTCGACAGCTTGGCAGCTAAGATGGCGGCGCCGTAGTGGATCGCGTATGTGTATTTTGTTTTTGTGCACCGTTTCGAGGATTAATTTAGGCAATGGTAAGTTCCCTTTCAATTCTTCTGATTTTGTTATATGTGCTCTTTCGGTTTTTCTTTTATTTGTAGAGCTTCAGTGTGACTTCAGATTATTTAGGCGGTTTTTCACGATTTCTTTTCCTGCTGGGTGAGTCCACGCCTTGTTTATTTCTGTTCTTCCTTGCTTTCGTTTTGGCTGTTGCTTTCTCTTCTATTGCAGGGCTTGAGTTGGCTTCTTGAGAAATAGCGATGCTGCTTGATTCGGGAGTACTGCCGCTGCTTGTTTTGGTATGGCCGCTGCTTGATTGCGGTACTACCGCTGCTCGATTTTGTTGACTCGCTACGAGTGATGTCTTTGGAGGGACTTCAAGATTGGTAAGTGTTTTAGACTTTCTTTTCTGACTTCATTCCTCCCTTCCTGCTGCTTGTCGTGTTGTTGATCCTGTGTGAGGGATCTTGCTGTTGTTCTCGCCTTGTAATGTGTTTCCCCGAGTGTTAAGATTTTCTCCTCTGCTCCCTTGCGCACCTGGCGACTTCTTTTAATTTCTGGAATTTTTGACTTCTCTACTCTCCTTGATATAAAATTTTCTCTCAAAAATTTAATTACTTCAGCCCTTTCTTTCCTTGTCTTCGCCAGCGAGTTGTTCTTGAGTTAGCCACCCTCGCTCTCCTTTCGGAAAGCAATGTACCGGCTTTCTTGGGAATTTCTCGCTTTTGAAGTGATTGGAAATTTCGGTATTTGCTCCTCATTTATCGCTTCCTTTTATATTTTCCTTCTTTTCCTTTTAGTTGTGAGAAACTCTTTGATGTATCACATTTTCCTCGAATTAACCTTTATTTTATTTCTAATTCTCTTTTTCTTTTTCAGGTGCTGTAGGTGGCGCCACGCATTCAGGGCGGGAAAGCGTTACAATATATATATGTGGCATTCCACGCCGATCGGGCCTACTTTTCAAATTGTTATTTATTCTCTTAATTTTTTGATATTTTTAGTGCCCATCGAAAAACTCTTCGTGGTAAATATTGAGATTTGTTTTTATTACCTGCTGATAAGATATCGAATTTTTAAAAAAATCGCTCTTTTTTCAGTGTCTTTGATAATAATATCTTTAATAGTAGGCCAAATTGAATCTTCTTTTTTTAATTTTCGTTTTTAAAATATTTTTTTTAATTGTGCCCCCAACTCTCGTTACGTGGGAGCAAGATATTTGAGGACGGGTTCTTTGGGATTGCCAACAAAGAGCGAACTCCAACTCCGAAATTATAATAGGGGAAACGGGGGTAGCCCCGGCCAGCGGGTACCCCCCGCCATGTACTAAATGTATGCTCACTTTGCCTTTACTAGTAATGTTTTCATTGTATTGTGTTCTCTCACGTCCTACGAGACATGCGCGACTATTAGAGCTCAGTTCGTCTTTGTGTTCGATCGTGAAAACGTCAACAGTGATTTTTGTAAGACACGATCACGTTACGCTTGAAATAGAAAACAGTGTACTGTTGAAAAGAAGTGAGTAATAATATTATTTACCCGGTGAACATTTAGTATAAGCATTATATCTTACGTGTAATTTTTGGTTTGGGAAAATTAATATTTATTTAAGTGCAAAAGCTATAATTTTGTTTAAAATTGAATCGGGTAGCCCCGGCCACCATTTTGGCGGGTAGCTCCAGCCATTCATTCGAATGCCTATTTCTTATCAAAAATTCATAAAAAAAAGGTTTCCTTCAATTATTTGTCCTTTGTTATAGTAAGCGCATGTCAAAATGCCAAAGTTCAAAGGGAGAACAACAAATCGAGGAAATTGGAGTGGCGAATATATGAGAAGAGCGACAGAACTGAGATTTTAACATCATCTCCTTACCACAATGAATTAATTGAGAAATTAATAGTTCCAAAGAAGAAACGAAAGGTCGCGGTGAAGAAAAGGAACGTCACAAAAGAAAAAGCAGCAGGGAAATCGCATGCCAAAAAATAAGACACCGAATGTATTATTTGTGACGAAATATTCGACGAAAATTGGATTCATGCCAAAAATGTCAAGACTGGGCTCATGAGACGTGTGTAAATATAAATTCAGGCGATTTTTATTACACATGCAAAGTTTGTGCAGCCAAAAAACGATTTAACTGTTACATTTCGCAGTGGCCAGAGCTACCCGCCATGTTTCTTGAGAGGCCAAATTCTGACCAAAGATTAACATTTTTTTCACGGTTTTGATAATTAAAATGTTTTTCTGTACGATATTCTGTTAAAATATATATTGATTATCATTGTTGTACCGCACGATTTCCGTAGTACACAGTATGTAAAAGGATATTCTAATTAAGGGTTAGAACCCAAGCGACACATCAAAGTAAAAACAAGAATAGTTTATTTTGCACATGAACAAGAGAAGGAAAGACGGATTTCTTACGTAAATCCGTCGTACCGCACGTACAGGTTTTAAAGTTAAATTTCAGACTGCCTCAATGTTGGCTGGCCGGTCCTTTTATAGGATTATAAGTGGAACAGCTTAGTCAACATTATTTTTGTTTTTTGTGCTCCAAATCTGGTTTACATTATTTTCCCGGATTTGGAGATTCTTTTCCGAAGTAATTTTAATTTGGAACTCGGCTGCGTCGGCGTTCGCGCGGCTTCTGTATTGCGCAATGCCGAGTCAGCGCAATGTTTAACCTACTCGTTGTATGTACTACTTAATACGTACTACTTATTATCGGGTTACAACATCATATTCGCGCATTTCCGATTAATTATCCACCCTTCATTTGCAGCGTACTTATAAAAATAAAAAACTGGCCGGGGCTACCCCCGTTTCCCCTACTATACTGCCAAGTTTATTAATTTTATACAAAGATAGAAGTTACACGTGGTGAAACTTAATGCCTTGAGGCCGACGACTTATTGCTCTCGATGTTATTAAGAGACTGCCTAATCAGAGCATCATCATATTAGTTGAAACTCCGGCACTTCGGCAAACTTTCCACGTTCTGCATTGGGCAAACTCACCCTCAAAACTCTGACTTCGACAGAAAGTGCTGATTGATTTCCGTCGTACGATTCAGGGACGGTTTCTATCGGTTGCCAGGCGCTACAGCTGGGCAATGATTAATGCTTCGATTCAGGGCACAACATTCCTCCCGCTTAGGAATACGAAATCTAGTATTTTGGCAATTTATCTTTTGAGTAGGTGCTCTCGACTTACAATGTTTTTCAAGTACAATCTTTTCTTATATCTATCGTGGTTATGGTCCCTTTTTTCTAACAGACGTTTTCGTTTCGTTATTTCCCAATATGATTATTATATGCCTCTTTAATTAAAAACCCTTTAGTATTATGTCATATGTACCTCTTCGTTTGTCCCACTTTTCTAAACAGAAAGGTGGGACAAACGAAGAGGAAAAAAAATATAAAAAATATCACTCATCCGGGATTAGAACACGGGACGTACGAACGGTAAACCGAAACGCTAACGGCTCGGCTACGCCCTTCGATGTTTGGATTTTATACGTCAAAGCTTATGTGCAGCGGTAAAACTTTCGAGCCGGATATCTCAAGAAAGGCTGCGTATCTACACCTAGCCCTTTAGGGTTTTCGTAGTTTCAGTCCCCCCTACAACCGTGCGAAGTTCCATCTTTAAACTCGGTTGGCTTCTGCCGTCCTCTCCTTGTCAGTTCTTATTCAACAGCGAAACGGGTCAGTTATTAAAAAAAGAGTGCTTCGAACCTGCGGTGCTACCGCCGAAATTTAATTGCGACGTGGTAGATTTTTATTCGCTTCCCGAAATATACATACGCACACCAGTAATGGCAACCACGTACACGCAGCTCCGCGACGAACTTAACCGATGAATGTTTTTACGAGTTTGTGGAGGGTGTTAATATTTATATTGCCCCTCTGCGGTTTAAAACTCCTCCACCGTTAGTAGCCATGTGCGGTCTAGAGGGGTTCTCGCCAGTGAAGATGTGCCGGATCGGCTCGGAGTTTTGTGTTTTCTTGCGGGGTTAACATTAACGGCAACGGTTGTCAGCCGCGAGGGAAGAGTGGAAATAACCTTAATAGACGAAGACGCCAGCGTTAATGTGGCCCAGCATTTAGCCCAACATTTTTTCGGCGGGCCACAAGAGTAGTGCACGCGCGCGCGTGTGTGTGTGTGCGTGCGTGCGTGTGTGTGTGTGTGTGTGTGTGTGTGTGTGTGTGTGTGTGCGTGTGCGTGTGCCTGTGTATGTGCTGGTGAAAAGAAACAGGAGTACCGTAGAACAAAAAAAAGGGAAGAAATAAACGGTGGCGCGCGAAAAACAGAAAGGAAAGAAATAAGCAGGAGCACAACAATTGGTAACTTTCAGGCTTAATTACATATAAAAAATAAAAAATAAAAGAAATAGAAAAATTTAATTTAAAACGCGTACTATGACAACGCGCTCCATCCCCTCTATTAAAGATTAAAAATAATAAATAAAAATTGTAAATATAAAAAGCAAATAAAAAATGGTAAATATAAAAATTGTAAATATAAAAATATAAAAAATAACGCGCCACTATGCCAACACCTTCCATCCCCCCTCCTCCACCAGCGCACCTCTTCCCCCGCAACCGCGGCCGTACAAGCTCTCAGCGAACTCGGCGACCGCGAAGTGGGGGAAAAGAAGTGGAGGGAGGAGTGAGGGTTGCCATAGTGGCCGCTATAGTATTATACTTCCATTAAGGGCAGGGTAGGGTTAATTCGTGTGAAAAAAGGCACATTTTTATGTTTTTTTTTTTGACGAAACGGTTAAAATCTATTTATTTAAACCAATAGTATATTAAAGTGTGACATTCGAAGAATATTGTGTCCAATTTTCACAAAGAAATATTAAAAAATACGGCGATGGCAGCAATTTTTGTCAAGCGTCTCAGAAAAAAGTTGAATTGCGATGCCCATCATATACTCCGTGCTGGATTATCTGAAATAAAAAAATCGAAGTTATATCGTTAGATAAGGACTTTCCCCAGGTAACGCTGGGGGGGTTTTTCGAAATTGCAATTTTTCAATTTTTGGGAACACTTTAATGGGAAAAACGCGATTTTGAGCGAAAAAATCGGTTAATTTGTTGTTATAAAATGAAAAATATAAACAAATTTAAAAAAAAACTCTCCAGCGTTACCTCGTAAATTATGTACAGAAATAGTGTGCAAAATTTCAAAAGTATCGGTGCAGTAGTTTTGAAGTTATGATGGGCACCGACTTTGAAAATGTGAGTTGTGGGAAAAACGGTTTAAAGTTTTGAACATTAAAAAATTTGAGATGAAACGTTCGTAAGTGAGTTTTATCGGCTTACCTCACACTGAATCATCGATGCCAGGTCCATAAAGGATGTTGCTGTCATCCAGGATGTCTAAAGCATCTTTTTGCTCTTGTCTACGATGAATCCTGCCTTCTTTCGTCTGTTTTTTGGCTTCCTGATCTGCTCGGCCTATACGCATAGAGTCAGATGATCGCGCCCACTCATGACCGTTTGGTCCACTACTGATTCCCATTTCTTGCATGAAGGTTAGTAAAGCAAAAGAACCTTCATTGAAGACGCAGGCTGCCACATAAGCTGCAATCTGAACGATGACAGAGGTTCCACCCACGTGCTTTGGTGAGATTTTCCAAATAAGTTGGTTCAAACTCTCACTATTGTTCTGCGTAAGGCCTCCGACACATCGCTCTAGTAGGGCATCTTTGCTCAGATCTTTATAGATGGGCTTGATGGCATCGAAAACATCCTTGGGAAGAGCACTGTACGTGTGTTTGAACGAATCCAATGCATTATCAGCTGCAGCTTGTTTGCCATTCGCACCAGGAGCCCGCGCCGCTCGGGCATAAAATTACTCATAACGTCGTCAATTTTGATCCGATCGACTTGAAATTTAGACATGTTACGTACGGGTTTCCGTCGTAATGTAATTCGTTTGTTATTGTTTTTTTTATAGTCGAGTGTCAGGTACTCGACTGGTGAGTTCTGTTCGATTCAAAGCGGCGTAACGCACCTCACCTGGTTTTCCATGTATCGTGTGTGTGTATTCTCCAGCGGTCTGCTGGCGTCGGCGAATAGCTGTGAAGGTCGGGGAAGTCGGAATGAGTTCCTCTATCTATTCTCCGGTAGTATCTGGTTCTTTATTCTGCGTTATCACTAATACTATCGTAGTGGCTTACACTGGCGTGCTCGTTCTCGACGCTGCCACTACGATGTGTCGATTCCGCTGGGTCGGCAAAAAGGAGCCGAGCGAGCGGAGAGTAATATGATTTGCAAGGTTACAGTTCGGTTCTTCATTGAGATCGAATACTCGAATATCCCGACACGTAATGCCGGTCCGGTAATTAACGCGATACGAAGGTATTTCGAGGGCGTGATGCGCCGCAAAAGGGTTGCACTCACGTACAGAGTTCTTAATCAATTTGGTCACTCAATTTCCCGAACCCGAAGGTACACTCGCGACAATCTATACGCGCGAGACTATGCTTACTCTTAAGGTCTGAGTAATGGTCGGTCGAGGGTCACGTCTGTCAGGACGGAATAATTAATCAAGACTGAAGATAATTTTGGATTGAAAATCCTCGTTACCATGGGGCGACGGTGTTGGCGAGCCCCATGGGGGCAACCAGGAAATATCGAGCTACCGATTGGGAAATCGAGTGATCGATAGTTGCAATTGTTCTTTGGGTTGCTTAACTTTAGTGATGACTAAGTAGCGCGTGGAATCGCGATGGAAGTTTCCATCGCGGGTTAACGTGTTTGATAGAATTTGCTGACGGGGATGCGTGTGCATCGATGGATTGTTCGACCGATTGTTGCTAGGCTGAACGGTCCGTAACAGACACAATATTCTTGAGATATTATGCTTTCAGTTAAAATTAAAAAAAAATAATAATAACAAAAATTTTAAAACCCTACCCTGCCGTTAAATACCAATTATATCGTAATTTTCAAAACCCCCCGTGATCGTGCCCAAATTCAACATCTCGTGCGCCAGGTATACCCGGAAAACCCGTGGTTTTTACAAGAGGCCTATTACGATGCAACATCCAAACCACATGGTTATTTGTTACTTGATTTGAAACAATCAACACCTGATAACTGTAGATACCGTACTTCTATTTTCCACAATGACCATAACATAGGACGATAACATCGATAGGCATAACCGCAATGGGGTTTCTGGATAGTGCATCTGCGACGTGGTTTAATTTTCCGGGTTGGTGTTGTATTTTTAAATCGTAATCGTTGAGGGTTATTTGCCAGCGCTGAAGCTGTTGTTGCAAGTCGGATTTGTTATTTAAATATGTTAAAGCTCTGTTATCTGTGATCAATGTAAATTGTCTACCGTATAGATACAGGCGAAAATGTTCTACTGCGAAGACTACGGCTAACAATTCTTTTCTCATCGTGCCGTACGTTTGTTGTGGTTTCGAGAGTGTTTCTGAATAGAATGCTACGGAATGATTGAATTTATTACATTCCTGACTTAGGACTGCGCCTTTTGCGCAATCTGAAGCGTCTGTGGTGAGAGTGAATGGTGTTTCGTCTGTCCATTGAAATTTCACATTTTTTTATAATTGTTTTGTTAGCGGTGATGCAATTTTTGCAGTCTTTAGTAAATCGTCTCTAATAACCTGCGAGTACTGTAAATTCTTTTATGCTTTTTTTATCTGTTGGGGGTGTAAATTCTGTTATGGATTTTGCTATTACGTTGTTGGGTTTTACGCCTTCTTCGGTAATTGTGTGTCCTAAATATGTAACTTCTGTTCGCAAGAATTGATATTTATCGGTTTGCAAGGTTAGACCTGCTTCGGTTAGGCGTTTCGCTAACCGCCGAAATTTTGTCGCATGTTCCTCGAGAGTGTTAGCATAAATGACAATGTCGTCCAGATATATGAACAGGTCATTACCCTGAAGTCCTGATAATACGACGTCCATCAATCTTTGGAATGTTGCGGGTGCATTTTTCAACCCAAATGGCATATGGCTGAACTTGAAAAGTCCGTTTGCCGTTGAAAATACGGTTTTTTGTTTCTGCTCGGGGTCCATTTCGATTTGATGGAAGCCGGACGCTAAGTCGAAAATGGAGAAAGATCGCGCTTTGCCGAATTGCTCCAGAATATCTACGATACTCGGTAATGGATAAGCGTCGGAAACTGTTTTCACGTTTAATTTACGAAAATCGATAGCTATTCGCCATCTCGTTTTGCCCTGTGAGTCTGCCTTTTTCGGTACGACCCAGACTGGTGAGTTATAGGGTGAGAGGGAAGGTTGGATGATGTTTTTCTCCAATAAATTATTGACTTGCGTTTGGACCTCTTTTTTTTGCGTACAGGTGGAAATCGGTATTGTTTTGTGTTAATAGGTTTGTTGTCTGTCGTGGGAATCTGATCTTGTGTTATTGTTGTGTGGCCAAGTTCGTCGTTTGGTAGTAAAAAGAGTTTTGGATATTCCGAGACCAGTTGTAAAATGGGTTTGAATGGTGTTTCTGAAATGATCTCGATCGGTTGCAATTCTATGGCAGGAATTTCCAATTCTATTGATTTTAGTTGGCGGTTGATTACCTGTAAGTATGCAATTCCGTTGCTGTTTTTAACTAATGCGCCACCGTAGTGTATGACTTCTTTGGTTTTATATGTTGGGATATATCCTTCTGAGATTTCATTATTTTTAATTCTGATATGCATTATTGGTTTGATTTTGGTGGAACTGCGATATATTCGCTTTCAAAAAATGGTATAGTATGACCATGGAACGTTATGTATCTTTGTGTGTATAAGATATCGGCTGGGATTTGTTTAAAAAATGCGTCGCCAAGTATTGCGTTTTCCTGAATTGGAAATGCGTCCGCCACGATATGAAATTCTGCTGTTACTGTTTTAATTTGGATTGAACATTTGCCTCCAGTGTATATTTTGCCGTCAGTTATGCCTGTTAATTCATAGAATTCTCGTGTATCAATTTCTGTTGTGTGCCTGAGCGCACTTGTTTTTATCAAGTTTATTTGTGAACCCGTATCGATTAATAATTTCGTTTTCCTATATGTAAAATCAGGTGAGTTCAATACAATTGAAGGAGATTTATGATTTTTCGAAATTCGCAATTTAAGCGCTGATTTTAATTCCGATTTCTTTCAATTGGTCACGATTGAATGTTTTTAGCGCTCTGGTGATGAGTCTCGTGTCGCACTTTTCCACGAGACGTTGTCTCAGTTTTTTAGGTTTACTTCCTTGAAAAGTGCATCAATATTTTCTGCGCTATTTGTTTTTGATTTAGTCGGCGTATTTCTTCTGGATGAATTGCCTTGAGGGTTTCGTTGTTTAGGGTTTGGGTCTGTGTTTGATCGTTCTCGATGTTCGTTTTGGTGTCTTTCAGATGAATTGTTTTGGGAGTTATTTCGATATCTATCATTTGAATGATTTCTGTATCTGTCATTCGAGTGATCTCTGTAACTTCTGTATCTATCGTTCGAGTTATCTCTGTATCTGTCGTTTGAATAATTTCTGTATCCGTCGTTTGAGTGTCTGTCGTTTGAATATCTGTCATTTGAACAATTTCTGTATCTGTCGTTTGAACGATTTCTGTATTTGTCGTTTGGGTATCTGTCGTTTGAATGATTTCTGTATTTGCCGTTTGAATATCTGTCGTTTGAATAGTTTCTGTACCTGTCGTTTGAATAGTTTCCGTCGTTTGAACGATTTCTGTATTCGTTTGAATAGTTTCTGTATCTTTCGTTTGAATAGTTTCTGTGTCTGTCGTTTGATCGGTTTCTCGAATGATTTCTATATCTGTCATTTGAGTAATCTCTGTATTTGTCGGTTGAGTCGTTTCTGTATCAGCGTTTAGCATTTCTGGTTTTATTTTGAGTGTATCTATCTCCTGAATTATTTCAGTATCTGTCGGATGTTTCTTATGAGCGCCAAGAGTTTTTACCTTCGCGCATGTTTTTTATTGTGAAACAGTCTTTAGTGTCGTGTGTGTGTGATTGATGAAGGTCGCAAAATTTTCCTGGTTTTGTATGCTCCATGTATTGTCGAAGCTCCTTCACTGCGAAGTTGCCTCGTAATTTTGGATATATAATTTTATTATATGAAGTATGGAGGTTGGGGATTTTTCGTAAATAAAAATACTCGCGTTTGAGCCATCGAAATTTCTTTCTTTTATTGGCTCTTGTGGGAAAAGCCTTACGGCATAAAAATCCACGACGATTTACAATTGTGTACTCGCGTATCTAAGAAGGCAGTTTTGTTAATTTTTCTTTTTGCAGGACAGGTTTGGGAAATCTCTCGAGGGTAATAAAAAACACGATGACTTCAGATGTAATTGAAAAAAAACTCTTTTTATACTTTATTATATCACGTTGCTTACACGTCATCCGGAAGTACTAGACTAAACTCCGTTTCCGCAGCGGTGACTCTCACGCCCTCTCGCTCTCCACACAGTCTGCCAAACATGGCGTACACTCCCAGAGACCTGCGCACGCAGGCGCGGGAGATTCGAGTACGAGAACACTCACTCAACAGGCAGAGAGCCTGTTGGCTCGTGTCATCGCGATCTCTCGCGTGATTCGTATTGACCCATTTTGTAAGAAGGATCTGGTCCAGAGTTGGAGAATCTAGGATCGTATGGCCGTTCACCCGACTGCTGGGACTATCAAATGCGTTTACTCGTGAGAGTCGTATGTGAGAGGGCTAAAGGATCTCTCGCCTTGCGAGTTGATTTACTCGGTGGAGTCGTAATCTTACTTCTGAGAGTCGTATGTCTGAGGATTTTTTTTTTGCTTTTTTGTCACCGACGATTGTTCCTCAATCGACCCCCGCATTCAACTGCTCCAAAACATGTCGATTGCCCGCTCACCTACCCGTTCACAAGAGATTTTGCATCTCTGTTCACGCGAGTTGGTCGAGCGCGGCTAATAATGGAGATCGCATTGGCCCTGGCGTAAACAAACTCTCATTCCCTGAACATCCTCCCCCCGTTGGGAGTGCGCATGAACAACATTGTTTAACGCCGTAATATATGTCATTTCACTTATTACAATTGATCCTTCCACAAATTATTGGCTTACATTCATGTAAGTAGTTGAAATGTGATATAGATGCATCTTGTCAGCTTACATTTTACTTATTATATTGAATTTACTCTTGACCGAGTATGACTTGATAACTTGATAACGTAGGTTAGGGAAATTAGATGAGAAATTGAAATTTTAAATGAGAACTTTGGCAAATTATCGTATATTGCCGAATAGTCGACGACAATTTCAAGCGCTTATAGGCAATACGCAAATTGATTTTGTGTTGCGCTTGTAAAGTCCTTGAGTTGTTTTGACGGTGACGACTCTGACCACTCTGTCGTCTCCCAGGTGTACTTCGACCACTCGACCCAGTCGCCACTGCATACATGGTTGATTTTTGTCGATTAGTAGGACTACATTATCTTGCGCGATGTTTTCGGTCGAATTTATCCATTTTTGTCTCTTCTGCAACTCGCTTAGATATTCAAGTTGCCATCTACGCCAGAATTCTTGTAGGATCTTAGTGATGAGTTGCCACGAGGACAATCGGTTGTCTGGAACAAGCGAACAATCATTTTCCGGCAGCATCGTGAGAGGTCTACCAACACGAAAATGCGCAGGCGTTAAAGCAATGGGATCGTTTGGATCTGTGGAGATTGGGTACAATGGGCGTGAGTTGAGAATGCCTTCAATCTCGATTGCTAGAGTCATTAGTTTTTCGTATGTGAATAAGAGATCAGGCATGACGCGCTTCAGATGGTGTTTACACGATTTTACCGCCGCCTCCCAGGTACCCCCGAAATGAGGTGAGAGGGGTGGATTAAAATGTCATTCGATTTTTCTGGTTGAAGTGAATTCATAAAGTTGAGAACGAAATTCTTCGGATTCCCTTAGTGCGTAAAATTCACGTAGCTAACTATTCGCGCCGACAAAATTTGTCCCGTTATCAGAATAGATATTGTTATGAATTTTGATTGTGTAATTTTATTTATTTAACATTTTACTCGTTTACTGATTCATTTGTTATTATAGGTATTATTATTATGGTTTTCCGATGTGGATTCTTATTATGAACAAAAATGAAAATGCTTGCCGAAGATATATTATAATAATGGTGGTTAAGAATAAAATTATTATCGGTGGAACTGTGCAATTGAAATGTATCGGCATTTTGTATGGGTCAATTTAAAATACATTATTTCTTATTTGAGACATATACGATTGTTAGAACTTATCTTATATGGTTGTTGCAGCGTGTAAAGATGAAATGATAGCAGGAGTTTCAATTTTGTGTCGCCTTTATTATAATAGACAAGATGTATAACGGGACTTCTATTCTCTTCGCTTGACTAATTAAGACTGAGTGATCATTTGTGGCTACTCGGAGAAGGACTTATTACTATCCCCTTCATTTCCACATTATTTGAACCTTCGGTGGGATATCGTTCCACCGAAGCGCGTTATAAGAACGCAGATCATTACAATATGGCCCGGCATAACCCACGACTTATCAATCGTCACAAGGCCGCTAGGAACACGTCTGTTGCTAGATCGCTCGCGATCTCGATATGGATGGCCTTGGTTAACATACACATAAAAACGCAGCCGTACGCCTTTACGCTACCGCGATTCCGATCCTATTTTTGTTGACGAGTATAGGACCGAAATAATCAACTCCCGTGTGATAGAATGACGGCACGGTATCCACTCTCGATTTAGGCAAGTCCGCCATTTTATACGTCCCTGGTGTGGCCCGAAACTGGATGCATGTTACGCAACGTTGTACGATTTTACGTACCTGATTTCTACCGTCCAATATCCAGAATCGTTGCCGGATGTTGTATAATGTCGATTGAATCCCGGTATGGTAGAATTTTTCGTGCATATGTTGAATTACAAGATCGGTTACGTAGTGTCGAGACGGGAAAAGCATTTGATTCTTTTGATCCCGCGAAATATCGACTTTATTTATGCGACCACCGACGCGAAGCAACCCTCTCTCGTCGACCAGCGGATTCAGAGATCCGAGTTTTGCGCATTTTACCTTATCTTTGGATAAAAGACGACCGATCTCGTCTTGAAAGTGCGCTTTTTGCATTAATCGAATCACGGGATATTCGGCCTCGTTGATTTTTTTGATAGTCAAAGCGCCTTTGACTTTATTGTCTCATAAGAACCGTAAGCAGTACGCGACAACACGAATCAATCGTGTGTATGACGAGAATTTTTCGAAAATTTCTTCCGTTTACACTTGCGATACCATGCACCATAGTTTCATGATTCCCGGCAAATCTTTCTGAGGTGTCACGGCACCTTGAGGCCAGGCGAATTCGGGCTGGGCCAGCCTCGAATGGCTCCGAAACCACGAGTTGTATCTTTTTTAATTCCCGAGGGAGCTGACCTCTTGATAACGCGTCTGCCGGGTTTTGATCGGTTCGGATGTGCCGCCACTCTACGTTTTTACTAACTTCTTGTATTTCTGCAACGCTATTTGCTTCGAACACCTTTAAGACGCTCGGATGTTTATTCAGCCATTGTATAGCCGTTGTCGAGTCTGACCAGAAAATTGTTTTGCTAACGCGAAAGGCCATTCCTCGCGGACTTCGTGATATAGACCAGCGAGTGTCAATCCGCCGCAGAGCTCGAGTTGAGGGACCGTTTGATCTTTTAAGGCATCTTCTCACTTTAAGCGCCTCAAAAATAGGCTGTTTTTGCGATTTTTTTTCGAGGATTTTTGCTTAAAATTATGGGATAAAACGGATCCTATGTAATAAACACATCTTTCAAGTACATGAAAAAATTTTTTTTTAATTTTTTTAAACAATTATTATAATACATCAGTAGCATCGAAAAACCCGTGTAAAAATGTTATGGTCGTGGCTTGTTGATGGTATCTCCGAGACGGGTCGTCTGAAACAAAAAAATAAAACTGTTTTAGATTCAGTATGTCAGTGGCTATAGCGCATATCATCAGATTTTTGATATTCGCGAAAATAACAAAATGGCGCACGTTTTTCGAAAAAGTAAAAAAAAACCACGATTTTTTTGCAGTTTTTTGTAAAAAAAAAATTCTTAAAATCAAAATTTCAAAAATCTGATGATATGCGCTATAGCCATAACTATGAAGCATATGTCATTCAAATTTCATGACAATCGGCCGGATAGTTTCCGAAATTTCATCAACAAAGCACCGAAAAACCTTGTTTTGAGATAACTGCGTTTAAAGTTTTGGTTGCAGAAAAATCATGAAAAAACCTTACCTCGGGTTAATCAGCGATGCCTGCTCCATACAATGGACCTTCCGATTCTTCGTAGAAGGTGTGTTCGTCCAAAATAGCTTCCCTTCGTCTCGACCTAGTCTCTTTTGAAGCGTTAGAGCTGCGGCGGTTCCCTACGCGTACGCGATCACTGTCGCGTTTCTCGGCGTATTGAACG
Organism: Netelia melanura; assembly: GCA_964007305.1. Classification (NCBI taxonomy): domain Eukaryota; kingdom Metazoa; phylum Arthropoda; class Insecta; order Hymenoptera; family Ichneumonidae; genus Netelia; species Netelia melanura. The sequence goes on along the minus strand of OZ023255.1, from coordinate 17,799,439 downwards.
GCGATAGGGCCTAGTTTGACACCCATCACCTCCAAAATTTTTAAAACAGGTTGTAGCCCTTCGTTATAAATGCATGCCGCTGTTTGGCAAGCAATTTCCACGGTTTTTCTTCCCGTAAAAACGTGTTTCGGCGCCATTGCCCAGACACAGCTGTTGAAACCCTCGTTGTTATTTTGGGTATTTCCTCCGAGGCATCGTTCCAGTAACTCGTCCTTCGTCAGTTCTTCATAGATCGGTTTCAAAACCTCTTGAACATCATCAGCTAGAGCAGGAGGATGTTTAAAAGTTTCTATCTGATTGTTTTTCACTGCTTTCTTGTACTTGCACCATGAGTCTGAACAATAGGGATCGCCGGGTACTCTCAGGTAGTCACCTAACGGTCGCCAAAAAATGTAGTTAGACTCGTCCGATCTTTATGAAATTTCGAGATGACATTTTTGAAGATATGTACTTTCAAAATTAAAAAAAAAAAAAAAATCGATTTTTTTAAATTTCCAAAGTGAGAAGACGCGTTAATGGAGCGACACGTCCCTTTGAACAGAAAAGTCTCACGCAAATTTCGCCCTCGTGGCTGCAAGAGCGCACGTAAACACAAGCACCGTAACATGTCTTGCTTGCGTCGCAAAATCCGTGAATCTGAATATCGCTCGGGTTTTCTATCGAGACGTATCGATCAATCTTAAAATTATTGATTAATGATAGTTGTTCCGCGAACGATCGCCACGCGGAATCTAACGTGCTGGTTATGGATTCGTTCTAGTCAGTTTTTGCCCCCCAGCATTGTTGCATAAGCACCTTCGAGACGAGAATGATCGGACCGAGTAGACCGAGGGGGTCGAATATTTTCGCGATTTCTGATAAAATATATCGTTTAGTAACTCTTTCGGAAGGCTCGATATGTTTCACTGTATATAGTAAGTCGTCATTTTGCGCGTTCCACGAGATACCGAGTGTCTTATGCACAGGATTCTCGTCTGTCAGAAATTCAATATTTGTAGTTTTTTTGACCAAATTATTTAGAGCTCGCGTGTGATTTGACGTCCATTGCCGGATATCGAATCCGCCGCGTTTCAATATCTCGATGACTTCGTCTCGAATTTGTACGATTTCCTCGAGAGTGTCAGCTCCCGATAATAAATCGTCGACGTATAAGTCGCGCGTTAAAGCCGCGGCTCCCTTTGGATAATGAGCGGCCTCATCATTCGCGAGTCTTTGTATGGTTCGTATCGCGAGAAACGGAGCCGACGGTATGCCGAACGTTACCGTGTTTAATTCGAATACGCGTACTTTTCCATGCTGGAACCAAAAAACTCGTTGATAACGACGATCGTTAGAATGTATCCAGATTTCTCGATACATTTTCGCGATATCCGCGGTGACCACGTATTTATGGCTACGAAACCGCAAAAGATGCTCGAATAGTTTTAATTGAATCATCGGGCCGACCATCAACATATCGTTGAGTGATATTCCCTTGCTTGTCTTGGCGGACGCATCAAAGACGACTCGAGTCTTTGTCGTAACGCTTGTCGATTTTATAACCGCGTGATGTTGGGAGATAATACCCTGGTTGCGATTCGTCGGTAACAAGCGACATGTGGCCTAGCTCTATGTATTCCTTCATAACGCGATCATATTCTTGTTTGAGGATCGGGTCTGCGTTGAGTCTTTTTTTGCAATCCAGCGAATCGTCGCAAGGCTATTGATCGCGAGTCCCCCAGATCTCGTTCGGTGCTGCGAAACGGCAAACGAACGACGTACCTTCCCCATGAATCACGAATGACGTTTTGATTAAAATGAGTTTCACAGTCCGTACTTTCTGACAATTTTATTTGACTCGCGCTTACATCATCGAGCAACCAAAATTTTTCGATTTGTTCCCTTAATTTGATTAATTGGCACGATATTCGTTTTCCGACCGTGGTATTTATTTTTCCGCCGGCGACGCCCCAGTCAAGCTGAGTTTTTTGTAGGAATAGGTCACAACAGTTGCGAGATAGATCACATTGCCCGATCGATAATAATGACAACGTCGCCCCTGACCCGATGAGGACGTCGATTTTTTGAGGCAAATGAAATTGTGGATCGGCCAACTTTACATTCTGCGGTATGTCAATCGATTCACGAGGAAAAATTTCGTTCGGTACATTGTCAGCGATTTTCGGGATAATCAGAAACGTAAGAGTCTTATTGAAGTTATTATGTCTCGAATAAAAGGTGCACTCGACCATGCCCTTCGCAATTGTATTTGCGTCGTCGATCATTCCCACCGAGATCCAGCCCACGCATATCGGCAATTTCAGTTCTCTCACGAGATTCTCCATGATAAAATGCGCCGTGGCGCACGTATCTAATAACGCGCGGCATTTTACGAACTGACTACGCGAATCCTTGACGCGTATTTGAGCACTTAGCATTAATTGTGACTGCAGAGCTCGCGACGTAAAACCGTGTGCAATTATTTCACGAGATGTTGAATTCACCTTTGCTGTCGACTGGGTTATAGTCTCCCACCTTGCCGTTTCTTGAATCGCGCGGGTGGCTGCCGCCGGAGACTCGCCGTGCAACAGAGTGTGGTGAAGCCTGGAGCAGTTTTTTCAATGCATTGAGCCGCATTTGCCGCCGTGAAAGCGCAAACAGTTTTTACACAGGGACGATTTTTTTACACAATTCCACCGCTTTTTGGAATTCGCGACACTCATACACGGGATGATTTTCCTTTTTGCATACTACGCACTTTGCCGACGCGCTGGTCGCGAATATTAGTCCAGTCGGAATAGACATTCGATTCATTCTAAGAGCCCAGCGCTGAGCCAATTTTTTCCTAGGTAGTATGGACCCCCACGAATATGTCCTTAATTTGTCCCCGACAGAACCCGTGTTTTGCAGCCAGGAAAGTTGTTTAAACAAATTAAAATCGGTTTTTTCGAGTTTTCTTGGTTGGAACCGGTTTTTTTAAAAAAAATTTACAATCAAAGTTGTGCGTTACCATGCTTTCTACAAAATAAGTTCTATGGAAAAATTACGTAAGATTGATAGTTTAACAGTAAGTTGCAATTCTTTCGGTTTCACGTTTGCAACAATTCACCATATTATAATAAACATTTCGATTTTTAAAGCAGTTTATCATGTGGATGATGCCACTCCCAAGAGAGTCACGTAAAGTTTATCGACGTGCGTCGCAAACTTTAGCAACAATTCTCGACCTACGAAAAAAAAGGGTTTGCCTTTGCCGCCTTTGCCTGAAGGCGCACGGCGGAGAAAAAAATTCAGGTGGTTCGATTCACCAAGTATTTTGAGGAATCGATCGACTAGAAAAAAATCGTTAATAAAAATGTTCGTTTTCGGACGATTTAAAATTTTCACTTATAAACAAATAGGGATAACTCCTTAATCCGTTGACGTAAGTAGAAAATTTTTCAGGGATCGTATGCATATTTGCGAGACGCGCAATTAAAAAAAAAAGTCTCAATATCTCAATTAAAAACAAAGATATGGATATGTTTACGTTTAGTCAATTTAACATTATTCTAAACAACATTTTTGCAAAATTCAAGTCTTACAGCTTTCTACGCGCTTTTCTACACAATATCCAATTGGATGCAAACTCTCCCGAGCGTTAATTTTGTTGCAGTGGACGAGTCATTTTAATCGGCCGCGCGCGGATCTGCACCCGCCGTCGTCGACGCGGTCGGGTGGCGTGGTGGCGTTCGCGCTCCTGGCCCCGTGCCTCGTCTCGAGCGCTTACTCAACAATTTATATAACTTCCTTAAAAATTGACGTAGAATAATTTTTTTTTTTTAAACCAATGTATTTTTTTTCCCTCAACTCGAATATGCTATTGAAAATGAAAGATCTTCAGTATTGTTGCACGTCTCGATTAAAAGTGGCTGATAATAATTTTTGCATCGTAATTTTAATTGCAATATTTCACGCATCGTAATATTCAACATTTTGCATTGTTATATTATCGTGCCAAATAAAATAGTACATGTAATGGGGCCAAACATATGACGAAAGTATTTTTTGCGAAATCTCATTTATTACAGTGTATTATTTACAAAACTATTAACTGAAATTTGCTTCCGTTTCCGGCGTGATAGTGAGTGAAAGTGTGAGGATTGAGTGGAAGGGAAAAGGCCGAAAAAAAAGCAGGGAAGCGACGGAAAAAAGGCAAGGGCCACAGAAAGGCGAGGGGTGAGTGCAAGGGACGGCGGAAAGAGCGGGGAGAGGAAAGTGGAAGGTAGGAAAGGCAGGAAAAGGTAGGAAAGAAAGGGCAGGAGAAAGAGGTTAGGAAACACGACGGGACAGAAAAGGTGAAAGAGTGAGAGAGAGAAAATAGAGGTAGGAAGAGGGGACAGAGGAGACAGAACGGACGAGAGCGGCAGGTGCTGACATCGGACGGAGAGAAAGAGAGGCAGTGGACGGTGCTAGAGGCAAGGCAGAGAGCAAAGATAGTAGAGGTAACGACGAGAGGCAAGGCAGGAGGGAAAGATAAGAGTGGGAGAGGTAAGAGGGAAAGAGAAGACGCAGACGGGAGAAAAGAGTGGGAGAAGTTAAGGAACGATGAAGAAGTGTGAGGCTGGCGAGGAGAGCGCGGAGGAGGGGGTAAGAAGAGGAAGGAAAACGAATGCTGAACGGTTAGGAAGGGAGAGAAGAGACAGCTCGGGAAGCGTAGGAAGCGTGGGGGACATAGGCGAGTTATGGAAAAGGAAGAGAGTGGAGGCTGAGGAGAGAGAGAGGGAAGAGGAGGAGAGAGTTGCAGGAAGCAAAACCAGGAAAACAGAAGATGAACGGGAGGGAGGGGAAAAAGGGGGAAATAGCTTATACGAAATTATAAGGGGGCTGAAAGAAGAGATAGGGAGGGGAAGAGAGGAAGCGAAAGCACAGGGAAACAGATTAGAAGAAGAAATGAAAGAGATAAAGAGATCAAACGAGCAAATAAAGGGACAATTAGAAAAAGGAGAAGAAAGATGGAGGAAAGAAAAAGCAGAAATATGGGGGGAAATAGTGAAGATAGAAAAGTCCATAAAAGAGAGAGACAGGGAAAAAGCGGAACTAGAGAAAAGGGTCGAAAAAATCGAGGCAATGGAAGCGAGGATGGAAAAGGGGAGACGGTACGGGAGAGAAACGGGAGAGGAAATAGAAGAGAGAATAAGGGAAATAGAAAGGAAAATGGATGAAAAGGAGAGAGAAGAGATAAAGAAGAACATAATAGTGAAAAGAATAAGGGCGGGAAAGGACGGACCACTAGAAACGGCGAAGAGGATGATAGAACAAATGGGGATAGAAGCTAGAATCGAGAAGGCCACGGCGATAGGTAGATGGGAACAAGGAAAAGAGGGGGTGATAAAGGCGGAAATGGAAAATGTAGAAGGGAAAAGGGAGGTAATGGATAAGAAGAAGAGACTAAGAGGAAGGAGAGAGATAATAGAGAGCGAAATGACGATGAAAGAAAAGAAAAAACAGTGGAGGCTAAGAGAAATAGCAATAGAGGAAGAGAAGAAAGGAGAGAGAGTAATAGTAGCAAAAGGAAGGATAATGATGCAGGGGGTGTGGTGGAGATGGGACGAGGAGATACAAGAATTAAGAGACGAAAAAGGGAGGGAAAGATGGAAACCAGCAGGCGAGAGGAGGAGGACGAAGGAAGCAGAGGGAGAAGTGGGAGACATAAGAACAGGACAAAGAGAACAAAAAAACGGAGAGGGGGAAGGAGGAGGGGAGAAGAGATAGGAATAGAGGGACGAAGAGGAAAAGGAGAAGAGGAAAGAGGGAAAGAGAAAGAAAGAAGAGAAGGACGGATAGAAGAAGGAATGGGGTGGAAAGTGACGTTCTGGAATGTGGCAGGAATGACGAATAAGGACGAGGAATTCTGGAAAGCAATAGAAAAGTGGGATGTAATAATATTAATGGAGACATGGGTGGAAGAAAGGGGGTGGGAAAGAGTAAGGGGAAGGCTGCCGAAAGGATACAGGTGGGAGAAACAATGGGCGAGAAGGAAAAATAAAAAAGGAAGAGCCATGGGAGGGATGATAATAGGAGTAAGAGAAGGGATAGAAATGATAGAGACAAAGAAGGGAAGAGAGGAAGAAGGGATAATGACGAAGAGAATAAAAGTAGGAAGAGAAATATGGGAAGTGATAGCGATATACGTAAACGGAGACATAGATAGAAAGATAGAACGAATGAGGGAATGGACAGAGAAGCAAAATAGGGAGGAAAGAGTAATAATAGGAGGGGATTTCAACGCGAGGACAGGGACGAAAGGAGGAGGGGTAAAAGGAATGGGAGAGGAAGGGGAAGAGGAAAGGAAGTCAAAAGATAAGAAAATAAACGGAGATGGAACGAAATTAATAAGAATGCTAGAGGAGGTCGGATGGGAGATTTTAAATGGAAGCATAGAAGGAGATAGACAGGGAGAATACACGTTTACAGGAGGGGTGGGGGAGACGGTGATAGACTACATAATAGGAGACGAAAGAACGAGAGAGGGGATAAAAGAAATGGTGATAGGAGAAAGGATAGAATCAGACCACCACCCTCTAGTCGTGACGATGAAAAGAGGAAAAGTAGAAAGGAAAGCGGAGAAGAGAAGGGAAAGGAAACCGGGAAGTGGACAGTGGACAGACAGGATGAAGGAAGAATACAAGAGAGGATTACAAGAAAGGACGGAAGAGAGGGAAGGTTGGACAATGAGAGAGGTAGAAGAAAGGATAATGGAGGCAATAAAGGAAGGAGAAAAGAGTGGAGAAAGAAAGCGGGAAAAAAGAACAGGATGGTGGGACGACGAAGAGGGGAAAGCGAGAAAAGCGGAGGTAAGGCAAGAATTGAGAAGGTGGAGAAAGGGGGAGGGATCGAGAGAAAGGTACAGGGAGAGAAAACGAAGATACAAAGTATGGTGTGAAGAGAAGAAAGAGGAGGAGAGAGAAAGAATAAAAAAGGAAGCAGCGGAAGCAAAGACAGAAGCCAAAGTATGGGAGATAGTAAACAGAGGGAGGAAGACCAGGAAGAGTATTAACGACAAGATAGGAAGAGAGGAATGGAAAGAGCACTTCATGAGACTGCTGGGTGGGATAGAAGGAAGAATAAGAACAGGGACAGAGACAAGGAGAAAGGAAGACGAGGAAGAGGAAATAACGAAAGAGGAAGTGAGAGAAACGATCAAAAAAATGAAAGAAGGAAAGGCAATGGGAAGCGACGGGATACCGAATGAAGCATGGAAATATGGAGGAAGAGTAGCAACAGAGATGGCATGGGAGATATGTAACAGGGTATGGAAAGGGGAAGGATGGCCAGAGGGATGGAAAGAGGGGATGATAAGGCCGATTGTAAAAAAAGGAGAAGGGACGAAGGTAGAAGACTATAGAGGGGTGACGCTGATGCCATCGCTGTATAAGATATACACGACGATACTAGGGAGGAAGCTAGAAGAAGAGATAGAAAGGAAAGGCATAATACCGGCAAATCAAACGGGATTTAGAAAAGGAGTAGGGACGATAGACAACATATACGTACTAAACTACTTAATAGGAAAAAGAATTAGTAGAAGGAACGGGAAAATGGTAGCGACGTTCATAGACCTAAAAGCGGCATTCGACAGGGTAGATAGGAAGATATTGAGTGAGGCAATGAAAGAAAGAGGAGTGAGAGAGGGGCTAAGGACAAGGATAGAGGAAATATATAGGGAGACAATAAGTGCAGTGAGTGCAGGGGAAGGGATAGAAGAAAGGTTTTGGACGGCAAAAGGAGTGAGGCAAGGATGTCCGCTAAGTCCGACGCTCTTCAACATCCTGACGGCGGATATGGAGGAAAAGATGCTGATAGGGGGTCGGGGAGGCGTTAAAGTAGGGGGGAAAAGAATATGTACGTTAGCGTACGCAGACGACGTAGTGATGCTGGCAGAGGACGAGGAGAGGATGAAGGAAATGATAAGAAGAATGGAAAAATATATAGACGGAAAGAAGTTAGAAGTGAATGTAGAGAAGACGAAGGTGATAAGGTTTAGGAAAGGGGGCGGAAGGCAGAAAAAAGAAGAATGGAAATGGAGAGGAGAGCGAATAGAGGAAGTTAAAGAGTTCAAATATTTGGGGTACGTATTCAGAAAGAACGGGGAGCACGAAGCACATATAAAGGACAGGGTAAGAAGGGCAGGGATGGCGATGAAGCAGGTATGGGGAATAGGGAAAAGGAAGTTTGAAACGAAATGGGCAACAAGGGTATGGCTTTTCGATACACTAGTATGGACGGTAATGGGATATGGGGCAGAGATATGGGGATGGGAAGAAAGAAAGGAAATAGAAAGGATGCAAGATAGATACCTGAGATGGACGCTGGGAGTCGACTGGCGGACACCAGGGTATATGATAAGGGAGGAGACCAAAAGGGAGAAAATGAGAATAAGGGCAGGGAGAAGAGCGTGGCGATATGAGGAAAAACTGGAAGCAGGAAAGGGGAGCGAACTCGCGAGGCTGTGCCTAAAGGAGATAAAGGAGAGGGAAAGAAGGGAAGGGGAAGAAGGAATAACGAGATGGGAAAAGGGAAGGAGAAAGATGAAGAAAGGGGAGGAACGAGAGGAAGGGGAACAAGGACAGGAAACGTACGAGGAGGTAGAAAGGAGAGATAAAGAAGGTCAAGCACAGGAGAGATGGGAGAGAATAGTGAACTCGAAATATAACAGGTGGTATAGAGAAGTAGCCGCGAAGGGTATACCGGGGTATTTGAAAGCAGGATGGAGGGAAGAAAGGTACGGAAGAATAGCAAGGTACAGGCTGGGGAATGAAATGAGGGGAGGACAATATTGGGGGACGGAGGATGAGAAAAGATGCAGAATGTGCGGGGAGGAGGAAGAAACATGGGAACATGTTTTGGATAGATGCGGAGGAGAGAGAGAAGAGCAGAGAGGGATAGGAGAAAGGATAAGAGAGATACTAGACGAGAAGGGAGGGGGAGAGAAGTGGCTAAAAAGTATGGAAGAGAGGAGAAAAGGAAAAGAAACAGAAAGAGACAGAGGGGAAACGCAGTGAGAATGGCAAGAATGAAAGAGGGATTGGAGAGGATGAAGCGGAAACGGAAGTCGGAGGAAGGAAGGAAGGAGAGGAAAGGCGTAAGAATAATAACATAGAAGATAAAAGACGCAGGTTAAGAGCGGGTGGCGAGAGAGAGAGAGAGAGAGCAAGAAGGGAAACGGAGAGAACAGGGAGAAATGTACGAAATGTGTAAAAGCGAGTAAAAGCGAATAAAGAAACAAAGAAAAGGGCACAGGCGACACGGGCAACGCGAAAAGAAAGACGATAGAAAGTAAGATATAGGAAGTTAACACAATAGAAAGAAAAGGAGTGTAAATAGAGCATAAGATAGAGATAAATAGAATGTAAGAATAGGTTAAGAGGAATGTAAGAAAGAATGTAAACGGCACAGAAAGTAATAATGTAAGGCGGAAATGGAAGGAAATGTAAGGGAGAAGGAGACGGAAGAACTTGTAACCCCAAGGGGAACAATAAACACATACATACATATTAACTGAAATTTGATTACAAAACTGTATTATATTTTATAATTAAACCAATTTCGCCCTTTTTCCTTCCGGTTCATAATCGGAATTACACATCGTATTCTCAGGGTCTTCGGTTATCGAAAATGTTCCATCGTTTTCTGCCGCGTACATATCATCGGTTAATTGCATAGAATCTTCATTCATTTCATCGTCACTTACTAGTTTAAGATCCTTGGCATTTACTCATACCGCAACCGCACGATATCATATCTAACAAACGAAAAAGGTCCGAAATTGGTTTAATTATAAAATTTAATACAGTTTTGCAATCAAATTTCAGTTAATAGTTTTGTAAATAATACACTGTAATAAATGAGATTTCGCAAAAAATACTTTCGTCATATATTTGGCCCCATTACATGTACTATTTTATTTGGCATGATAATATAACAATGCAAAATGTTGAATATTACGATGCGTGAAATATTGCAATTAAAATTGCGATGCAAAAATTATTATCAGCCACTTTAATCGAGACGTGCAACAATACTGAAGATCTTTCATTTTCAATAGCATATTCGAGTTGAGAGGGAAAAAATACATTGGTTTAAAAAAAAAAATTATTCTACGTCAATTTTTAAGGAAGTTATATAAATTGTTGAGTAAGCGCTCGAGACGAGGCACGGGGCCAGGAGCGCGACCCCCACCACGCCGCCCGACCGCGTCGACGACGGCGGGTGCAGATCCGCGCGCGGCCGATTAAAATGACTCGTCCACTGCAACAAAATTAACGCTCGGGAGAGTTTGCATCCAATTGGATATTGTGTAGAAAAGCGCGTAGAAAGCTGTAAGACTTGAATTTTGCAAAAATGTTGTTTAGAATAATGTTAAATTGACTAAACGTAAACATATCCATATATTTGTTTTTAATTGAGATATTGAGACTTTTTTTTTTTAATTGCGCGTCTCGCAAATATGCATACGATCCCTGAAAAATTTTCTACTTACGTCAACGGATTAAGGAGTTATTCCTATTTGTTTATAAGTGAAAATTTTCAGGCAAAGGCGGCAAAGGCAACCCCTTTTTTTCGTAGGTCGAGAATTGTTGCTAAAGTTTGCGACGCACGTCGATAAACTTTACGTGACTCTCTTGGGAGTGGCATCATCCACATGATAAACTGCTTTAAAAATCGAAATGTTTATTATAATATGGTGAATTGTTGCAAACGTGAAACCGAAAGAATTGCAACTTACTGTTAAACTAACAATCTTACGTAATTTTTCCATAGAACTTATTTTGTAGAAGGCATGGTAACGCACAACTTTGATTGTAAATTTTTTTTAAAAAAACCGGTTCCAACCAAGAAAACTCGAAAAAACCGATTTTAATTTGTTTAAACAACTTTCCTGGCTGCAAAACACGGGTTCTGTCGGGGACAAATTAAGGGCATATTCGTGGGGGTCCATACTACCTAGGAAAAAATTGGCTCAGCGCTGGGCTCTTAGAATAGAACTTGGTCGAAATTATGTATATTCCGACTGGACTATATACGCGCACCGTTTTCCCCTCGTCGAGTCTTGAATCCGCTCTGATCTTTATTACTCGAAAGTGGTCGTTTGCTATTAATCTCTTGCTTTGACCGCGATGCATCTTGCTCGAGCGTGCACAAACAAAACGCGGTCTCAGAGACGAATTTGTAAATTTGCTCGAGCGTCGGCGAGGTGTCCAGATTTAGCGTTTCTTCCCATTTGACCCTGATATTGTTGGGTAACGCGCGTTCGATTATCTAAACTAATAAATGTTCGTCCAGTGTCACGTTCATTGACGCGAGCATATTCGTGTGTTGACGCATGACGTCGACGAGTCGGGCCAACCCTTTATGCGTCGCTTTTGTCAACCCTGGTAATTCGAGGATCGCGTCGAGATGTTTCACGATTAGAATTCGGACCTTCTCATACGAATTTAAGAGTAACTTCCACGCCGTCTCGTAATTTTCTTCGCTTACGTTATAAATGGGAATGTTGTTCAATGCGTCACCCTCGAGGCAATTCGAGGGTGACGCGTTGAACACTAGAATTTAAGAATTTTTGTAAATTCGTTATGTCATCGCACGAATCGATCATTGTAAGAAACGTGTTTTTGAATGATAGCCCCTTTTCAATGTCACCGTTGAACTTTGGAAGCTCGGCGACTGGTAATTTTAGTCGTCGTGTGCCGTCAATCGGCAGAGAGGTCACGTTTAATACACTTGGAGATCGCGGCATCGTCGATAGCCGTCTGCCTCGATCTTTGTCACGATCGCGTAGAATCGATCTTCCAACTCGTCGAACTCGTCGATGTGGTTACTCTCCCCTTCGACCAATATCGCGAGTTTATCGTGTAATTCTTCGTATAACCGAAACTGCTCTTTTACACGGTCCGAACGCATTTTTATATTTGCGAGATCTAAGTCGGCGTCCTCCGCGATTCTCTCGAGTTTTGTAATCTGCGCCTTTAAGCTCGCGCGCTTTTGATTAATAAACTTTACGCGGCTCGCCATTTTAACTAAATTTGAACCGAATAAATCGTTCCGAGATATTTGCAACAAGACGACGTATCGATGACGTATCGGCGAAAACATTCTCTCATGTATTGCGTATCAATTGAAAAAACATATAAACTCGTACGTTCACTGACAAAAGATTAATACTTGCGACTTGTATTTTCCCTAAAGTCGTAGAGTCTCCCTTTTATTGGTACGATGCACGCTTGCACTTTTTCGCAGTTCACGTATTTGTGGACGTGGGTTCGAATCCCACTTCTGACACCATTTTGTATTGTCGAAGCTCCTTCACTGCGAAGTTGCCTTGTAATTTTGGATATATAATTTTATTGTATGAAGTATGGAGGTTGGGGACTTTTGTAAATAAAAATACTCGCGTTTGAGCCATCGAAATTTCTTTGCTTTATTGGCTCTTGTGGGAAAAGCCTTGCGACAGAAGACCCACGACGATTTACAATCGTGTACTCGCATATATAAGAAGGCAGAGAGCCTGTTGGCTCGTGTCATTGCGATCTCTCGCGTGATTCGTATTGACCCTTTTTGTAAGAAGGATCTGGTTCAGGGTCGGAGAATCTAGGACTGTATGGCCGTTCACCCCACTGCTGGCCTATCAAATGCGTTTACTCGTAAGAGTCGTATGTGAGAGGGCTAAGGGTACTCTCGCCTTGCGAGTTGATTTACTCCATGGAGTCGTAAATCTTACTCCTGAGAGTCGTATGTATGAGGATTTTTTTTTTTGCTTTTTTGTCACACATGTTGTGAAGCAGTTGAACACAGGGGACGATCGTCACTCGATCGACCCCTGTGTTCAACTGCTTCACAACATATCGATTGCCCGCTCGCCTACCCGTTCACAAGAGATTTTGCATGTCTGTTCACGCGAGTTGGTCGAGCGCGGCTAATAACGGAGATCGCAATGGCCCTGGCGCAAACATAACTCTCATTATTTGATGAGTTAGATGTGCGACCGTGTCAGAATTAGTGGTTGATATGATGTCGGCTATTCCGGTCCAAGATATATCCAAGATAACTCTCATTCCCTGAACACTCCATAAAATGAACTTTTGCAGTGTTTCTAATATCGAGTATTCCGTGCATCAGCTTTTGTTTTTCAATTTCATATTGTATTGTTTGAGCTCGATCTATAATATTATGAAATGCCTCAGCGTTAAGAAGAATCAGTTGGAAACCTAATGCAGGGATTAGTCCTCTGACATAAGCTCTTCTTGCTCTTTCTGTTACTTCGTTGATTCGTGTGTCTAAGAATGCTCTGTGTCCGGTTGTGTTGTATACGTCTGATAATATATCGCTGATGCTATTAAGGATATCGCGCGTTCTCGCAACGTATTCGATGACGGTTTCGTCGTAATTTTATGGGGATGATTCAATTTCGTTTTCTAAATCGGCTAAGTCTTTATTTTTACTAAATGCTTTACTCAACGTTTTCAAAAGTGATTCGAAACAGTTTGGAGGGTTCGCGTCAATGACTGAACGTGCGATACCATTCGGTTTGGGTGGAATTATTTTTAGGCACTCACTATAATTTATATAAAATATATATTAAAAAAGGCCTATTAATATCGCCCTCCAAACATTTTCGTCACGGGAGCCGTCTGTTCGTACTCACATCCCAGCAACGCATGAACGGATCAACCTGAAATTTATACCCCAAATGTATTTCATTATATCCAAGATACCTTTTATGTATAAATCCATTCGGACTTTGTTAAATATAAAAATTGTCAAAAACATACCTATTTTTGGGCCAAAAAGCTATTTTTGTGTCCATCAATGTCCGGATCTCAGCAATCTGCGAACCAATGTTTACATAACTTATAGTATGTTAGGTTCGTATTCACGGCCTAATTCTTTATTATTTTATTGTTGCGTTCGGATTGGTCAGGATTCCGACGCATGGATCCCTGTCCTGTTTAAAGGGGGGTATTCACCTCACCTGGTTTTCCAGTCCCGGGTGTGCGTGTATGCGCTGTCACCGTTGGCTGCCTGTGTGTGGGTCGGGAGAAATGAAAGTGGAGATGCCTCGTTATTCCTTTTTCTACTCCACCTCAGGTGTACAGCAGTCTTTTATTTGGTTTGCACACTTACAACTTGAATCGCGGCAAAACACACATACACATGCGCGTCGATGTCCGACACGAAATGTCGCGAAGGTAATTTCGCGGTACGGGAGAATATCGAGGTGCAATTTGGTCTCCACTAAGGGTCGAAAAATCGCGAGAGTTCTTAATTATACCCAACGGTTCCGCGACACTCCAGTAACACCCACGAACCTCGAGATCCGTTCAATGTACACACCACTAGGGCACGAGTACCGGTATACCGAGGGATACGTCTGTCGAGACAGAGAAATCAACTAAGACTACCGGTAGTTTGGTCGGTCCGGATCCTCGTTACCCTGGGGAGAAGGTGGTCGAAGGTCTCGTGGGGGTTACCAGGAACAATATGTCGGTCGTCGATTGGGAAGTTGATTTGTCGCAATCGGGTCAACTTCCCAATCGGCAGTTGCATTTTGAGAAGGGTCTTCGGGGCCGCTGAGTTTTGGGAAGAACTCGCGGGGGCGTTGCATTTTGAGAAGTTTCTCGGGGCCGGCGTCTTCCGTGAAGTCGGAGTATGCTGCTGACGCGGCGCGTTGGCGGTTTCCAGATGCGAGGGTTAAACGCCGATGTGGAATGCGCTGATCGCTTTGCGTCGAATACGGACTGCCGAACCTGGCCGTTGCTAGGTTTGATCGGTCCGTAACAAGTATTTCTTTATAAGACCTCAAACAACTATCTTCTACAGTTTCAAAACTTTACAATTCTGTTAATCAGTCAATTTGAACAAAAAAAACGTTTTTTTGCATTTTTACTGGTTGCATGGAAACGTGAGAACGAAATTTTTTTATTTTCGTCTTGTTTCGGCGAGGACCTGGTTAGCGGATAAAGGAGAGCGAGGGAAAATAACCCAAGAGAGCAACCTACTGTCGATTTCCTCTTTATTCGAGACGTCAAAGAATGTACAAAATAGGCGAATACACTGTCGAGCGGACTACCTGAGAGCCGATCACACCAAGCATTGACTTAAACGCGAGCAAGGTCAAGAGTTATTCTCATTCGTAGAGCCAATTCGATATATAATTCCACACGGGATACAGAGAAGAACAGCAGGTTTGCGCGGGTCAAAGTACAGTATGGATTCGAGAAGCCGGTAACTAATCCCAAACACTGAGATGACACGAGCGCTTCTCTGAGGGATCGAGCAAAAGATGGCTGCCGTTCCGCGTTTCGAGCACACCTTGCTTAACAGTAGATTGACATGAGTCGACCACGTTGACAATGGAGCCCGTCGAGCGATAATCATTCACCATCAAAAGGAGCTATCTTATTATCGCGAGCCGTCGTCGCAGATCAGGAAATACGTATAAACCAAGCCGGGCCGAGATAAAATGAGAAGATGATTGTGGATTGATGTGTGACCGTATGGATGTAAGGATAATATTGCGTGTCGGCTTCGATTCGGTCGATGGTTGTCAGTGAAGAAAGATTAATGGATTTTGTTGGACGTTTCGATCCTGATTGGGATCCTCTTCAGAATATTTTTATTTTCTGTACAAAGTTAATACTATTCTTTAGAATTTTAGTTACAAGTGTTTCTATTATATTAAGAACATGTGCTGTCAGTTAATGCGATCAAATTTGTAGGTTATTAATAAGAGATTCATGACTAACCTTATTCATTTGAGATTTTATCTTTTTCATGCGACTATTTTAGTTAGTCAGTAATATTAATGCTCCGGTGTCTTCCAGCGGTACAATGTGGTTATTATCATTGTTAGATTGTCTAATTTGTAATAAATGATGTTGGATATTTGCGAGCAATTGTCGTGAGCATGAATTTCTGACTTCGCCATTTGGTGAACTAAGAGATTTCAAACTGCTAGGAGATGTTCTAGACCGTTGGGTCAGTGCCGTATTAATCAATTCTAGATCCTTGTGTCAATTTTCCGTCATTTATCGCCCAGTTCTAATTAGCGTCATGATTGGATTTCGCAACCACGAATGTGAGCGGGAAAGATGATTAGTGTAGTTGTATAATTATGCATAACGGTATATAATGTAGTGTGAATGGTCAATGTGTGCGAAACTTCCTATTATTTTTCTGGTTTTTTTAAAGTAAAATTTCATTTTCACAACATTATTCAAGTTATGTTGATGTGTTAATCAGTATATACTGAAGTGCGAATGGTCAATGTGTGTGAAGCATCAAATTGATTTTGTGGTTATTTAATAAAATTCTTCTCCAACCTTATTTTCATTGTGTCAATATGTTAATTATTAAATAATCAACTCATATAAGTTACTGAGTTTGTCTATGTCAGTTTTAAAGTTTATTGAATGTATGTGCGACTTTATTTGTATCATCTCTAGGATTAGTCGTTTCCTTAGCCATTCTTCATTATTCAATATTTTGACATCGTCAAATTTAAATTTATGTCTCATTTGTATGCTATGTTGTGCCAGAGCTGTATGATGAGCGACTGTATGTCTCACGTTATTTCTGTGTTCATTAATTCTGATTTTTAAGCGCCTTTTTGTTTGCCCGATATATATTGCATTGCAGTCTTCACATTGAATTTTATATACTACATTTGATTTATCTTGAGTTTCTATATTGTCTTTCGTAGATCCAGTTATCGATAAAATGTTGTGTTTGTTGTTGGTGACCATTGTTATATTGTATTGTTGAAATAGGCGAAATAGTTGGTGATGAATAGTTTTCGCGTACGGTAAGTTTATTAATCTTGAGGTGTCAAAGTTGTTGTCTGAAGGTGACTGCATTCTGATTTTAGTTAATCTTTGGTTTATTAGTTTGTTTGTGAAAGATTCCGGATTTAAATTTCGATTCATTGTATGTTGAATGAGTTCTATGTTTTTTGAGTGAAAGGATGGGTCGGCTAGTTTAATAGCTCTGTCAACAAGCATGATTATTATTCCTTTCTTTTGGTTAAGTGGGTGGTGAGAAAAAAAGTTGATGTACCTTCCTGACCAGGTAGGTTTCCTGTACCAATCCGTGGTGTTCTTAATATAATAGAAACACTTGTAACTAAAATTCTAAAGAATAGTATTAACTTTGTACAGAAAATAAAAATATTCTGAAGAGGATCCCAATCAGGATCGAAACGTCAAACAAAATCCATTAATCTTTCTTCACTGACAACCATCGACCGAATCGAAGCCGACACGCAATATCATCCATCCATAAAATGAGAAGGTCGAGTAACACGGGACTGAGCAAAGACGTGATATTGGAACTTGGCACTCGAGCGCGAGTACCTTAATCGAGACCTTTCCCGTTAATAACGATTAACCGGCGTCGGTTAATCGTTTGGCCGTTAACAGACCCCGAGAGAGGGGGAAGCGTCGCTCGGACAAAGCGCGACGCTGCCGCCTCGATCGATCAGCGCTCGATCACGCGAGCGGTGTTAAACGAATTCCGGCGTCGCCGGAACACGTCTATTACTTTCACTTTAATACTTTTCAAATATTCCAAGGGTTTCAAGTCATTTGAACAATTATAACAGACTTTTTTTTATAATATTTCAGCAGGTTTTTTTGCCATAAAATAACACTAATTGGACAAAAGTTTTAAACGTTTCTTATCATCGAATATTACACTTCTTGGAACTTTTCATATTGTTTACACTTTTATTATTTATATACATCAAAATTATTCATAACACTTACACTTTCGAAATTTTTTTTTTTCACTTCTTAAATATTATTAATTTTGCATAAAAAAAAAATAACTTCGAACGTAACTTTACACTCTCAAAATATATATCGTTACAAAAAAAAATGTTCATACAGCTGCACCACATTAAACTGGATCAAATTACGCGAATTATCACTGAAAACAATACCGATTAATATTTTTCAAAAGTTTTCTTAACAAAAGTATTTTAAAAAGTACACAACAATAATGAATCTTCGTGATTACAATGACAGGCGTGGATCACCGATGAACAAAAGAGAGGTAAGACTCATACCGACGAAGATCGAGTCCCAGCAAAGCTCACTTCTTACCCCAATGGTAAGATGTCGCTAGCATCGTCGTGTTGTGGGATAAATAATCTCACAGTAAATTGTCTAATAATGTTTTCAGGTATAATCACAGAACATATAAACTATATTTAAATGGACAAAGGTCTTCGCTTATCGCGGTGAGTCTTAATACATGCCAGTTGGTACGGAAGCCATAGCGTCTCCGATTAAACTCCACCAACGACCATAGACAGACTAAATTTTAATAATGAAAACATAGACAGACTAAATTTTAATAATGAAAACATAGACAGACTAAATTTTAATAATGAAAAAAAGGAAACTCGAAGAAAATGACGGCGCGATATGCACTCCAAAGTGTGCTTCTTACGCTGACGTACAGTATGCTTATGTGTGCGTCTGTGTCGGTGATCAATTGCTTTATCGATACTGGGCATAGTTGATGTGATTGGGAATATAATAAAAATTGTTTAACAAAAATTTTGTATTTATTTATGAGTATTGATTATTGAACAATATGTTTGAAAAATTAATTTAATTTTGTTCCGTTACTATAATTATTGTTTTCATTATTACGGTTTAATTGGTTGGGCCGGTGGATACGGTTCGCGATCGAGGATCTGAATATAACGCATTAAGCGTATTACCGCCGCACCCCGCTGCTCCATAGCGATTTGTTGTCGCCGTCCCGTCCGTGTACCGCGATATGGTCCTACAATGACAAAAATTCATTAAAAACGTTTTTTTTTTTCAAAAAACCATTTAAAAAATGATGGGATAAATACATACTTGATTCCTGAACGTCCTCCGCGTCATGTTCATCGGCGTCATCGGTGTCGACGACGTTTTGCTCGTCATCACCGATGTTAATCTAAAGAAAAAACAAATAAACAAGTTAATTTAAATTAACCATCGCTAATGCACTTATGATTAAATGAATTAATATAAAGAAACAAATCGAAAATTTTCAGAACATACACTTACTTCGTTTTGTTCTTGCGCCATTCTTCCACCATTAATTACATAAATCGATTGAAATACCAATACGGTCTGGAAACGAAACGGAAATTTAGTGGTGGGGGTAGACTCAACTATTGCTAGCTTTTTACATGCCGATTTTAGCTGCTAGATTTCGCCAGGAGTAGAGCAATGCTATGTGGCACCAAGAAAGAAATAACTCTTCCGTACCTTCGTAAAGCTAGCCCCCAACTTTGGAATTTGCAAATAACTAATATACTAGTAATTTGTTCCTAATTTGCTCCCATTTACTCAGTGGGTTTTTTTTTATTATTAGCGATAGCCAATAGAAAACCCGGCATTCCGTTGGATTATTCTTGTTAATGGCAACGCACGTCGAGTCCAATAGAAGCTCACTTCTTACAGACCGTTTGAAGCCAAGTTTTCCGTGCTTCGAGCATTGATAAACCAATCGAAACTCAATAAACTTAGCCGACGACTATTGACATAACAAATTTTTTTCTCTGCCAATCGATTGTTAGTGGTTTCTGAGTATTTGTTAGACAAAATCTAGCGTTTGTTAGACTTTATTTATTGACTAATACGAAAAACAAATTTCATGTCAAGGTTAGCGGCGCGAAAAAGATTTTTAATGATTTCGAACTTTTCTTCGTACCCAATCGTTTGTTTATTGTTTTTTAGCATTTGTTAGTGTTGGAGTAGTTCGAGCGGATTCGCCCTAACACCGTCGACTCGTGTGATACGAGAAATTAGTGCGACAATGGAGAGGCAGCAGCTTCCCCCCTATCGACGCATCGATCTAGTCTCATCGTGGCCAGCGAGAAGCAACCACGCGTCTCGGGTGAAGCGAGAGCTCAGAGAGAGGAAAAGAGAGGGTTCCTCGGCTGTCGAGAAGACGGCGTGTAACAGTTCCTTTTATTCGTTATTTTGCTTATTAATAAAGTTTTATTTGTCGCCGGACAACGGGGTATTTTCTATAATAAAGTCTGTGAGATTTGTGATTCATTCTGTCCTGTGTTCTTCCCACATTCTCCCCACGGACTCCCACCAGAGATCAGCTCTGCGGCACGCCGAGTCGAAAGCTCACTTGGGGAAATTTAGATTGAACAGAACAATAGAAATTCAATTGATTCAACAGTTAGTCGATTTTTATCCTTTATTAGAGCTTTATTTTCATTTAATCATTAAAAAAACTTTTGGTCGTCGAGCGCGCTACAAACCGCGTGAAGTTGGCTGCATTGCCACGACAGCTAAGCACGGCTTTATCCATGACACTTCGTGATTGCAACAAAATGCCGATTCTTCTCGTCCTAAACGATTGTTAGTCCATTGTTAGTAATTGTTAGTCAAGTTTTATCGTTTGTTAGAGCTTCATTTTTATTCAATTGTTGAGAAACTTTTGGCCTACAGCACGTTGCAACCCGCAGACATCCGCACGGGCACTGCTTGTGGATATAACTCTTTAATTTCAGCAAAATAGTGATTCTTCTCAACCTACTCGATTGTTAATTCGTTGTTAGTGATTGTTAGTTAATTTTCATCGTTTGTTAGAGCTTCATTTTCATTTAAACGTTGAAAAACTTTTCGGCCTTACGGCACGATGTTCAGTTCGGCCTTACGGCACGATGCTGTTATGTCCTCAATGATGATTCGGAACAGCATGGCCACGCCGTTCTGTTGACTCCGCCGTTATAGTTTTATCGGCGCGAACTACGAAGAGTACGCTCAGTTTGATCAGAGTAAATGAGATATTCTGATCGAGCGGAAATTCGGAAATTCGGAGACTCGGAGATTCGAAGGTTCTTTATGAAATTCGACCCCTGCTATGCGCAGTTGAAGAGAACAACACGATGAATAACAGTTAACAATTGAGTTTATTCAAGTTGATTTAATGTTATAGTGTAACTCTTAGTTTCTGTTGGTTTAACTGAACTGAACGTCGAGCAAGACGTTTTACAGAGGCGGTTTTTACTGAGGACTGAGAGAACTCGAGTTGCGTAATAATTATCTATGAGTCTAAAAGTCGAAGTCTATAAGTCTCTAAGTGTCTAAGTGTCTAAGTGTCTTTTTTGGTCGGAGCGTCTCTTTTTATATGTGCTCTGATTTTGAGTGGAGGGGATTTAGTTTAGGGTGGAGTTTGGGTTTAGGGTGGAGTTTGGGTTTAGGGTGGAGTTTGGGTTTAGGGTGGAGTTTGGGTTTTCCTTTAGGAGAGGGTCGGGAAATTCTTGTGATAGGTTGGGTTTTCCCTACCATCCCTTGTGTTAAGATAAGTCGTACTATTTACTTATCAGACAGAACTATCTGCTATGTCGGTACTAGGGGTAACTACGCAGAGCGCCCTTTTACCGTCATTGCTGAATTTTGAAAATTGACTGGGCCTTTAATGTCGGCCAGTACGTAACAATGCCAATGCTCTAGGACCGGAAAGTTTTTCATCGATTGGATATAAATGAAGTTCTAAGAAATGATAAAAATTAACTAACAATCACTAACAATGGACAAACAATCGATTGGAACGAGAAGGATCGGCATTTTGCTGCGATTACGAAGTGTCATGGATAAAACCGTGCTCAGCTGTCGTGGTAACGTGGCTAACTTTACGTCGTTTAAAGCGCGCTCTAGGCCCGAACAGTTTTTTAATGATTAAATTAAAATAAAGCTCTAACAAATGAGAAAAATCAACTAACAGATGCTAACAAACGGCTAACAAATGATTGGGTACGAAGACAAGTTCGAAATCATTAAAAATCTTTTTCGCGCGGCTAACTTTGACATGAAATTTGTTTGTCGTATAGTCAATAAATAAAATCTAACAAACGCTAGATTTTGCCTAACAAATACTAACAAACGACTAACAATCGATTGGCATAGAGAAAAATTCGATACTTCAATAGAACCGGCTAAGTTTATTGAGCTAGCAATCAATGATCGACACATACTCACACATAGGCGTACTGTACGCAGCGTAACAAGCACACGACGATGCTAGTTTAAAGCTTGTGTAGTCAATTTCAATTATTTATAACAAAATAAAGATTTTGTACCCATGAGCCAATAACAATCATTCAACTTTAGCACTTTCTCAATTACTACTAAGAACGCTCATGACTCCTTAAGATTGCCGAAACGGCAAATGTGTAATTCATGAAATTCTTATTTTCCGGTTCAAATATTAGGAATGAACAGTCAAAGCTTGGCGCCATGGATATCGTAGTATGTTCCCGAAAAAGTAATAGAAATTGAAAATTACGGTGTGCGTGCCAATTAAAACATCCCTAAAGGACATATTAATCAACATTCAAAATATATCATAAAAATAAAATATGCAATCCTTATATTGTAAAGTTATAGGTGCCTACGTAAAGCTAAAAATTCAGTCATCACCTTTTGAATGGCTCTTACTGAAAATATATCAAGAACGAAACACATAGTTCTATATTATCAATTATCATCCACAATAACATAAAAATAGCATCATATTTCAGTATCTAACAATACAACTAAATGATCAACAGAACGCGGAGCGCGAAGCGCGACGACCACAATGCGCCTCGCGCGCAGGACGCGGGGGACATGGGGGGCGCAGCCCCCCATCAAGTACGCGAGCCGTATTTGTTAATAACTTTGGTCGGTCGCCGTCTGAAAGGCATTCGTTGACTCGTTTAAGTGTTTTGGCGTAATCTTCTATTTTAATGTTTTTTCCGTCGTATATGGGGACGACTTTAAACGCATCTCTAAACGTGAATGTTGAGACCGATACTTCTTTAGGCAAAATTCTAAGAAATATTCACCCGACGCGGCCGCGGTTCGTCGGCTGTCGGGGCTCTGAGGACGAATGTTCTTTCTGTATTATTTTTGGGCGCCAGTCAGTTTTTCGTTCGGACAAATGACAATATAATTTGACGAATAAATCGAGTTGAGACAACTCAATGGGGATTCCGTTGCAGGACCGAATGTATGAAAAATCTCGAGAAATCACCAAAGACTAGTAACTGGCCGAGATAGAAAAGTTTATTGGTACTTACAATGGATTGCCAAATTCTGGTACAATAGGGAGAGATTTCTCCTTCCGCAAATTTCCTCCACCTCAATCTTTGAGCAACCAGGTGCTGGCAGACCTCAGTCACCTGGGTTCTTCTGACAAAACGTACACACACGGTACCACGAGACGACGTACCCTGATAGACAATTACACTTTCGTACAAGACGACGATTAATTTACAACAAGAAGGGCTCAAAGACACAGGGCGTCCGTACTATACGACGGTTAATGCCTCCCTGCTATCGATCGGCTTCGATCGACAAAGAACGCGAAGAGCGTCGGGAGTCTCTCCCGGCCCTTTCGACGAAAATCGCCGAAAAGCGACGGAGTTGGACAAATTTGTCAAGATACGACGTCGGAGATTCTTTTCGTATATAGGGCGCTCCGACGACACCCGAAATCGCGGACGTATTTGATGTCGAGCAAGAATCTTCGGTAACAATGTATTATTATTTTCAGCCATTGTGATAATTCGGTGTTCACTATTTGGATAAAAATATGGGGGTACTGATTTTCGCCTATTTCTTGTACGGGGGGGGGGGGGGGGGGTCTGGTCGGTGCATCTGCTGTTACAGCGCGATAGAATGACATGGGAACATGTCGGGATTTGTAATGATAAAAAGGTTTTTTTTAGGTTTTCGAAAATTATAATTTGGAAAGTTGCCGAGTAATAGAAAATTATATCTGGATTTGTTTCGAAAAAACGGTCAAGTAAGAAAAAAACGAAAACTGTTTACGTTCTGTATGATATTATAAATTTCTTATGTCAAACACGAGGCGAGGGGAATAACAGTGGGCAGGAAAAGGTATTGTAGTGTGTGTATGTGAGTTACTGCCACCGTGAACGAATATGCGATTTTTATTTTAAAAGTATCATGCAAAAAGTTTTGAAATGAGGTATACTTACAATGCCAGAAGAACGGTGGTCAGCGTAAGCATCAGCTGATTGGCCTTTGCCTTTGTGTGCTGTGGTGGTGATTCACGCGTGGCAGCTGAGATGCTGATAGCCATATACATGGCTCGGTGGTTGTTGGTGTGTGTATCCTTTCTTCTTCGTTACTTCGTCTATGGGCGTTGTATAGTGTAATCCATATCCGGTGTAATTTGTCTCCAATGTATTTCTCTCTTTTTTTTCTTTTTTTTTCCTATTGTCTTCGGTGTTTCAATTTTGTCGTTGTTTTGTGTAAATTTGTCAATTATTTTTGGTGATTTCGTTTTTTTTGTTATTATTTTGCGCGATTTGAGGTCGTGTGTTGAGATCCCGCTTCTGACACCATGTGACGGATGGCTTGTTGGTGGTGAATAACAATGTCTATACAGTCGGTGATAAAATTCAGTGGACACTCTCTAGTATAAAGTGCCGGAACGGTTTTTTATGCCATTTCGCCGGTAATTGCCCTAGGCCAATTTAACCAACGTCATTTTAAAGAGGAGTAATTTATCTTTATTGTGGCTTTCTTAAAAAAATTTACGATCTTTTTTACAATTGGCCCCCAGTTTTGAAAACAAAAAAATTTGACCGTTTTTTTGTTCTTTGAGTGGATACCGTTCGTAGTAAAAAAATTTTAGCACATTTCGTTAACCGTGACCGTAAAGGAAGCAGTCCAAGCTTCAATTTTTTTTCTTAGAAAACATTCTACGATTTTTTTTTCAGAGATATTTCGTTTTTTGAGAAAAAATGGACAATTTGAAAATCGCTCCATAGGACAAAAACAATGAGGTTTACAGCAAAATCTCAAGATGGTAAAAAGTTGTATTACTTCTTGCTGAGTTCACGAGAATTTTTTCAGATTTTTTTTCGAAATTTTTTTCCATCTGTTTTCGGTCGAAGCTCGATTGATCTCAATACCATAAAAATAATAAGATTAATTTTTTTACTTACATCAAAGAAACTCCATCGTCGAAGAAACCTCCGAAGAGACCAAAGTTTGATATGTAAGTAAAAAATTTAATTCTACTATTTTCATGGTATTCGGATCAATCGAGCTGACCGAAAATACGTGGAAAAACAATTTCGAAAACAAAATTTGAAAAAATTCTCCTAAACTCAACAAGAAGTAATACAACTTTTTGCCATCTTGAGATTTGGATGTAAACCTCATTTTTTTTGTCCTATGGAGCGATTTTCAAATTGTCCATTTTTTCTCAAAAAACGACATATCTTTGAAAAAAAAATCGTAGACAATTTTCTAAAAAATGAACTTGAAGCTTAGACTTCCCCCTTTATGAGCATTATGAAAGAAATTCGTTAACAAATTTTTACTGTAAACGGGGTCCACTTGCAAAAGAACAAAAAAACGACCAAAAATTGTCGTTTTCAAATCTGTGTGCCAATTGTAAAAAAAAATCGAAATTTTTTTTTTAAAAGCCAAAATGAAGGGCAATTCCTGCTCTTTAAAATGGCGTAGGTTAAATTGGCATAGGCCAACTACCGTCGAAATGACATAAAAAACCGTTCCAGCACTGTTTTCAACTTTTGTCCGGAAACTTTCCGCCGGTAGTGTATATATGAGGCATTTCGCATGAAGTCATCCAGCCTAAAACATAAAAGGTTTTTAATCGTCTTGAAATTTTTATGGTCGATAGTCCTATTGATAGTGATGCTTCAGCAAAAATTTTAAGGCTTTAGCTCAAATAGTTGCCTAGCAATAGGGGCTGAAATTTGTACCATATTGGCCGTCGTGGCAACATTCCCAGGTTTGTATCTTCTCGAAAAATATAGCGATTTTAAAAAGTCAGGAGTGATTTTTAAAGCATTTTCTGCGTACTTTAAGAATATATTTTTTATTTTTAATAACATTAATAAGTTCATAACAATTTTTTAAGGTTAATGTTAAAAATGACTTTTTCTCAAAGATCGACACCTTCGATTTTTATAAAAAAAATTTATAAAATAGTAGGGTTCTTTCTGAACAAAAAAGTATATAATGTCTAAGATGGGCCGGACCTTAGTTTTGGAGATACAGTAGGATTTACCAACGAGCGGGCGCTTCACGTAGTGCTCACGTACAGCTCAAGCCCGAACGTAGCCTGGAGGGTCACCGCGCGACACTACGTGAAGCGCCCGCTCGCTGGTAAATCCTACTGTATCTCCGAAACTAAGGTCCGGCCCATCTTGGACATTATATACTTTTTTGTTCAGAAAGAACGCTACTATTTTATAAATTTTTTTTATAAAAATCGAAGGTGTCGATCTTTGAGAAAAAGTCATTTTTAACATTAACCTTAAAGAATTGTTATGAACTTATTAATTTTATTAAAAATAAAAAATATATTCTTAAAGTACGCAGAAAATGCTTTAAAAATCACTCCTGAATTTTTTAAATTGGAATATTTCTGGATTACATTCGAACTCAAGCCCGAACGTAGCCTGGAGGGTCGCCGCGCGACACTACGTGAAGCGCGCGCTCGCTGGTAAATCCTACTGTATCTCTGAAACTAAGGTCCGGCCCATCTTGGACATTATATACTTTTTTGTTCAGAAAGAACCCTACTATTTTATAAATTTTTTTTATAAAAATCGAAGATGTCGATCTTTGAGAAAAAGTCATTTTTAACATTAACCTTAAAAAATTGTTATGAACTTATTAATGTTATTAAAAATAAAAAATATATTCTTAAAGTACGCAGAAAATGCTTTAAAAATCAGTCCTGAATTTTTTAAATTGGAATATTTCTGGGTTACATTCGAACTCAAGCCCGAACGTAGCCTGGAGGGTCGCCGCGCGACACTACGTGAAGCGCCCGCTCGCTGGTAAATCCTACTGTATCTCTGAAACTAAGGTCCGGCCCATCTTGGACATTATATACTTTTTTGTTCAGAAAGAACCCTACTATTTTATAAATTTTGTTTATAAAAATCGAAGATGTCGATCTTTGAGAAAAAGTCATTTTTAACATTAACCTTAAAAAATTGTTATGAACTTATTAATTTTATTAAAAATAAAAAATATATTCTTAAAGTACGCAGAAAATGCTTTAAAAATCACTCCTGACTTTTTAAAATCGCTATATTTTTCGAGAAGATACAAACCTGGGAATGTTGCCACGACGGCCAATATGGTACAAATTTGAGCCCCTATTGCTAGGCAACTATTTGAGCTAGAGCCTTAAAATTTTTGCTGAAGCTTCACTATCAATAGGACTATCGACCATAAAAATTTCAAGACGATTAAAAAACTTTTATGTTTTAGGCTGGATGACTTCATGCGAAATGCCTCATATATGAAAAAATATGACCAGTGGTGAAAAAAAGATAAGTGAGAAAATAAATCACGCGTGTTTAGTCTAACGCGCAAGCATCTACTAGTTCCTTACGCTACCTACCCTACGTATTAACACAGTATGCCAGGCGCATGTAAATAGAGTGTCTCTGCCGTATGCAACGAAGAGAGTAGAAATGAGTCTCTCTATCTTTCTACGGAACTACTAGTTGGGGACACTACATACTGCGCATGTGCTCAGAGTATGCATGATGCAGTGGGAGAGTCGCCACTACTCCTTCTGTCTCTCGACAGAGAGAGTAGAAGGAACGCTCCCACTGCTCCCGGTCTTCCCTCCCAGCTACCTGTTAGAGGGGAAGGGCTTCTCCTCACGGGGTCACTCATGTTCGTCGTCCGGTTCGAACGAATTTACTGCCCTACCGCGCTTAAAGAAGGTTCACTTAAAAAAGTAATGATCGAAACTCGATCCAACAATTAGGAAGTGTAAACGGTGCCACAACTCAACCACCGCCATCTCATGCTTATAGTCGCAACGTACCGGAATATATTATACGCGCAAGATGTCTCTTGCTATTTTTTGGAAAACGCCTAACAATAAGTACATATTACTGCTTACACCTTATGTTGTGCTAAGGGACTTCTGAAAGTATACAAAGTTTGAAGAACATCCGTGATCGGAACGACTCTGTAAAGTTGGCCGCCCGACTTTAACATTTTTAATTTTGTTTATCAATCGTTTGATCGTTGTTTGATACTGTTTGATCGTTAAAAATAAGCACTTGATCGCCAATAGTTTCTTTTTGACAAAATTGAAATTACTTTCTCCGAGTCTTGTCTAGTAACTTTTTACTGGTGAAGGTTGGGCACTTCCAGTTGTTATTTTTGAAACTTTTTCCTTTTGGCATCATTTGAGTATCGTTTAATACTACTGTATGCTGAATTTTGTTGTTCAGTCGTTGATAGTTTCTTAAAATACCGCAATTTACTTTCGGCCAGTGTGACCTAAAGTTGGCACGTAAAAAGTTTAGCATTAAGGTTATTGTGGGGTCTAGCTATCGGGGGTGAAGTACGAGGGGAGCGTCCTCTGCTAATGCATGGAGTCGATTGAGAATTACCAACGGTGTACCGTAAAACAATCATAGTGTTAAATATACGTTTTGGGATAATTTTTGCATACCTAGTTTTAAAAATATCCATAATTTTTTAGTCGATAATTATTAGACATATTTAATTAGCGTATAGTAACATTTTTTAATCTTTTTTATCATTCAAATAACGTGAGACGATATGGCAACGTTGTATTTCAGAGCATATGACAATGCTCAAGTTGGTAGCAGCGTCGAGAAACTTGAGACGTAGGCGCTCGCTGTATAACCTTAAAACCTGTCACATGTCAAAATCGTAAAAATGAATATCGGTCCGGATAAAAAGTTCTTCCGTTGGAAAGGAAAAGTGTGTACTGAAGCTTTTTATAATAAACGATGTGCTCAAGTGAAGAGTGGAAAGAAGAGAGCAAAAGAAAATTGTGTCGAAAATAAAGAACTAGCGAAGGCTTCGAAAATTGATGAATGTCGAATTGTGGATGTGGGCACTCTCGTTAACCACATGAAATGTACATCATGTTCAACATCGTTATTTTTAGATAACATCGAAAACGAAAAGTAACGAGGATTAGCATCAATATTTAGCATTCGTTGTCAGAACTGTTTCCTTGTGAATCGTGTACCAACCAGTGAGAAACACGACGCTGTACACACCGAGAAAAAGATTGGATTGTACGACACGAATTCAAAAGCTGTCCTAGGTGAGTATTAAAAATTGTAATATCAAAATTAAATAATTTTTTTATTTTATTAAACCTCTATTGTATCTCTTTTATATCAATATAGTAAACTAAAAGATGTATAATACTGATTGGCTCTCTGAAATTGGAAAGAACCTTAGCGTAACAAATATCTAATAACCAACATTATTTTGATTATTTTTCAGGGGCTTTGCACAGTGGTATTGGCAATATTCATGTGAACAAACTTTTGGCGTGCCTCAATATTCCAACGCTGGATTCACATTTATTCAAATGGTATGAGCGGGAGGTTAGATCTTGCATTGAGATAGCAGCAAAGGAATCATGTGAAATTGCGACGGTTTTAGAGAAACAGCTGACCGTTGAGAATCCAACGGAGCTTCAGAAAATTACGTAAATTTGTAATTTATACATATTTTTTCATTATATTTTTTAAAATGAATCAACGTTATAATGTCTCAATCAAGAGCAAAAATTTATAATTTCCATACATAGAATATATTTATAGTCAATTATATTTTACACGAATGCAAACGAACATATAGTTCAAAATACAAAAAAATATTATAGTAGTTTATATTATATTTATATCATTTTTTAGTTGTTAAATTATTAATATACCGTTTTTACCTCTAAGTATACCAGAAACGTAAGAAGATGTTTACTTTTACAATAAAAAAAGGATATTGAATTATAAAAAATCGACAAATGAAGTAAAAATTTATTATGATTTACAGCGCCTTTCGGGTATGTCCTTTAATTTTTTTACAGACCAAAGGAATTGTCAACCGATTCCATGGTCACTGCTAAATGCTCAACAATTTCAGAAGATAAGGTTCGATTGGCAGTATCATACGACATGGGCTGGAGTAAGAGGGGTACCGGTCGAGCCTATGATAGTCTTAACGGATATGGTGCCCTAATCGGATACAATACCAAAAAAGTGTTAGATTACGGCACGCGAAATCGAAAATGTCGAATGTGTGATATGAAACATTCTGCAGATGACCACGATTGCAGATTGAACTACGCAGGAAGTGCAAAGAATATGGAAAATCATTTGGCAAATGAACTATTTCATAACAGTTCAATATTAAAAAACAATAACTGCGAAATTGGAGTTTTTATTGGCGATGACGACAGCTCAACGATTGCTCGGATACGTAACTCAAGCGATCATGAAATTGTGAAACTATCGGACACCAATCACACTTCGAAAGGCGTAACAAAAAAATTGTACACTATCTAAAAAGAGCACAAGGAATTGACGAGCAATGCGATTACATACCTGCACCGGTGTTTTTCATACGCAATTGCAAAAAATAAGGGCGATAGTGCGGCTGTAGCTACTGTGATTCGACAGATTCCGGACCATTCCTTTAACAACCACGAAAATTGTGGAGAGTGGTGTGGTTGGAAACAAGATAAGGAAAACTATCAACACGGCGCGATTTCCGGTGGATTTACTGACATAAGGCTTTACAAAAAACTTGTTGAAATTTTTCATAAGCTTGCAGATAACGCAGATAAGTTTTCACATGGCGTGTCGAGTAATCCGAATGAAAATTTGAATGCTATTATGGCTAGAAAGGCACCAAAGGCGAGATGTTACAGCACGAGTGCTTCGAGTGATTTCCGATTTTCAGCTGCAGTTATTAATAAAAATATAGGTGAAACCTATATAGATACAGTCAAAGTAATGATGGGAATAGATTCTGATGTGTTCACGGCGAGATATATAGTGAGACGGGTACCGTCTCACACCGCCACAACCGCCACTTAGACTGGTCGGCGACAGTTAAATCCTGGAGTCGGTCAGTCAAATAACAGCTGATTGGCGGGCATCGACCTATCACGAGGAAGATAACAAACGAAAACGAACAAGGACAGACGAAATTTTGGTATAAAAGACCAAAATCACCGCGAGCTGTTGAGATCAGCTGGTCGGCGTGGATTTAAAACCAGAGGCGAAATATAATATTTCGCTCTGGCACGACGAGCAGTCAACAAGGGTCAACGACACGTGCTTACCTGCACGGTGTATCGATCAAGGCGAGGGACTGAGAGGAGCCCGCGGAAGAAGACGTCACACGGTCGCGACTGTCCATCTCAGACGCGTGAATGTAAACAACGCTCAGGGACAGTACGATTCCCACACACATTTCGGAGTACCAAGACACCATCGGCCACGGTACACGCACTGGAGCTCTGGTTTCGCACATTTCGGGCATCGACGGACAAAGTACGCGATCACGCCCATCGGCAAATCACCAGGCCAGTGGCAGTGGAAGGGGGAATCGAGGAGAACCTAGATCAAGGACTAGGAGGAGCCAAATAAAATTCTCATACCGTTCTGACTAGTAGAAATCTTTAAATTCTCATTTATCAGAAAGCAACAGAATCAATCTCTATTAATATTTGAAACGTTCTTTCGCCATAATCATTTAGCCTGTAATAGTTAGTTAGGTAAATAAATATCGAATTATTATTTTTGTTAAATTCTTTCTGAATAATTCCACCCTCAACCTCCTGCATGTAACACGATCGTCGGCACCCCGCAAAGAAAAAAATATAATTGGGACGGTGACGTCTCAATAGACCAAATTAAAAATTACAACGAAACTCGCACGATAAATGTGCAGAGCCATGCATTTAAAGCTAGAAGAAATATTCTAAAAAAGTATCGAAATTTGTTAAGAATGAGAAGAGAGACTAGAGAAGGAATCACATATAAATCTAATATGGGTCTCTTGGATACATCGGCGTCTGCACTCTCCAAAGTTGGTGAAATTAACGATCCGCTTCTATCGGGATCTATACAATCCGACTCCTTGGATTTTGCGATTGACAAAAAAACAGCTGAAATATTGCAAATTGGAGCACGATGCAGAAATGAATCATTCAATGTTCACGTAACTCCAAGACAATTTATCCCTTCTGCAGCATCGGCAGTCCATGGACTCGTAAAAATTAATGACGAGCTTTTTTTACACGGAGTAAAAGTTCCATCGTGCCCGCTTCGAAATGCATTGGAGGACTTTCTTCAATTTTTAATTCAGAGTCATAAGCCATGCGCACTAACAGCACATATCTGCTCATTTGATAGCGTTCGTCTTATTCATGCAATTAATCAAATCCCGATGATCAGGCAATTCAAAGGAGTTATCGCTGGTTTTGCAGATACTCTTCCAATAGTACGACAACTGCTAAACCGAAAAAAATTGTAAGCAAACGGATTTGGCTGCAGAATTTCTAAAAATTTCAGAAGACGGCGCTCATAATGCACTGCGAGATGTAGAAATCCTACAAATGGCTCAGCGTTTGAGCATTACAAATGAACTCCTCGTATCAAAAATGATAACTTTTGAAGCGAAAACAATCCAAGATGTTGCATCTGACGCAGTACAAGACGTTATTCGAAGTTTGACTCCGCTGCGACATACATTGGCAGATCCAATAATTAAAAAAAATGGCAGTCTCCGGGGTTACTTTTTCAAAAATTATCGACACTTATATCTCTAATGGTATTAACGGTGTGCGATCATTGTTGACTGATGAAGTGAACGGAAGACCTCGAATTTCAAACAGATCCTCCACGATTGAGCAATTAGTTCACTTCGTAAATAAAATGATGGCACTTTCTGATGACGCTTGCCAGAAAAGTCTTGTATAATCGACATTACCTATTTTCAAATTTTTTCGTTATTCTGTTTCATTGTTATTGCAAATTTACGTTTATTTTATTTCAATTATTAACAAATCTTACGTAGAGAGTTAAAAACTTAACGTGCTCTCCATATGTATTATTTAAACAATATTGAGAAAAGTATGTTTTCGAAATTGTGTTTTAAACATTGTTATGTTTCGTTATTATAACAAATTTACTAATATTTTATTTTAAATATTAACATATCTTATGTAAAGTGTAAACAACTCATCGTGATCTCCACATTTATTATGAAATAAACTTGCTGAGAACAGCATTATTATGGTAGGTATATTTATTGATAAAAAAATTATTATGATTTAATCACTAATTACAAGAATAAGAAAAAATAATATATATACTTAACAATTTTTCTCAAATAAGTGTTCTCAATCTTTGTATATTATTGCCGAATGTGGGTAAGGCAGATAGCACTTATGTCGTCTACACTGTTGCCATGTTTTAATAGTCTCATACTCGTATATTTTATTTTCGAGTAATTTTGTGATTAACCCTTTGCGCTCGGATTAAATTTGGAGATTGGTATCGTAGTACTCGGAATTAATTTCCATCGATAGAGCAGGGATACATAACACGCAAGTTTAGGATGTATAAACAATCACTATCAGAGTCACTGCAATAGTTATCACTTTCTCTATCAGAATCAGTATTCGGGAGGCCAAAATAAAAGCCTTCATCGCTATCGTCAGTTTCACCGAATACTTCTTGCGGTAACTTTCTTTTTGCCATTTTGGGGAATTATTTTGGAATATTTTAAGAAGAAAGAATGTCTAATAACTGTTAAATACAATTTATAAAATGTTCTTTGGAATTCTACGAGGTATTGCCGAACGTTGTCGATTTCATTAGGTTCAAAAGAAGACTAACTCGCCGCTGCGTCTTGCATGGCGAGCGCTGGGTGACGACATTTGTTTACATTGGATTTCGTTATCTCCAGTCGATGGAGCACTGTAGTAGTTCGTGAATAGGTTCCTTAGGCATTGAGGTTCGTATAGGAAAAGTGAAATCTGATACATGAATGCATACAGTATACGATTCGTATAGTTCCTTGCTGTGGTGGCTGAGAGCAGACATACGAGCGGAACGGTAAAAAGGCTTTGGTGGCAGAGAGTGGACATACGAGTGCAAAGGGTTAAAATTACGAATAATTTTATAACAGTACTGTAAATCCTCGTTTTTAATCTATCATCAGTTAGCTAAATAACCAGTCGAGATGTACCTAGTTTTTTTAACTTTATGGTAGCATTTTTTGAGAGTTATACATAATATTATGCAAAATGATCTGAACATTTCCATAAGCACAATGTATAAGGTGTACAAAACACGATAGACCTCCTAATTTTTTGTTAAAAAACTATACTGTGGATAATTCTCAGACTGTATAGGATGTTTAATGGAAGATCAAAGAATATCTCGAAAAAAATCAGCACGATTGTACCATTTTGATCTAGCCCCACAACAACCTTAAATTTTTGACAATTGTAATTTTTGTATCTTAGGCCAAGCAAATGAACTTTTTTTTGACAAAAATAGGACCCGACAACGCCGAGTGCCATCAGACGCGGAACAGCCCCCGATCATAACTGACCACTTTTCGACTTCTCATTCCCATTTTATTTTTTGCTATTAACAAATTAGTGAACAAAAACACATTTTTTCGTTTTTTGCTTATAAAACAAAAAATAATGGAAGAATCTGTTTGGTCCCAATGGACAAATTGTAAGTAATTGAAATACGCATAAAATGAGCCCTGAAAAAAGCCAATCGGTCAGTAATTAAGGGAGATACACTTAAAAAAACGAGAAAAGAAACGTTTTTTTTCAAAAATGTATAACTCCGCCATTTTTAAAGTTGTAGGCCAGGGTCTTCGCAAGATAGTAGGTATTGATACGTAATACGTACTATTTGTGTGCAAAACCTGGGCACTGTCGGATAATTAGTTTTTGCGTTATTGCAATGAACATTTAATTGTGCGATATTTTGCGGAGAGGCTCGATGCTCTGGAGATCGTCCGATTTAAGTTTAACAAGCGGCTTTTGAAACTAGAACTGTTGACCTATAAATCGTCAATTTTAGATTTTTGTTTAATTGCGTTTAAGTGGGTGAAAATCGCGCCTAAACATGACCAAAAACGCCCGAGCACGCGAAAGTGGTCGAGTAGTGGGGGTAGACCCGCAGATGCCGGGAAGTCGCATATATACAATAGTAATAGAAGCGCGCTCGGCCCAAGTTTCGTAGCTATTTATTTGATTATTTCAAGAACCAGTAATTATTATAACTTTTTTAACATTTCTTTTTTAAATTTGGGGTAACTCGGTCACCGGAATCTGATTCTTTTCTCAGTTTTCATGTAAATTGAACGAACAACTTTTTTCAGATGTTTTAACCTACACGTCCTCACATTAATACAATATATTTGGAACAATTAAGAATATTATTAAATATTATTCGAATAATATTCCAATAATATTCAAATAATAATATTCAAATATTTCAATAATATTCGAATAATATTTAATAATATTCTTAATTGTTCAATGTACGAAGTGAAACATTCAATATTAAAAAATGATAATTGCATTATTCTTAATACGGCGTTATCGGGTGCTATTTTTGTCAAAAACTGGTGATTTTAGAGCTCTATTGCTTGGACTATTTTTGAACTTTTTTCTTTTGCTGTCGTTTGATCATCGGCTGGTACTAACGTATGCAAAATTTGATCGTTTGATCGTTGATAGTTCCCGAGAAAAACGAGATTCAAAATTGAGCATAAAAATAGCCGACGACATTTTACACTCAATTTTAAATCTCGTTTTCCTCGGGAACTATCAACGATCAAACGATTAAATTTAGCATACATTAGTATCAAACGACGATCAAACGATGGCAAGAGCAAAATGTTTAAAAAGTAAAAAAATATAACAACTGGAAGTGTCCAACCTTCACCAGTAAAAAGTTAATAGAGAAGACTCGGAGAAAGTAATGTTCATTTTGTTAAAAACCCATTAACGATCAAACGATTATTTTTAACGATCAAACAATATTAAACTATGATAAAAAAAATCTGGTGAAAAAAGATTTATAAAGTTAAAGCCGGTGGGCCAACTTTATGGAGCTGATCCGAACGTAGCCCTCTATAATTCAGGTTTCATATGTTCGACTGACAAGGAACATAACTTAGGTGTACCCGTCCAATATATAAGCGATACGCATTCTTTTTTATCGGCGGAAAAACGGTTTTAGGGGGCGAAACACACCCCCAAAAATGTTTTTTTTTTTAATTTTTCGGGGATAACTTATTAACGGTACGAGATATTTAAAAAATTCAAGTTGCAAAGATTTTTTCACGTACCATACTTTAGAGATAAAAACGATACAAATAACAATAAATTTCATATTGTTTATTGCAAAATTAGAATTTTTTCATACGTGTCTCCGAGAATTTTTAATCGATTGAGATGTAAATTTGCATACACGTGGAGGATGGAAAACTAGTGGATACGTGTTTTTTGTTTTTCCGATATCTCGCAACCAAGGGGTTGTAACTGCCCTTCGGTTTTTCAGGGAAGAGCATCGTATAGTCAGCTAGCATTTTGGAATTCCGGGCTAAATTCACATCATTATTGACGTTTATGTGCAAGTTTGTAAATCCCCCCTCCACAAACAAAAAATTAAGGGGCGAACCACCCTTGTATTTATTTTTCCCCCACCCTCTATGAGAACGAGGTTGTTCCAAGAAATTATGTAACACAAATATAACTACTATTTATTTAACGATATATAAAAGTGCTGTTGAAATTTAAAGTGATTTCTGTTTGACTATTTCGAGCGCGGTTTACAGTAATTGCCTCACTTGGATATGAAGTTATTGTTGTTGTATTGTTGTTGAATCGTTGTCGGATTGTTGTCAATTGGTGTGGATTGATGAAATTGTTGTTCTATTTTGGTCTGTTGTTGTATGTTGAGTTGTTGTTGAAGTGCACTGAATTTACTGACTAACTATAATAGTGTTTTATAATAAAAGAAGTTATTGATAATCAGAGTCAGAAAAAGGAATGAATACGAGAACTAGATATGGAAAAACTGGTTGCTGTCTCTGTTGACTGGCTGGAGAAGACTGACTAAAAATTGTTCTCTATTGAAAGACAGCGATTTTCTAACAGATTTGGAAGTGATTATGGTAGGGGGGTTCCCATTCTTATTCGTTAAAATTCTTAACATCTATGAAAGGATCATTACTATGATTGGAGGGTTGAGAATTCGGAGGGATGTTAAGATCGTGGGTGGAAGGGATATGTTTTTCTGGGAAAGTAAATATTATGTAAAATGTAAATAAAAAAAATCGAATTACGTCGACGGTCAATAGCCATATGGTTCGTGTTCGTCTTACCCTAGAAAAGACATACATTTACGGTCCCTTTTTTCGATGCGTAAAAGGGCCTCTCGATAAACATAAGAAATCGACGGAGTACAGTCAAGTGACCCCGCTAGCGCTTACTTCAGAAAATCATAAAATTACGGTCGCTTTGCAGATGGGAAAAGCGATTCTCAAAAATATATATGTGCCTAAGAATAATGAAAACAAAAATTAAACTACATCTACGCGGATGTTACGGAACTCGATATGAGACCCTGATTGTGAGAGGGTAATCGAACCCCTCTCTATTTTCCTTTTCATTGGCGATTTAAAAAATTGCCACGCTATTTTAATGAATATGGTTTTGGATACCTGTGGATATTTCGCATTAGTCTCTAATGGATTAATTTTTATTAATCTCTAATGGGTATTTAGCATTAATCTCAACAGGGGTCGGGGAAGAGGGACGCCGAGATCTGGCTCTTACTCCTCACTTTTCTAATGTTTATGAGAAACTTGTTTTCTATACGCGCACGGATAAATCCTTTTTCCACTTACTTTCTTTCATGCGATAATTTATTTCATTTAGGTAAAGAAAAAAATGCACACATAGAGATGCATTCCCGTTGTTTATATTAGACATTTATCATATCATTTGCACAAACGCATTTAATGAACTACAGCTAGGTCGCTGCGTAGGTATCATAGCCCAGTCGAATTAGCTCAAAAAAGGGGCAAACCCGGAAAAAATTTAAAGTAGCAATTTTCCTTCGGAATTCGTTGGGGGGGGGGGGGGGGGTCACTGGCAGTCTAAATTTGGTTTTGCGTGGTAATCGGTGTGTTGCGTCATCCGGCATCTTGATTTTAAGGGTTAATTTTTGATTATTGAATAACTCGTTTATTTTCAATTTTACATGAAAAATTGTTATAAATAAAGTTGTTTAGAATTCAATTTCCTACATTTTCGGAATTTATAATTTTTTTCTAGGATCGATATTTTTCGATTTATACCCGAGAAGAGGTGGGGTAAAATGTTATGATTGCACTATCGCGTTTATTTTCAATTTTACATGAAAAATTGTTATAAACAAAGTTGTTTAAAATTCAATTTTCTACATTTTCGGACATTATAAATTTTTTCGTCGGATCAATATTTTTCGACTTATACCAGAGAAGAGGTGAGGGTGAACCTAAATGTCCTGTTATCGCCTTTATTATTGATTTTTTCGTATTATTTTTTGTTTATTTGTTGATTGTTGTTAACAATTTTATGACAATTTGGTTTGTTGAAAATTAAATTTGATACAATAATGACGCCGATTTTGTTTTTTTGTAAGGTTCATATTTTTGGGACGCGTGCTTACGGTAGAGGAAAAGAGAGGTGTAAATAATCAGGTTTTCGCACAGGATAACTTTTATAATGAAAATGAATGAATGAAGTGGATGGGATATGAAATAAACGCTACGGAGTGGGGGTGGAGGGACACTAATCGTGGACTGGAACCTGTCCCTACAAATGCCGATCCAGCACCAGAATGCTTACTAAAAACCATATCGTGTAAATGCAAAACGATGTGCGGGAAAATGTGTGGTTGTCGCAAAGCCGGACTCAAATGTTCCATCTTATGCCACAACTGCAGCGGGGAATCTTGTGAAATCGTCGTCGCAATTCGAGACCTGTTGGATGAAGACGACATTAGTAGTGACGAAAACCGCTCAGAACAAGTCACCCCCGAACCTCCTGAGCTTCCGGACTCATTCATCGAC
The DNA here is from genome assembly GCA_964007305.1 of Netelia melanura. Taxonomy (NCBI): domain Eukaryota; kingdom Metazoa; phylum Arthropoda; class Insecta; order Hymenoptera; family Ichneumonidae; genus Netelia; species Netelia melanura. The sequence continues at coordinate 17,760,443 of OZ023255.1, read as the reverse complement.
GATTACGAGGATGAACTACACGACGAAAACGAGGCCGGACCATCCACTATACGTTCAAAATATACGTAATTCTAATTTGGAAGACTTTTAAAAGTATACTCAAAACAAAATAAAAGTTCATTTTTTTCATTATAAAAGTTATCCTGTGCGAAAAACTGATTATTTACACCTCTCTTTTCCTCTACCGTAAGCAGGCGTCCCAAAAATATGAACCTTACAAAAAAACAAAATCGGCATCATTATTGTATCAAATTTAATTTTCAACAAACCAAACTGTCATCAAATTTTTAACAACAATCAACAAATAAACAAAAAATAATACGAAAAAATCAATAATAAACGCGATAACAGGACATTTAGGTTCACCCTCACCTGTTCTCGGGTATAAGTCGAAAAATATCGATCCGACGAAAAAATTTATAACGACCGAAAATGTAGCAAATTGAATTTTAAACAACTTTGTTTATAACAATTTTTCATGTAAAATTGAAAATAAACGCGATAGTGCAATCATAATATTTACCCCCACCTCTTCTCGGGTATAAATCGAAAAATATCGATCCTAGAAAAAATTTATAAGAACCGAAAATGTAGAAAATTGAATTTTAAACAACTTTGTTTATAACAATTTTTCATGTAAAATTGAAAATAAACGCGATAGTGCAATCATAACATTTTACCCCTACCTCTTCTCGGGTATAAATCGAAAAATATCGATCTAGAAAAAAATTATAAGAACCGAAAATATAGAAAATTGAATGTAATTCGTGGTTTCGGCTAAGTAACGGTCGATGATTCTCGGTGGTAAAAGAAACAAAACTAATGTTTACGTTTCGATCCTGGTTTGGATCCTCTTCAGAATTAATGATTTTATTGCAGCTAAAATAGTCATATTATGATCATTGTAATGCATCTTCAGTGTTAAGTCTATAAGTACATTTTTTTTTGGTATTCAACAATCTCAAAGATCAATCGCATGGACAAATACTTATAGGTTAAGTAATACAAGAATGGACGTACCTTAGTATGTAATTAATTATAACTTTCAGATGAACAGAAAAATTCTCCATTGTTCAACTTGTCGCATTACACTCTCGCCTGTCACACATAATTCTCCGACTGTTAGCGTTGGGAGAAATACATCTTGAAAGTTATAATTAATTACATACTAAGGTACGTCCTATTCTTGTATTACTTAACCTATAAGTATTTGTCCATGCGATTGATCTTTGAGATTGTTGAATACCAAAAAAAAATGTACTTATAGACTTAACACTGAACATGCATTACAATGATCATAATATGACTATTTTAGCTGCAATAAAATCATTAATTCTGAAGAGGATCCAAACCAGGATCGAAACGTAAACATTAGTTTTGTTTCTTTTACCACCGAGAATAATCGACCGTTACTTAGCCGAAACCATGAATTACAATCATCCACACGGTCACACACGACATTCATCAAAGATAGAAAATTGAATTTTAAACAACTTTGTTTATAACAATTTTTCATGTAAAATTGAAAATAAACGCGATAGTGCAATCATAACATTTTACCCCTACCTCTTGTCGGGTATAAATCGAAAAATATCGATCCTAGAAAAAAATTACAACAACCGAAAATGTATAAAATTGAATTTTAAACAACTTTGTTTATAACAATTTTTCATGTAAAATTGAAAATAAACGAGTTGTTAATCAAACAAAATTTCACCCCCTCTTTTCGGGTATAAATGGAAAAATATCGATCCTAGGAAAAAATTAATAAGAACCAAAATTGTAGAAAATTTACTTTTAAACAACTTTTGTTATAACTATTTTTCGTGTAAAACTGAAAATAAACGAGTTATTCAATAATAAAAAATTAACCCTTAAAATCAAGATGGCGGACGACGCAACACACCGAATACCACGCAAAACCAAATTTAGACTGCCAGTGCCCCCCCCCCCCCACGAATTCCGAAGAAAAATTGCTACTTTAAATTTTTTCCGGGTCAAATGCTAATTCAACTGGGCTATCAAGACATATCACGGGATGGCTGAGCGATCGGAGTCGCACAAATCACACAACAATGACGCAAACGTCTAATATAAACACCGGGAATGCATCTCTGTGTGCATTTTTTTCTTTACCCAAATGAAAAAAATTATCGCATTAAAGAAAGTAAGTGGAAAAAGAATTTATCCGTGCGCTTATAGAAAACAAGTTTCTCATAAACATTAGAAAAGTGAGGAATAAGCGCCAGATCTCGGCGTCCCCCTTCCCCAGCCCCTGTTGAGATTAATGCAAAATACCCATTAGAGATTAATAAAAATTAATCCATTAGAGACTAATGCGAAATATCCACAGGTATCCAAAACCATATTCATCAAAATAGCATGGCAACTTTTTAAATTGCCAATGAAAAGGAAAATAGAGAGGGGTTCGATTACCCTCTCACAATCAGGATCTCATATTGAGTTCGCAACATGAGGAAACGTCAATTCGGAGTTGTTAGAAATATTTTGAATCAGCAAAGACGTGATAAATGGGAAAAGACGACTGCGGTAAGAAAGTTCGGGTAGAGGGTAGTTTACCCCCTTAAGGTTACTATTTGGAAAAATGCAAAAAACACGTTAACTGGATTTTTGTGTTACCATCAAAATAGAATAGGTTTCCTTCAATTAGATCCACCTCGTTCACATAGAGGGTGAGGGAAAGATAAGTACAAGGTGGTTCGCCCCTTAATTTTGTGTTGAGGGGGGGGGGGGGGGGGGGGGTATTTACAAACATCCACACGAACGTTAATAATGACGTGAATTTAGCTGATTATACAATACTCTTGCCTGAAAAATCGAAGGGCAGTTACAACCCCTTAATTGTAAGATCTCGGAAAGACAAAAAACATGTATCTCCTAGTTTTTCATTCTCCACGTGTATGCAAAATTACATCTCAATCGGTTGAAAATTCTCGGAGACACATATGAAAAATTTTGAATTTTGCAATAAACAATATGAACTTTATTGTTATTTGTATCGTTTTTATCTCTAATGTATAGTACGTGAAAAAATAAAGGTTGTTGCAATTAGAATTTTTTAAATATCTCGTACTGGTAAAAAGTTATTGCCGAAAAATGAAAAAGAACCCCATTTTTGAGGGTGTGTTTCACCCCCTAAAACCGTTTTTCCGCCGATAAAAATAATACGTGTAACTTAGTTTTCGATACTTTACCATATACCAAAGTTCCAACAAAATCGGAGGTGGGCACCTAAGTAATGTTCCTTGTGAGAATCGATAACTCTTGATTGAGTCTCGACTCGGCTAGATGCATTCGTGAAGCGGCTCTCTTCAAACAAATGCACAAGCATTAAAACATGTACATAATGATACGGTGTGAAATTTGTGACCGTGTGGAGCACCTCATGTATGTATATCCGACAGTTTCGCGAGGGAGAAGCGGGATATGCGCGAACTACGTGCACACCCCCGCTCTACTATACCAATTGCTATTACCGGCTTTCCACATGTTATTTTCGGACGAATGCCATTTCTGTAATATTGCATATTTAGCAACGTGCAGGTACTCATTGTGTCAGATTTGTTCTTGCTTTGTCGACGAAGGTTGCAGTTTTTTCATCCGGGTCATTAATTCATCAAAATATGTAAATCTGCAATCAATAGTACCATATGATAACCAAATCTATGCATCTTTTACCGAATTCCGAAATTCTTCTTTGGCGTATGCGGAGCGATTAATTGTATAACATACTCAAATTTCAGCTCATTCTGTTCATTAGTTTAGAAATGGCATTCATCCGAAAAATACATGGGCCGCACGGACGGTAAAGAAGAGCTGTCACATCACCTTAACTCGGCGATAGGTGGAAGTCGCATGCCAACTATACAGTTATCGTTGTATGTGGCATATTGTTTACTGCAGAAATACTATATTGGCGAGTTTCCAGATAAGTTTTAATAAGCAATGTAAATATAACGTAACAATATTACGAAAAGTCAATAGGAATCCACTTTTACTAAAAAGGTGCTAGCGTGCGATGTTAAATAACCTGCTAATAAAAAAACTAATAATAGATGTAATTTGCAGTTGAAATTTTTACATTATCAGTTTCGCTTATTATTTATAATTAATTATTTCAATTACTGTCAAAAGGCTATATGTAAGCGAACTTTGCTAAGTATACCCGTTAAATATAAATTAGAAGTGATCGGGATGAAATACCAATAATATGTAGAATATGTAATTTAGTATAATCAATTCTGAATGTAATTAATTAATGTTATTCTCTTATCAAAAGATATCGAGATATTAAGGGTTTTGGGATGTTGTTACACTGTTCCACAGGTAAATAATATGATGGCTAATGATTTATTTCTACGATCAAAAATTCAATATTTAATGCGGACAGACTTTTACTGAAATTTACTTTGACAACCTCTACTTTGGTATTATGGGATATCAGTATATAAACATATGTCATTTCTTTTGTTAAAATGTATATAGTGTATATGTATGCGGTGTCTGCACGTAAATATTCGCCACACACATAGAAGTGTTTAAGGAACAGAATAAATGTGGATATGAGATGGAAAAGTGGTTCAATAGAATATAGGATGAGCTATGTTTCTTGAGTACAATGAATGAGATAAGCACCCGAACGAAAAACAAAATTATACTTGAAGAAAGAAGTAAGCCCTGGATGCGTGAACGGTATAAGATAGAGAGAATGGACCCTGTCGTGGGGTGAAAGTGGAGTTTGCGTGGTGAAAGTCAGCACGGGACTGCATGGCAGCGATGCTCTGGGTTGCTTCAGCCACCACCCCGCCCCTACGCCACCCTCGCCCACCCATGCCTTTTTGCTCGATGGAACAGCATCGTCGTCGCACAGCGTGGGCGAGGGCGGTCGTGTATAGAGAGCACAGTTGTGGCGAACAGCCCTGACTTGGTATTTTTGCGAGAATAGTCAGAACGGGAGCATTCACGAGAACCAAGGAGTAAAACTATTTCCTATCCAACGTAAGGAGAACATCTCGTGTGTCAATTCCGTATTCACTCAAAGTCGTCGTCATCGACAGCCGTTAGTGCTTGAATCTTTTTTTGGTGCTCTCGGACAACCCTCGTGCCGTGGTTCATACAGTAGTCATATAGTTATTATCGTCGATATGCGTCTGTCTGTGGTGGAACTTATTGAGGCACGAATATCCACCGAAAGCAGTTAGCTTTGGAGGTCAATAAAAGGGTTCGGGTGATTAGACAATGCGTAAGTGTATCAACTGATCAAAACAAATTTTAAGAAAGATTATTTTCTGTCATAAGTAACAAAATTTAGGCAAATGCTGATAATAATATTCAGCATCGGTTAAAACTATATCCGCTGGTAGCCGAATTTACTCATCATTGTTAGACCACGATTAATAAGGACAAACGTGACTATGAATTTTATCGAGAGTGCTCTATTTGGCAAGCTTATATACCTTGGCGAATACATAATGGATGATTTGTTCAGTTGATCAGTGGAATTAAAAGAACGTATTGTGTACCCGCATGTCGGCACATCCTAGGTTGTCTTCTCATTCTTTACCACAGTCATCACGTGAATTGATCAGACAGTACACGAAACGTCATTTCGAACGGGATCATGTGTTTGTGAGTGGGGCGAACGAGAGGGTGGTCTCGATCGAAAGTAAGCGTCTCGGGTGATTGCCCATATTACAAGAAATGTAGCGAGGACCGAGTGAGACAACTACGTAAAGGTGTAATAACGTTCTGGTTGAGATTTAAGGTTAAAGTACATGTGATTCAGAACAGCATACGCACAGCTGAATATGTGGAATATACGAAAAATCCACAGCCATGATTTTGCTCTTCTTTCTCCCTCGGCGTGAATCGCCCATCCTCTGGGTCAAGATGGGGGTGAGTACAGTGACATGAAGTATTTGGAATTAAACTTTATATGAATGATGCCACGTCTCTGTATGTTTCTTAACATGGTATATAATTTTCATTATTCAGTCTACTAATTTGAAATTGATCACGTATTCAGACAGCACATATTCCTAGAAGATGTCCATATGACGGCTCTTAAAAGATGTATTTTTAGTATAATCTAATGACCCTTTTTGACATCTAAAAATGTTAAAACAATTAAAGAAGTTTTTGGGGTTAAATGTTAATTGGCGCTACCATTGTGACAGTAAATTACTATCATGAAAATTAGCCCAATGGTGAAAACAGACATAATAATTAACGGCGATTATTTATTATACATTCATTTAGATGTAAGTAAAAAATAATAGTATTCGATTGGCATAAATTACATTGATTTTATAATGCGTTGAAAAAAATAAATAAATTAGAAAAATGAGGTTATTCAGATTCAATCCTGTATACATCAAGTCCAGTTGATTTTACTTTTTCTATTTTTCTAGTTTACATTTTTATTTTTACTTGTTCTCAATATTTTAAGATGCATGTAAATAAATAATGAAAGCTTCCTTCCTTAAATATGTTTGCTGCTATTTTGAATATTATAACATTGTGCAGATTTATTTATGCCGAAAATCGAATCAGTACGGGGAAAGATGCCGGAACGAAAAAACTTCCAGCATTTGGCACAAAGGCAATAAAACCGCCGTCTAAAAGCTTTCGTCTACACAGGACCAATTGATAGAGGAGAAAAATTCGAATCAATTTAGAGAAAACCCCGTTGGCAACAGCGTTGATTTCTTGCAAGAGAGAAACTCCCACATTGTAAATACTACAATTGTTACAATAGAAAATGTTTCTAACTCGAATCCTGAGAGTAAGTACGTACAGATTTATAACGAACGGTCAGATAATAGTGAAATTCCGAATTTGAATATAGATAATCATGCAGTACATGATCAGCATGTACAACCGCCATTGTCACTGCGCCATAAATTGATAGTTTTGGGCTAATGAGTATAAAATTGAACATCAAAGGTTAACAGCTTTACTGAAAATTTTACGAAATGAAGGGCCTGTAAATTTATCAAGTGACTGAAGAATATTGCTGTAAACACTATGTACGTACTATAGTAGTTGAAAGATCGGGTAGAAATTATGATCGTTAAAATGATAGATTAAAGCAAGAAATAATTTATTAAGTCCATAGCACATTTCCAATGTAGAATCTACAATGCTGATTAATAAATTTGTCAAAGTTCTCGCACGAGATGGACAGAAAAATAAGTGTTGAATAAAAACTACTAGCTTTTCGAAACTCATTATCTGTAATTTTTTTCTTGCTCACATAGTCGATAAGATCTTTTTTTAAATGTTAGAAAATAAAACTTCTGTCACGTATCTATAATGAATTGTTGATAATTTTATGAATTCTGATTATCTCATCAGGGACTATACTTGAAAGCAATGAACATTCAACGGAGTTCGAATTGCGTCGCCTGTTTTCAGAAAGATTACGGAGAGCAGGTGACAAATACAGTTATCACTTGAAAAGGAATGGCCGCGAAAGTTAAGGAACTTAAAGAAATACATCGATGGGCTCAGAGAGAAGGACTGCAGAAGAAAGGCTGTCTAATTATTTGTTACGTATTATTTGTCTTTTTTCCTTTTTGATAAATTTTGTGTTTATTTTATTTGTATTGTTCTCAAACATTCTGATTTTTTCACAATGAGATAACCGAACGATATCCACAATAAAAAATAAAAATGAAACACAAATAAATATCTGTGCGATAATTTGAATATAAAACTTAAAAGAGTATCCCAATATCCTCTAATACCTTAAAATTTTGGAACTCGTGAGGTGTAATTTTCAACCATCATAAAAAAATAAAGAAGAATTTTAGGCAGCTTCAGGTCATAAATTTGTATCAAAGTTCTGTATGGAATGATGTATACACCTCTGGAATGATGTATACACCTCTAGAACAAATGGTTCATTTTTGGGTCCTATCAGTTTAAAAACATATTATATTTTATGTCCTTCGGATATCCCGGAAAAATAAAAGCCGCAGGGCTATAAGTATACTGAATCTGCCTCCGAGAGATAATGTAATGAGACTAGGAGGATATATACGCACTCATGAAATACTAAGATCTTGAAAGTTTCAGGCCCGTAACTCAATTGGTTTTTGAAAAAAACAATATACACTACCGGCGGAAAGTTTCCGGACAAAAGTTGAAAACAGTGCCGGAACGGTTTTTTATGTTATTTCGCCGGTAGTTGGCCTAGGCCAATTCAACCCACGTCATTTTAAAGAGGAGCAATTTATCTTCATTTTGGTTATATTACAAAAATTTTACAATTGGCACCCAGTTTTGAAATCAAAAATTTGTTGTCGTTTTTTTGTTCTTCTTTGTGTGGACACCTTTCGTAGTAAAATTTAGTGTAGTATAGTGTAGTGCGGTGTACACTAAGGGGAATTTGCTTCGATGTAAGTCAAAAATTTAATTCTATTATTTTCATGGTAGTCAGATCAATCGAACGGACCGGAAATAGGTGGAAAAAAAATTTTGAAAAAAAAATCTGAAAAAATTCTCCTGAACTCAGCAAGAAGTAATACAACTTTTTGCCATCTTGAGGTTTTGTTGTAAATCTCATCGTTTTCGTCCTATGGAGCAATTTTCAAATTGTCTATTTTTTCTCAAAAACGACATATATTTGGAAAAAAAAATCGTCGTCAATTTTCTAAAAAATGAACTTGAAGCTTAGACTTCCCCCTTTATGAGTATAGTGATTCGTTAAAAAAAATTTACTGCAAAGGGGGTCCACTTGCAAAAGAACAAAAAAACAACCAAAAATTGTCTTTTTCAAAATTGGGTGCCAATTGTAAAAAAAAATCGTAAAATTTTGTTTAAAAAGCCAACATGAAGGGAAATCCCTTGCTCTTTAAAATGGCGTTGATTAAATTGGCCTAGGCCAACTACCGGCGAAATGGAATAAAAGAACGTTCCGGCACTGTTTTCAACTTTTGTCCGGAAACTTTCCGCCCGTAGTGTATGTAAAAATCAGAAACAAAAGTTTGTTTCCAGTCACGCGGAAATCGACTGATCTAAATTTTGGATATATTTTGGAGGCTGATGGTAGCTTCTAGAAACAAAATTAAGAGCTATCTCGGTTCATAAAATCCTTGAAAAAAGACATTTTTTTTTAATTTCCATTTTTAACTATGATACAATGTTAGCACCATTAGGAAACAATTTTTTGTTTACATCCTCATCCATTTTTCTGTAGAGTCATGTGTTTTTCAAATCTTAAGAAAGGTACGCCATAGTAGCAAACAACTTTATATGTTTTAGTCTTCAATTTTATTAACTTAATGAATATTTATGTAATTTGTATTTTATCAAAACAATATTTCACTTTCAAAACAATAACAATTGGTTTTTTGTCTAAGTCGAAAAGTAAAACAATTAATTATGAATAATCAATTTTATAGTTATTTTAACAAATATTTTTAGAAACAACTTTCTATCATAAAAATTAATATTTTTAATTAATTCGAAAAAGTATCGTTAGAGTGCATTTTATGCCAAATTCTTACATACGCTTTTATTGCCTCAGGCAGTCACTTTCTAAAAATATTTGTTGAAATTACTATAAAATTAGCTATAATTAATTTTATAGTCAGATTATAGTTAATTAAAATTAATTATAATTAATTTTATGGTTGTTCTAACAATTAGTTTTAATTGTTCTAATTTTCGACTTTGAAAAAAAAAATTAATTGTTATTGTCTTGAACGTGAAATATTGTTTTGAAAAAATACCAGTCACACGAATATGCATTAAAATAATAAAATTAAAGACTAAAACATATAAATAAAGTTATTATTTAGGCAAAAATTGTCGTTATTTTTTTGTACTATGGCGTATCTTTTTGTATAATATTGTATCTAAAATTGTATAATATCATTGTTAAAAATTGGAATTAAAAGAAAGGTACGTAGTTTTTCAAGGATCTTATGGACCGATATAGCTCTTAATTTTTTTTTTCTAGAAGCTACCATCAGCCCCAAAAATATATGAAAAATTTAGGTCAATCGATTTTACGCATCCCTGAGAAGAAAATGTTTTTTTTCTGTTTTTTACATATTTTGCTTTTTATCCAAAACCAATTGTGTTAGGGATCTGAAACTTTCAGGATCTTATTGTTAGTATTTCATTAGTATTTACGTATCCTCCCAGTATCATTAAATTATTTCTTGATGGCAGATTCACCATAGTTATAGCCCTATGGCCTTTTGGCAAAAACATATGTGGGGCATTCTATGCCAAATGGGCCAGTGTCAAAAACTTTTCTTTTTTTCTTTTCTCAATGTTTTCATATTTTCAGTACCCATCGAAAAACTACCCGTTCAAAAGACATCGAATTTTGAAAAAATCGCTCTTTTTAGGCTTTTTGCTCGTAACTTCTTTAATAATAGACCAAATTGAATTATTTTTATTTTTATTCTTGTTTTTGAATGTACTTTAAAAAATATATATAGAAAAATTATTTGAGGTGTTTTTGAATGTGATTGTTAAGTTTAAACTTAAAATCTTTTTTTTTTAAGTGAGAGCATATTTTGATTTTTTTAAATGTTTCACTTTAAACTTTTATCAATTTAACAACTTTTAAGCCAAGGTAGATTGTGGGATTTTGATAATTATAATCATTTTCGATTTTTTAAAATTCGAAATTTTCTTTTTATTAGTAACTATTAAAACCGTTTTTATAACTGCATAATCTGTTTCCAATTATTATGAATACATTTTTACACTTCACTGTTATTAGCAGGTGTTTAAAATTAATAATAAGTCATTATAAGTATATTTATAAATAATAGTAACAAAATTTTTTATTTAGTTGGGTATTCTTTTAAAAATGTTACATATGCAATCATTATTTGAACTAGAATACTATTTAGCTCGTGTGTTAGAAAAAAATTCAATGTCGTCTACTATTAACTAGTTAAGCGTGGCGATCTCTGCGCAGAGCGCGCTTCGGTGTGTGTCGCGATAATCAATCGATGACGGATATAATCGTCAAACACAGAGTAAGTGGCGCTGTTGAAATATTGGGTCAAAAAGACGACTTTATTTTAGAAAGCGAACAATTTTGTTAGTAATGTACACACAATCGCTTAATATGAACATATATTTATACATAATAAACGGAAAACTTAGAAAAAAAATCGAATATTTATAGAAGTTAAAATTTTAAACTGTTGCTGTCGTGTGATATTCACGAAAACAAGGAACAACGCATAGTGGCTCTTTGCATGTCGGACACCAATACCGCGATTCTTTTCTAATCTTTTTTTTATAACAAACAGCGCATCTTCGCGAAGGATTTTTTGTTGTTGAAATGTCTGGTATGTAATCCGGGAAATGTTTTTCGATCAAACGCGAAACATTACATGTCGTTGACCCAGTTGTGATAATTTTTGCGATTCGATGGGATACAATGCAACTGTTTCCTCAAGATATTCTAATAAAAAGTTTACTCGGCTTAATTTTTCACTATTCTTTTTATACATTCGATATGAGTTTAAACATATAACATCTAGAAGGTGGAGAAATATTTTTTTATAACCTTTAACCTTTCACCTTTTTCTTGGTGTTGTGTATGCAATAATTATGCCATCACTCATATCTACTCCACTCATTTTATTATTATAATCGGCAATTACTTCGGGTATTTTTTTTATTACATGTCTTTTTTGTATCTCTACGATGTTGTCATTATGGACGCTACTTACAAGATAAACTTCCCTCTTATCTTGCCATTTCAAGAACATAATTTTATTTTTTAATTTTGCAACATATTCGCCTTTTTTGGTAGGCGTTTTTCTAACTTCTTCACAAATGCCAGTTCTGTTTTTCCGAATTGTGCCAACAACTTCCGTTTTATGTGCACCCAGCTTCTCTATGAGTGGAACACTGGTGTACCAATTATCTAAATAAAGTCTATATCCACGTTCTAAATGTTCATCACATAATTGAAGGACGACACGAGCTGTAATGTTAAATTCTGAATAGCGTGGATCATACTAGGTTTCTTTTCCTGTATATACATAAAAATTCCAGATATAACCCGATTCATTTTCGCATAAGACGAACATTTTTATCCCAAACCGACTTCTTTTTGAAAGTACATACTGCCTCCATGATAATCGCTCTTTCCACATTAGCAACGATTCATCGATGCAGATATCCATTTTTGGAGTATACAAAGGTTTACATTTATTTACCACATATTCCAAAACAGTTTTAATTTTACAGAGCTTCTTTGATGGCATATCATTGTGGTGTTCGTTATTTTCAAGATGTAAAAATTTGCATAGTAGTAAAAATCGATTCAAAGAGAAAATTTTCCCAAAGAACGGTATACTAATGCTTTCCCTTTTCGTAAAATACATATGCATTACTGACTTCTTTACAACACCTTGCAAAATCAACATCGCGATAAAACATCTAATCTCATTATTAGTTGTTGAATACCATTTTCTTATTCTTGATCGCGGCTTTAAGTTCGGGTGACTTTTCAAAAATTGATCAGCATATAAATTTGTTTTTTTTCACTATAATACTAATAAGATGATCGTATAAATATTTTTCTATATATAATGAACCCTCTGAAACAGAATCTTTTTGGTACAATCTCCTCAAATGGTTCTCTGTTACCTCCCGTACACTTCCACTTAACATTTGTATCTTAATTTTCTTTGTCGTTTTCACTGTCTTCGAAATGAATGTCATCAGATTCATAGCGGTCGGCTTCACTATCACACTCGATAGTTTCATCGCTAACATCCTCGGAAGATAATGAAATTATACGCAACCGTTTTCGCTTCATTGCAGGTGAAACAATGTCATCGTCACTGGAGTAATCACTCATTGTGGGGATAAAATAAGCTAACAATAAAAAGAATACTTAATCTTTTACGAAACTTTTCTGGATAACTTTATAATAACTAGGCACTTGAAATACTTACATTGCACTTTGCACATTACTTGATACGATTCACAGACTATTTGATACACACTGAAATGCACTGCAACGTTCAAGTTTTACATATTTCAAAAAACAAACGACAAAAGTGGGGAAGGGCCCAGTAGCCCGCGTAAGAGCCAATGACTGACCATCGCGACTTTCATCCCGGTCCGCGCCTCAACCCTCTCCCCGCATAACGCGAAAATAAAACTCTCCAAAAAATAAAAGAAAGCTAGCCCTTTCCTCTCCATCCCCGATGAGTCCTAGAACTGCGCTGCACAGCTTGGTAACTGTTTACACGGAAGACCAGTAATCAAAAAAGTGAGATAGCGCGCACATGAGCTCTTTCTAGGAATCATCGCAGATAGAGAATCTAATATACTTTTTTTTTGTTTTGATACCACATCAAGACGAAAAGCGGGATAATCAAAGATCCAGTGTTACTGCACTGTTTACGAGTTGGCTCTAAGGAAGTTATGAATCCAACTCAAATTATTTATAATTTTTATTTGCTTGTTTTATTTCGTCTTGACCTCTAAACATTTTAAACATATAAAAATTTATGAATATAATTTAGTTTTCGCCAAAATTACAATTTAAACCTCAAATTGTAACAGAATTTTACTCATGACGGATATAGTCGTCATGAAACAAAATTCTGCCACATCTCCATGATGGATATAGTCGTCAAACACGCTTAACTGCTTAAAGAAGTTATGAGTAAAAAAGCGAAATAAGAGCGTTTTTTGAAAATTCGATATCTTTTGAACGCGTAATAAAAAAGAACTCAAAATTTAAGAAGAACAGCTTTTCGATGGGTACTCAAAAATATCAAAACAAAATTGAGAAAAGGAAAAAAAGTTTTTGAAACTTGTCAATTTGTTGCGGAATACCCCATACATAGTATAAGATATATTAGCCAATATTATTTATTTTTCGGGCGTGCCTAAATTTTGCCCTTCGACTGTGTATAAACGTTGTTTTTTAATGATCCTCGAATGTTGTCTTTCAGACTTGTCTCAACGTCAACTTTTTGGCATCGAAAAACCGGTCATAAGACAACTTTTCGTCACTTTTCTGATGCCTTTACGTCATTATTGAAAGATATATTTCCTGAAAAAAGGTTATCTTTTGGACGAGTTTTAGACACCTCTGTGCTGTCTTAGTAGTGAGCCAAATTATATTGCAAGTCGTTCTATGGACGTCATGTAGTTGAAACAAACAAAATTGTGTGCCCATATTATGTTTTTTGATAACTATTTTTGAAGTGACACTTCTTTAGGCGCGTTAGGCAGTTCTGATGGGAGTATATTTTTTCCATGACGCGAACTACGCGCGCAGCACCGCGAGTAAGACTTGTTTCTCTTTTCTTTTCGGTCTGAAATTATCCGAGCGGTGTGCATATGGCATATACTATGTCAGCTCTACTGTACAGTAACAGATTGAAATAGTACGTAAGATTTCTGTGGACGCAAGTAGTGTACTTTGCACACTATTTAATGTCGTTTATGAAAGTGGGATTCAATGTCCAACTTCAGGTCGGACTGATAGACATTACACGTGGTTTTTTGACGAAGCTACCGACGATCAAACGAATGTTCCTAACGATCAAACGGTATCAAACACCCATCAAACAATAGCAAAAAGAAAAATTTGAAACAGTTGTAAAACAAAAAGTCATGTGGTCTATCTTTACACTCAACATTGAATCTCACTTTTCTAAAGGAACTATCAACGATCAAACGATGAAACTTGGTACACATTAGTATTAAACGACGATCAAACGATAGCGAAAGGAAAAAGTTGAAAAAGTTCAAACATAGAAAAATTGGAATTGTCCAAGTTCTACACCCGTATTCATAGTCGATCCTTGAGGAATAAGGCTTCCTTATTCCTCACTTCGCGTTTTATAAACGTTCCTTGTCCAAACAAGGCATCTTATTGTCTTCCTTACCTTATTCATAGTCCTTCCTTGAGGAACAAGAATCCCTTATTCCTCATTTCGCGATTCATAGACCTTCCCCGATAGAACAAGGGGCCTTATTGGCCTCCTTCTTTCAAGAGAGGTCTCGAACTTCCTTGAGGAAGCCTTCGGCACTGTCATTGGCTGTTTCGTTTCATACAGCCAACGCTTGCGCTTGCGCTTGGCGTCGATGCAGTTGTGACCTACAGTCAGTGACGAAATTGAGTGGACACTTTCTAGTATAAAATGCCGGAACGTTTTTTTATGTCATTTCGCCGGTAATTGGCCTAGGCCAATTTAACCAGCGTCATTTTAAAGAGGAGCAATTTACCTTCATTTTGGCTGTTTTAAAAAAATTTTACGATTTTTTTTTAGAATTGGCACCCAGTTTTGAAAAAAAAATTTTTGGCCGTTTTCTTGTTTTTCTTTGAGTGGACATCTTTCGAGGTAAAAATTTTTTAGCACATTTCTTTAACCGTGATCGTAAAGAGAGCAGTCCAACCTTCAATTTCTGTTTTTTAGAAAAAATTGTACGATTTTTTTTTCCAAAGATATTTCATTTTTAGAGAAAAAATAGACGATTTGAAAATTGCTGCGCAGGACGAAAACGATGAGGTTTACAACAAAACTTCAAGACGGTAAAAAGTTGTAATACTTCTTGATGAGTTCATGAGAATTTTTTCAGATTTTTTTTTCGGAATTTGTTTTCCATCTATTTTCGGTCGAAGCTCGATTGATGTAAATACCATGAAAATAATAGAATTAAATTTTTTACATACCAAATAAGCTTTGGTGTCGTCGAATAAACCTCCGAAGAGACCAAAGTTTAATATGTAAGTAAAAAATTTAATTCTATTGATTTCATGGTATTCGCATCAATCGAACTGACGGGAAATAGGTGGAAAACGAATTTCGAAAAAAAAATCTGAAAAAATTCTCGTGAACTCACCAAAAAGTGATACAATTTTTTAACATCTTGAGAGTTTGTTGTGAACCTCATCGTTTTCGTCCTGCGCAGCAATTTTCAAATCGTCTATTTTTTCTCTAAAAATGAAATATCTTTGGAAAAAAAAAATCGTACAGTTTTTTCTAAAAAAAAGAAATTGAAGGTTGGACTGCTCCCTTTACGATCACGGTTAAAGAAATGTGCTAAAAAAATTTTACTACGAAAGGTGTCCACTCAAAGAACAACAAGAAAACGGCCAAAAATTTTTTTTTCAAAACTGGGCGCCAATTGTAAAAAAAAATCGTAAAATGTTTTTAATATAGCCAAAATGAAGGTAAATTGCTCCTCTTTAAAATAACGCTGGTTAAATTGGCCTAGGCTAATTACCGGCGAAATGACATAAAAAACCGTTCCGGCACTTTATACTAGAAAGTGTCCACTCAATTTCGTCACTGACTGTATATGACGCAGAGATGACAGCCAGTCTGCAAGTTAACCTTAAAAACAATTAAAAATAGAGCACGTAAACAGTTTCGAAACATATCCTTTTCGGAAAAATGTGTAGTATTTTCGCGATTCATTTTTTTATTT
The DNA here is from genome assembly GCA_964007305.1 of Netelia melanura. NCBI lineage: Eukaryota > Metazoa > Arthropoda > Insecta > Hymenoptera > Ichneumonidae > Netelia > Netelia melanura. The sequence continues at coordinate 17,743,976 of OZ023255.1, read as the reverse complement.
GACTCCAATCCCACTCCAAACATAAAATAAAACTTCTGAAGCGCCACGTGAAGTGAGTAGCAAATATCATAAAATGGTTTCGCCACCAAGAGGTCACTAATATCCCTATAATACCGCTCCCTTCTCGGAGGAAGGCTTGAGGCTTCTCTATGAAACAATGGAGCCTCGAAGATTTAAGGAATCCTCGACAGAGGCGTCCTTAATTCTCAAGGTAAGCTTCGACCATGAATACGGGCATAATTGTATTAATAGCAACCGCTCTTTTTCCGTAAAATCCGTATTACTTTCCCGATTCATTTTTGGTTTCGCGTTAAACATAAAAGAAAATTTCATAAGCACTACGTGAAATGAGTAGCAAACATTATAAAATGCTTTCGCCACCAGCAGGTCACTAAAATCCCTATAAAACCACTTCCTTCTCGGAGGAAGGTTTGAGGCTTCTCTATAAAACAAGGGGGCCTCGAAGATTTAAGGCGTCCTCAATGGAGGCGTCCTTAATTCTCAAGGTAAGGAACGACTATGAATACGGGTGTTAGTGGTAAACGGTTGTAAGCCAACTTCAAGTTGCACTGGCGGAAAGTGTATTGCACTTTTCCAAGAAACTATCAACGATCAAAAGATAAAACTTGACGCACATAGAAGTATTTCCATAAAAAATTCGATCAAAATTGTTAAAGGCTTGTCTTAAATACAAACGATATTGTTTTAAACAATATAGCGTTTAATAATAAAAAAACAACATTCACTCCTAAAATTTCAAGTTTATTTTGTAATTGCTTTTAAAAATAATTAACTTTGGTCAATAATAAAAATCTTCGCCTTCATCGTCCTTCTGCGTATTTTCGCAGATCATATTTGCATCAATTGATCGTAAAGATGGTGGTGTGATTGCGACCATCAAGTCTAGTGCCTCTTTGGAAAAGGACTTTTTTTTGTATGTACTATGTCGTATGTAGATTGTACTTAAATAGGGGTCAGAATTCGATAACAATCTATTCATAATATCTCTATTGCAATCATCTCTTGAGAATTCTTTTGAAAAATTAATTCAATATTGCCGAAAGTTTTTGTTTCCAGCCTCGGAAGCCTCCTCCGATAATTGGCCAATAGGTATAATCGTATGATTGATTACTTGGGATCCATGAATTAAAACTTTATAAATTGTGCGAGACAGGATGCCATCCATACAATTTTATATACAGTTTTGCCGTGGCGTAGGCATACCTTTCTAATTTATTTGAGTCTATGCTGTTACCACTTGAAATGACTTCTAAGATTACTCCGAGTCGTTTGATGAGGTCCACGTGAACGCCACTAATTCGGGAAGGTGCATCTGGGCCTGCAAAAAATCTTCGTAACGTGTTGCCGTCATTGGTGTTCCCAGAACCTGCTTTAGAAATATCCACCAACAATCCCATTTCTTCTCTAAAATTATTTTGTTCTTTTATCTTTCGTTTCTTTAACAGTTTTCTTCTCATTGTCAGTAAGTGTCCGGGCCTGCCATTTATTAAATGGGAGTTTCTAAGTTACGTGGAGTAGGGGCTCAAAAAAGCGGATTCTTGTATGGAAAACGGATTGTTCAAACTGCAATGCTTCGATATTTACCTCGTGTATCTCGTGCAGTTTATTCAAATCTTTTGAGATCTGTCCACGTATGTAGCATCACATAGTCGATAAAGTATTAATGGCGGCATTGCATACTTTACCATTGACCATTATGAACAACTGTAAGGGGTTAGAGTTTGCTTGATTGGGTTAATTTATCCTGGTAGAACAGTGTACAAACGATACGGTGGTGTTACAGTTTATTGTTTTTGCTTCTATATGCGATTACGGTCGAAGACATAAGATGGTCGGTAATATAGATATTATACAACATAGTGTGTTTTATTTCTACAATGCCATTAGTAGTTAATATCTCTGTTTTCGATAGGTTTTTTTATTTGATCTTCAATATATTTTCTTTTTTCTTTTATAACATCCTTTGACTCACTAACAAATCCTATACGTATTGGTCTACAAAATCTGACGGAAGACGGAGTGGGATTTTGCCAAATGATTTTCCTTTCTCCTTTAATATTTGCGACGAGTCGTATAGGAACTAAGGAACTTTGAAATATATTTGCATCATTTTCTGCGCTATTTTGAAATTTTTGTTTGAACTATGATTGCTGTGACCCGTCACATCCCGATTTCAATATCAATTCCAAAATTTCTCTTTCTTCCACTGTGCAGGTTTCCATAACCTCGGCAAGATATTTATGCAGACGTGATGCTGTATGTTTAAGCAACCCTTATAGTTATATCGCAATGATAGTTTCAGTGACTCGTATTGTTGCCTCATTGGGGTAACACTCCGTTTTAGCCTTTGGTATTGTGTCATTTCAGTTAATTTTGTTCCCAAAACTTCAAATTTTTCTTCAATTTTTATTTTTTTAAGATTTCGTATGATGTCATACAAAGCTCTTCTTATGAAATGAACTGTTGATTTTGCAGTATCGGGAAAAAGAATTATATATATCAAGATCTATAAACTCAAAATTGTCCACATTTTACCCTATCGCCTTCAAATCATCGAGTCATTGTAAGTGGCGTACGTATGCGCGGAGTTTTTCTGTTTTAGTCATTAAAGTACATTCTTAGTAATAAATTTATGGCAAAAGAAAGGCTTTTAACAAGGCTTGACACGTAAACAAAAACACTGTTTTTTGCATATTTCATACCAATCAATCATAATTATACAGGTAACGTTTGTTCATTGTTTTGACACATACATGAACCAGTAAATTAATAAAATACTATATTAAAATATTCTACATATCTTTTACTTCCATATTCATGATGGTTTTTTTCCACCATCCACCAAAACACAACACAATTTCATCAGTCACGCAGTGAATGCAAACAAGCGTCGAGAAAAAAAGACGTGCGGTTTAAACAAGTGAGTGGGTTGCGGCGGAATGTGCGGAGAGGGGGAGCACCTGGGTAACTGCTGTGATTCTCATTTGGCGAATTAGTTATCTAATTTTTAAAATATGCGATTTAAGTGGTTTTACAATTCACTTTGTTTTCGATTCTTGACCCTATATTTTAAGAAACTACTCCTATGTGCGACGATCAAACGATTGCAAAAGGAAAATCGTTCAAAAAGGTATAAAAATATAACAGCGGGAAGTGTCCACTAACCTTCGCCAGTAAAAAGTTACTGGGCTCGGAGAAAGTAATTTCGATTTTATGAAAAAACCATTAACGATCAAACGATTATTTTTAACGATCAAACGATTGGAAAAAAAGTTAAAGTTAAAGTCGGTTGGCCAACTTTATGGAGCTGTTACGTGCTGGCCCGACATTGAGGGCCCAGACAATTGTCAAACTTACCAATGATCAAGCGTTGATGGTATATGTTCCCTATAGCCGGTAAAACGGCGTTCTGCGTAGTTTCCCCTAGTACCGACATAATAGGAAGGAGGTAACGATCAATTTACCGTCGATTAGCAAATAGTATCACCTACCTTATTACAAAACAGAGTAGGGAAAATCCAACCTATCACAAGAATCCTCCGGCTCTGACCAAAGGGAAAACCAAACTCTATCCTCAATTAAATCGCTTCCACCAAAAACTAGATCACCTATAAAAAGGACCCACAGACCTAAATTCAAACCAGTTACAGTTAACAGCCCTTTCTGATATTATGTTCCCATAAGAAATAGTACAAATTATAGTATTCAAAACTGCTTAAAACGCCGTGCATACAAAACTCCGTACAACGATGCAATGTTCGGTCCATTTCAAAAGACCGAACCCATCTGTAACTCGCTATCATACATTATCACCGAATAAATCGAACACTCAACAATCATTCGTCGTGTTGTTTGAGCAAAATTTATTGTTCTTCAACTACTGCTTTTTTCGGTAACAATTCAATAACAAACATAAATCTACTACAATGTGTGTAGAATAATATATCTTTAAGGTAGTCCTATCGTTGGGTGGGGGATTAACATTTTATTCCCGTTTTTTCTCACATTGGAAGTGGACCAAACGCTAAAGTTCATTAAGAAAAGTTGTTGCAAATCGACTAAAAAACAACATACTCAAAATTCAAATTGATCCTACGGAAAGTTTATTTGTTATATAATAAACAAAATCATGAATTTTTTTTCCATAAGATTTATTATCAAAACTAATCGAAGCTTTTTTGATGTCATATAAAAATGTGTGCAAAATTTCAACAGCCTTCATCGACTAAACGATCGAGATATTCGTTGTATAATGTTGCGATATTTAACACGGTCTCTTATGGAAGATTGCGAAAAGTGACGATTTTCAAGAATAAATATCGTGATTTTTGAGTCGATAAAGGCCACTGAAATTTTACACACATATATATATATGACATCAAAGAACGTTTCTGCAAATTTTCAGTGAAATCTAACGGAAACGCTGTAATGATAGGACTACCTTAAGTCCAAGACAACCGTTACGTAAGTTTAAAAAATTCGAAAAAAAAATTTTTTTTTCTGACCGTCACAGTGGACCGTCCTGTTTTAGTAAGTCGAGAATGGAACACTCGAAAAAGACTTTTGTAACACTAATCGTCAATTTATAATGTGGCGATGTCACATTCAGTTGCAACTTTCATCAATTCGTCAACTTTTATTTCACTACACCAAAAGAAGCTAACATAATCTCTTAACGGTGGAAGAGAAACTTTTCATATCTTATGTGAGATATCATTCCAATATCCTCTAACATAGATACGGTGTTCTCTGTAGTGATTCTTAGAAGATACATGTACATTTTCGTACATAACTCGTTATAGATTTTGATAAACGGCCACGAAGTGTGCAGGATATCGATTAACGGGTTAGATTCCGCGAAAAAGCGGATTGCCACATTGGTTTCTGCGTCTAAAGTCCGGCGTATTCAACATTAGGTATATGGAACCGGGAGACATTGAGATTCATTCACACGCAATAAAGAAACAGGATAATCTTTCAGAACACCAATAGGTACGGAATTTCGTTATAGCAAGATACGATTGTCTGTTTGGTATGGACGTTTTGTTGCTAGAAATTAAATTTTATGCCTATTTAACACTTTGCCGGCCGCTGTCACATACGCGTGACTTTTGCTCGCCAACGGTTATCGGCCGCTGTCACGTACGCGGGACTTATTTTCACCAACGATGATGCTTCATATCGACATTTGTATAGGTAGACATACTATTGCAAAGCAACATTTGACGATCAGGGAACATTGGTTTCAACTGTTTTTCCCTCCCAATTGACCAGACTGTCTTTTATTGAAATCTTTTTTCGCGGACACTTGTTTCGTTAGTTTGAGATTGTCTTTCGCTGCCTTCAAATATCGGAAGGTTACGTGAGATTTAAGACAAGTTTTTAAATATCTTTCAAAATGCTCTACGATGCGGAAATATATGCTGATCTATTATCAGAAGAGGATAATTACTCTGATAGTGAAAGTGATTCGGACAGTGGGAGCGATATAATTGTGAGACGATTCAAAAATAAGGGAAGACCAATAATTAGTGAATCCGAAAGTGATGAAGAGAATTCTGTGGCAAATGATTGATCAGAAGTTGATTTTAAACCTGACTTTCATGCTTGCCTGGAACGGTTTGTGTTACAGGTACCGCACGGTACCTGTAACACCAGACATATTATCAACTGTGGAATTGTTCATTGGGGACGATTTATTTAATTTTTTTTGTCATACAAACACACTTGTATCATAATCAGCAGAATAATGATAACAACAAAGCATGAACAAAGACTAAAGCTTGGGTTGATACTAATGTTGTAGAAATGAAAAAGTTTTTGGGGCTTGTTATCCTAATGGGAATAGTAAAAAAGCCAGAACAAGACGATTATTGGTCGACTCACCCTGGATTATATTCACCTATTTTTGGGAATACAATGTGTTACGTCCTAGTAACATAATAGTTGCCCTATTTTTGACCTTAGCAAAGCTAATGAGTCTTGGGAAACGGGCTAATGGAGTTTGACCAGATAAATGAATTTAAGACAAACAAAATTAACTGATAGAATTGATTCTGTTTATTGAGTTGCAACTTTGTTACATGTTTTTAATCTCTGTTCGTATATTCTCCTTCGAGGATCGTTCTCAGGGATCCAAGATGGGTGTAAGAAATTCATTGTATATTCCAATTTGTGTAACAAATACTGGTTCTTGATGGGTTTCTGAGAGAACGTATGGCTCAGGAATTCCTCGGTGTAGTAACCGTGAGTTTTATCCCGTGAATACCCGTAATATTGAGCGGCAATTTTCCGCAGCTAGTTTTTACGTCCCCCTGATCGGCGTTTCTTTCCCACTAGAATTTCAAAATGAATTTTTGACTATGGAGTCCCCAGAAGTTAGAAGGAATTTGGATTAATGTGTGAGGAAGGCATCCTCTGAGTTCGAGGTGGTCCTCGCAACTCGACGGATGATGGAAGGAATGAGTTCGCTGTTGTCCTCGCAACTCATTTATTCTTTGGGGAATCTATCGAACTCGGGGTGGACCTCGCAGTTCAATGGGTTGTGTAGGAGGATGATCGAACTCGAGGTGGGCCTCGCAGTTCAATCTGGAGTATTGGAGGATGGTCGAACTCGGGGTGGTCCACGCAATTCGACTTGTTGTTGAGAAGGAATTTTGAACTCGAGGTGGTCCTCGCAATTCAATAATTTGTGGGAGTCAGTTAGTAACTTACTCTTTTCTATTTTTCTTGGTTGGTTGAGTTGAGACTGGTAGAGCAGTACAGGATTTTTGCTCTATCCAGGACTTTTACAATTTTGAAGACTTAAGAGAAGCTTACAAGTTTGAATGTTGATGAAGAACTAAAGAACTGATTTTTATGCTAAAATTTGGGCCTTATATACTAGTCTATCAACTATCTTTGTCTATTGCGTAGGGGTTGGAGAGGGTAGTTTACAGATTTCTTATTGGTCCAAAGTCTCCACCGTCTCCTACTCCTTACTTTTCCAATTCGGAGGAAAATTTATCCTTATCGCCTGTCCCCACTCTTGGGCCTGAGCATCTCTCCCCGCCGCGTTCATCCCCGAGTTAGGGTTGCGTCGTGCGTTGGCGTAAGGAGGGATGCTCGTCTTTAAGGCGCGATGGTGGTTACGTTATGGGGATGTAACAAATGCCAAGAAACCGATTTCGGCAGTTATGGAAGTATTGGCGCTTCAGCAATAATGAGCATTGCCAAGAAAGGCTTGATAAAATAAAACCAGTCTGCACAAACCTGGTAGAAACATTCAAAAAATTTATAAACCCGAGAAAGAATTATCGCTGGATGAAGGTATCATTCCTCGGAGGGGCAGGCTATCTTTTTGTACATATAGCCCTGCGAAAATGATAAAATATGGAATTTTAGTCTGTATGGTGTGTGAGGCGACATCTGGTTGTATATGCAATTTAGAAATATATTGAGCGCAAGGAAAATCGCTAATTGCGACAATGTTATCCGTGCTATCGCCATATTTAAATTTATGGCATGATGTATATATGGACAACTGTTACAATAGTGTAAGAATTGCAGAGGAGTTACTAAAGCATAAAACAAACATCTGTGGCATAATTAGAGTAAACAGAGGAGTGCCAAATTGTTTAAAATCTGCTACATTGAAAGAAAAGTCAATGGAATTTCGTAGAGAAGGGAAGATTTTGGTACAAAAATGGAATTCGGCCAAAAAATTGATAACGATGATTTCTACGATACATTCAGCACACATGGTCGAATGTGTGAGTAAAAGAACAAAAAAGAAGAGCATGAAACCAATTTGCATACGGGAGTATAATAAATTTATGAAAGGTGTTGATCACGCCGATCAATACCTATCGTACTATTCCATACTTCGTAAAACACAAAAATGGACCAAAACAACGGTTTTATACGTTATAAACTGTGCATTACACAACGCGTACCGTCAAAGAGGGCCACTTTGACATTGCGGGTAACTTTGACAGATTTCGGGGCTACTTGAAACAGCGTTAAATGCATGCGACCAATCCTGCCTATGAATGCGTGGTGTGCGAAAATACACAATAATTCTTTTTAAACATTTTTCTATTATTTCCAATTCGTTGTTCCAGTTTATTATAAAGTTGATTTTAATATTGTTAAACTCGATTTTGATCTCAGTGATAATACATAATGTAAGACTGATAATATAAAACTTGCAAGACTTATAATATAAGACTCATCTCAATAAAAATAATAAGACTGATAAAGTGCCTATAATAGTACCCTAGGTACTTCATATTTTTATGTAAAATGTTTCATTAATAAAGATGATAATTTGATAGGAAAAAATTGTTGTTTTTCATTTAATTTTATGTACAATAGAATGCATAAAATATTAACTTTGTTATCAAAATGATATCAAACGTAACTATTACGTTTTGAATCTTCGATATAAATTTCATTTTAACGTCTAAAGCCCCATACCGGGTTTACTTTGACACTTTTTAAAAAATATATAAAAAATAGTCCCGGGGGGGGGGGGGGGGGGGGGTCGTGCTTGACTTTCTTATACATTTCATAGCCAAAGAAAACATTGGTGTATTGGAACAAAAAAAATTGGTATTTATGATGTTAAACAAAAGTTACATACAAATAACTTCCAAAACCTGTCAAAGTAGCCCTCTTTGACGGAGAGAAAAGTCCTACAAAAATTACCATGCTTGCCCTATAAAGCGTGTGCAATCGACATGTATAGGAGATTTTCTGCGAAATCTTTGAAAAATTGCTCTGAAACATTAGAATTTTTACTCAGAGAGCACGATCAAAATTCGGAGGCAGCATTCTACACTTTACATTGCTATTGGAATCTAGGACTCTTTAGTGTTAAACAGCAGAAAAATTAATATTGCCCCGGTAAAATTTCAGAGACGGTTTCATAGAATTTCATCTGTAGCAGGGTAATTTTTACGATGTTTTGCGATGAATTTAAGCGCTGTCCTTTTTCAGCTCATATATAAAATAGAGAAAGAAGATGTTCGGGTGTCTTCCGTTTTCGACCTTTGTCAACACGTCCAACGGACCAGAGGTTTTCCGGCCAGCAGTGTATTACGAGACAGTGCAGTATAGTATGGACGTGCCCAAGTAATAACAGCGTAGATATGGTAGTAGTAGTACCGCTCACGACTGACCGGTGGCGCATGGCCATCCCGCTTCTCACAAACGAACCATGCGTTCGCTGGCATTATAAATGCATAAACTGTGTAAAAAAGTATTAAGTTTTCTCTGGAACGTGCTGCAAAGAATTAGCTCACACTCCAATAAGTGTGCTATACAATTCTTGGATCGTACAATTACATACACTTTTTTCATATTGGATAGGGAGAGGGAAATTTTAATAAAACGGTAACAAAATTGTTGTGTCGAGCACAACAATTTTCACTGTGCTGGCATCGGTATTTTTGTGTAGAAGGAGGCAGACATTTTACTATATCGGTACCGAAATTTTACTGTGCTGGCATGGGAATTTTTCCTCGAGTATAAGACATTTTTTCTGTAGTTGGTCAAATGCACACAAATTATAGGACAGTATGGTAATTTTTCCTAGAATTTCATAACAAATATTCTAAGACTTTTTCTCTCCGTGTACCAGATATAGATACAAAATTCCGAAAACCCTATTAGATTCAAACAATTTTTACGAAATCTTGCACTAGAATGGATTAGTGAGAATGAAGAGGAGCAACAATCAAGATCGATGTAATAAATGTAATAAAAGATCGCCCAGGTATGATCCACCAGACAGACTTATTGTTAGTGGTAATGGGAGAATTCAAAACCCGCGAAGGGCTTGTAAAATCTGCACTACCACCAAGAAAAAAAGTTCCACTGCATATATGTATTTTTCCTGCAACGTTCCTCTGCATGTTGGAAAAGGTTTTCAAATTTATCGTACTAAAAAGAACTATAAATCCTAGGAGTTAAATTTGTTAAATAAAGCGTTTTAGTACTAATTACAAAATATAAGACTATGGAATAAAAATAGTGTAACAGTTATTATAGTGCCTTCTTTAATAATAATTATATTCCAACTACTTATGTTGCGAAAAATTACGTAAATATCAACGTTGGCGAGCAGTAGAACCTGCGTGAAACTCGCCGGCGGCAGCGTAACGGCGTTTCGATAAATGCGCGACCGGCAAAGTGTTTAAAAACTAATCATCGTAACGGCATTTTGTTTGTAACCTGTTGGTTCTTATCATGTCCATTTATCTTCGTAAAGCCTTCGAGCTTAGAAAATCGTATTAAATTTGAACAGTTGCCAAACCAAAATGTTATTAAAATCAATTGCTTACATCACACGTACACACTCACACATACATACCGACTTCCAAGGCGGGGGGAGGGGGCATCTCGAATATTCTGCGACACTATGGCGGCGAGAGGGGGAGGGGGGCGGCTGAGGTATGAGTTACCCAATGTTTCTTATCTGTATTGTTCATTTTAATTGTTTATTAAAAATGTCTGATAAATATTCTTTGATAACGCCGACCAGTATCGGATATCAACAACCGCAACTGCATTGTTTATTTACTGGCCGAGTGTCGGATAAATAACTTCTTCGGCGAAGGATGTAATAAATTAGATGGGGTTGTGGGGATGTTGCCTCGCGATTGACCAACGGATAAATAATTTTTTGACACGACGTGTTACGCGATATATTTCGCCATACATATTCTTTGATACCGCCGAATAGTGTATTTCTTTAGATAAGGTAGGGGGTGGGTTGCGGGTACATACCAACGACATGCATATCGAGATAATTTTCACGATGAGTTTAATAAGCGATTTTTTTTTTCCTCGATAGCTCATGTGCAGTTGCTCGAATGTTTGGGGGGCAGACTCGCGAGCATCCAACGTTCAACGTGATAGAACGTGTTGCTGTGACGTCACAAGCAGAGCAGTATGAATGCTACGAGTAACTCGATATTTCTTAATCTTATTGTTTATTCAAAGTGTAGAATAAATATTCTCCGGTACCGCCGACCAGCGGATTTTTTCCCAGAGAACGTAGGGGGTGGGTTTGTGGGTACATACTGACGACAGGTATATCGAAATAATTTTTACGATGAAAGTAATAAGCAAATTTTTTCTTCGATACCTCGGACGCAAGTCCTCGAACACTTCGCGGTAAGGCTAGGAGCATTCCATATATTTTAATATTCGACGTGTTACAACGGGTCGCCATGACGTCACAGCCGGAGCAGTAACAATTCCTCTATAGCATGAGCGTCTTGTTCACAAACCTTAGAACGAGAGACAGAGAGAGAGAGAGAGAGAGAGATGATGATGATGATGATGATGATATTTATTGTTATGCCCTAGCGAGCTATGGGGCAAAAATTGTAACAATTTCCCGACTTGCAAGATATTTACAAACGTTATGTCAATGCAAGCCGTGACCTCTGAATAAGTTTATTACATTATATACTTAGACTACTGAACCTTAACTTAAATACAACCATTCTCTCATTACTAGAGGCCCAAACGGCACTGTAGCCTACGATGGCTTAACCAATCCTACGCCTTCTTACCGCCTAATACAGAAATTAAAACATAATACAGAAGAAGAAGAATATGGTACAATAAAATGAAACAGAATACAGTATAAAGTAGAATACTGCTAGGAGTTTTGACAGAGCCCTCCCACGAATTCACCCTAAGTCGACTTGGCCCCCTACTTCACTTGTCTAAGATTAAGCTGCACTCTCCGATTCCAATAAATAGGCATAGAGCCGGCCCTTAAATACGTCAATTGACGACGACGTGCGAATTCGCACCGGCAGTGAGTGCCAGAGGAGAGGCCCGGCGATCTGGAAAGACCTGTGAAACGCCTCGGTACGGTGAATCGGAACGCAAAATGTACGTTCAAGTCTCCTCTCAGAGCGCCTCACCCCCGGGTCATCAGTAGGTAGAAGTTCACTCAGGTAAGGCGGCACCCTAGCAAATAACAAACGATATATCATGGTGCCAAGGAAGTATTGGCGCCTGCCCTTGACCGAAAGCCAGTTTAGTCTCACCCTATACGGCGTAATTGATACATCCCTCCTCAGGTCAAATATAAATCTGATGGAGGTGTTTAGCACTACTTCTAGCTTGGAATTAAGGGATTCCGTCAGATCTTGATATACCAGACAGCAGTAGTCGAAGTGGGGCAGAATAAGTGTTTTTACCAGCAAAATCCGGACATCCTGGCTGAGCGAGGCTTTGTGGAATTTGAGCTTATGCAGCACGCAGTGGACACGCTGAGAAATATTCGCAGAGAGACAGAGAGAGAGCAGCGTCATTACTCCATTATTTGATCGTCGCTCTTATAAATAAGGCTGCAAGCAAAGGGATTAATATCCCCACGTCGAATTATTTTTGCGTATACCACAATGGAGTCGAAGGAGTGTCAGAAGTTGATTCGAATTATGGAGAGAGCGTACGAATCGCTCAAAGACAAGTTCTCCGTGCGCGAACTTGAACAATGGCTGAAAAATGGATTTACAAAACAAATTTCGATAATACCCGACATCACATTTGAAAATTTTACCAACACCTAACCTCAAATTAAAAAATTCTGGCAAGTTGGGATGTTAATATTTTGAAACTAACGATAAACCCTATTTTATATTTGCTATAGAAATGTAGTACTGACATATTTATAACCGAATAGTATATATTCGTAACGATATCGAAATATACGCTTCGCAAGTGAGGCTCGCACAATTAGTACCTGGTAATGTTCTGTAGAGTTTTTCCCTGAAACCAGCGGACTCAAGGCGAGGGTTTGGAAATAAGGGTGACACAACGATTCAAGTCGATGGAAAAATGAAAAAAAAGAATACTTTATTGGAAGAATGTCGTAGTTAGAGCGATACAAGCGATTAACTAACTCCTCGTCGGAAGTCATACGTAGAGTTTGGTTTCCGGTTCACGACCGACCGAAGCGCTACCTCGAGAACGCGTACATAGTTTTTCAGCTCGCACTCTCTCCATGGCAACTGCACACGCAGGCGAGGGAGATATGAGTCCGAGAACTCACTCGCTCAACACACTCACTGTTCGAGCACTCACTATAGCTAACCTACTACATAAATTATCGAATTGTACCCTCGGCAGGGCTTTCGTAAAAATATCCGCTCGCTGACATTCAGTTGGCACATATTTTATCTCGACCTCTCGACTGGCTACCTTCTCGCGGACATAATGATACTTAACATCAATGTGTTTCGTACGCTTATGAAACTCGGGATTTCTACTGAGTTTAATCGCGCTCTGGTTATCGACCCACATTACCGTCCCCCTCTCACAACGCGCACCGATTTCTACGAGCAACCTTCTCAGCCAGACAGCCTCGCGCGCGGCCGCTGTCGCCGCCACATACTTCGACTCCATGGTGCTCAAAGTCACGAGTTTCTGCCTTTGACTCGATCAAGTAATTAGCCCGTTGGCAAAACTGAACGCATACCCCGTGGTTGATCTGCGCGTCGCCACGTCACCCGCAAAATCCGCGTCACAGTAACCAATGAGCTCCGGCTCGCTGCCCCCACTTGAATAAGAAATTCCGCGATCTTTAGCTCCAACTAGGTATGCGAAAATACGCTTCACAGCCTTCCAGTGCGCTTCCCCGTGCTTATTCAAATACCTCGAAACAGAATTGACCGCATAGGCAATGTCTGGACGAGACACGATCGCCAGAAACATAAGCGAACCGACTGCCTCGCGAAATGGCACGTCCACACACTCACTCTCGTTTTCCACAGGACTCAACACGGCATTCGGATCGGCCGGCACGCACACCGGTTTCGCCTCGAGCATACCGAACTTCTCCAACAAATTTTCGACATATTTAGTCTGATGCACGAATATCGACTTTTCGGAACGGTTTCGCGTTATCTCTAACCCCACGAACTTTTCCGCGTTCCCGATCGTAATCTCAAAAGCGCTCTTAAGATACGCAACCACAACATCCAGCACTCTACTCGACTTTGCGGCAACAAGTCCGTCATCGACGAACAACGCGAGATTCACACTCTCACCTTCAACACAGCCCTTAAAAATACACTGATCCGCTTCACCCTGCGTGAAGCTGAACTGTTTTAGGAACTGTGTAAATTTTTGGTTCCAGCACCTGGGCGCTTGTTTCAACCCGTATAGAGACTTGTTGAGTCTGCACACGTAACTTTCTCGCGCACTAAGATTATCTTTCACCGTGAGACCCTCAGGAACTTTTATGAAAATCTCTTCTTCGAGCTCTCCATAGAGAAAGGCAGTACAGACTTCAAATTGCACGAGTTCAAGGTCAGACTGTGTTACTTTTGCAAGGAACGCACGAAGTGAATCGGAACGCACAATGGGTGCGAAAGTCTCATTGAAGTCCACTTCGTGTCTCTGCAAAAAACCGCGAGCACACAGTCTAGCCTTGAAACGACACTCCCTGTCTGTCGACCCCGGAAGCACCTTGAACACCCACTTGGTATCGATGACCTTGACGTTCGGCTTCTTCTGGACCATCGTCCATGTCTCGTTCTTCTCATGAGCTTGAAGCTCTTTCTCGATAGCCTGTGTCCATTTAGCCCCGTCTCGTCCACTCACCGCTTCTTGAAGAGTCTCCGGCGTCTTGTAGTCGACGAAATCGACGTCCAATCGGTATCTGTCCGGTCGTTGAATTAATGTCCGGTCTCTAAGCTGACGAGCTGCCGGTGCTTCCTCTCCTTCGACTGCCTCTTGTCGACGTGGCTCAACGATCTCTCGATCAGCCCCCTGTCGACGAGGCTCGACAACCTCGTGATCGACCTCTTCGTCAGACTCGTCTGGAACCTCGACGATCTCATTCTGCGGCCCGATCCTCCCTCGATACGACACATCGTCCTCGTGTTCACTCGACTTCGTGCACTCGTTAGCCGATTTTTCGTCGAATACCACATCACGAGATACTATTATCGTCTTTTTCACAGCATCATACAGCCGATAGTTCGACGATTCGCCCTGATACCCCACCAGTATCACTTTTCGCGCCTTATCGTCGAGCTTCCGACGAAGCTGCTTCGGAACATGCACAAATGCAGTTGACCCGAACACCCTCACGTGACGAAGATCCGGTTTTCGTCCAGTCCAGAGCTCAAACGCCGTTTTGACACCTTCTCTAGTTGAGTGCGTCGTTCGATTGAGCACGTAAACCGTAGTGTTTACATCCTCTGCCCACAGCCACTTCGGCAGCTCTTTGGCCCTGAGCATCGTACGAACACTCTCAAAAATTGTCCAATTTGCCCTTTCAGCTCGACCGTTTTGCTGTCGTGTGTGAGGCGCCGTATTTTCCATCGTGATCCCTCGAGCCTCAAGATAGTCCGGCATCTTCTTTTTTTTCTACTCTCCTCCGTTGTCTGAACGTATCGTTCGTAGCTTTCGCCCGAATTTGTTCTCGACAAACTGATCGTAGATTCTGAATTTTTCGAAAACTTCGTTCTTGTTTTTCAAAAGATGAACCGTACAAAAACCCGAGGCATCGTCGATGAAAGTCACAATATAGTTCGCACCTCCCTGAGATGTCACTTTGATCGGCCCACACACGTCCGAATGTACACCCTCGCCGGGGTCGGTTTTTCGTGCACTCAAGCTTTCGCGAAACGGCAATCGATGCGACTTTCCGAGTTGGCACGGCTCGCAAAAAAACTTGTCCGTATTCTTTAACTTCACTCCGTCGACAGACCGTTCTTTACCATGTCCTCTAGAGCACGAGCACCCACATGTCCTAAACGTTCGTGCCAGGTCTTTAAATCGATCGACGACACGTGCGCCTCGGCGTCGTTACTCGGCAATCTTACTCGAACGAACATGCGATAAATCGCGTTTTCTTGTTGCACGCCTGCCATGATCACTTTATTTTTACACGACACAGTCAGCAACGTATCGTTGATTCCAATAAAGCATCCTTTTCTCGCGCATGTTCCCATCGAGATCAAATTTTTCTTGATTTCCGGCACGTAAAGAACGCCCTCTATTCGAACGCTATGCCATTCGTCTGAGACGTACGCTTCGAGAATGATCGTCCCCTCTCCCTCTATCGCGTACTCACCGTCGTTGCCAAGCACAACAGTGCCACCGACGCCTGCGCGGAGATTTTCAAACCACTCGCGGCGGTGTGAGATGTGTCGCGATGCTCCGCTGTCGGCCAGCCAGGTATCGTGCTTATCGACCTCCAGTAGTTTCCTAATCTGCTCCGACGAGATACCGACGCGATTTTCCACCGCTGCCGCTACACACTCGTCGACCGTTGCCACTAGCACATACCTCGGGATTCCGCCATCTCCCTCACCCCCACTTTGCTTCTTTTTCGGACAATCGCGCGCGTAATGCCCTTTTTCACTGCACTTAAAACATTTTATGTCTCTCAGGTCCTTTTTAGGTTTCGATTTTGAGCCCGGTGTTCCTCGCGTTTTTTTCTTCGCGCCACCGGTTCTAATCGCCGATAACACTTCCACTGAGTCGTCGCTTTTCCCGTGTCGATGTAGCTCGATGGCAATCCGGAGAGAATCTTCGCCATGACGATATCGTCAGGCATCTCCCTGCCGACGTTTTTCAACTGTAGCGGCAAATTTTTTATTTTTGACACGTACTGTACTACGGTATCTCCCGGTTCCATCGCGTAGGCTTGAAACTTTTTCAGCAAGAGCAGCTTGCTCGACGACGATTTCTGTTCATATTGGCTGCACAGCGAGTCCCACATTTCTTTCGAGGTTTCACATATGATCAACGAAATTTTCTGCGATCTCTCGAGAGTCGTAGATATCAACACTTTCGCACTCGCGTCCTTTTCCTCCCACGTGTTCTTCACCGTCGCGGTGGCGTCAGCCGCCAGCACGCTCGCGCCGCTCACTACATCGTGCACTCGCGCTGCTCTGAATAGAGCCAACATTTCGAACTTCCATGTGATGAAGTTTGTTCCATCCAATTTCTCAACATGTCGCACTGAGATTTCGTTCGACATTTTTCCTCGTCGCGACCATGCACGTTACTTCCGATATACTGTACGAGACGTTTCTCGTATTCAACAGAACACTCACGGAAGGTGGACGACACGTGCCTCGCGACTCGACCGATTTTTTCTCGCGCGACTCGATCCCCGATACTAATATTTCTTTATTTCAGAATGCCTGGGCCCATAACCTGTAGAGTTTTTCCCTGAAACCAGCGGACTCAAGGCGAGGGTTTGGAAATAAGGGTGACACAACGATTCAAGTCAATGGAAAAATGAAAAAAAAGAATACTTTATTGGAAGAATGTCGTAGTTAGAGAGATACAAGCGATTAACTAACTCCTCGTCGGAAGTCATACGTAGAGTTTGGTTTCCGGTTCACGACCGACCGAAGCGCTACCTCGAGAACGCGTACATAGTTTTTCAGCTCGCACTCTCTCCATGGCAACTGCGCACGCAGGCGAGGGAGATATGAGTCCGAGAACTCACTCGCTCAACATGTTCATTGTTCCAAACCCAAACTGAAGGTGGCCATCACTCCCAATCTTCCGGATGAGATGGTCACACATAAAACCAACAAATAAATAAAATCTATGACAAAATTTTTACTATTTCGAGCTCTGTTTTATTTATAATTCATTTCTTCTTATATACTTTCATAAATTGATAATTAAATTTTTATATATTATACTTACATATTTTTTTCTTACATATATATCTTTTCTCTCTCTTTTTTGTATACTTCTACATATTTTGTATCGCGTAAAAATAAAAAAACATCGTCTTAAACATATGTTTTATACAATTTATGATTATTATTATTATTAAGAAGTCGCTATAGAACAGTCAACAAGAACGTGAGATGCGGTGTAAGTTTTTTTTTTCATTATTTTATAATTCATTTTTTCTTGTACACTTCCTTATTTTTTTCTTCTCATGTATACTTTCATAGATATATTTTCATATGTATCTCTATATAATTTTTCATGTATACCTCTATATATTTTTTATCGTGTTGTTGGAAATATCTGTGATTCTATACAATTTTTTATTCCAAAATCGTAGTTATTTCCACCAGAAAGTTATTACATTTGGACAAACTCAATGTGGTTATATGCAGTCCCATGAGAACCCAATGCCAATCTGTTTTCATGAGACCCACAAATCAGTTCTTTGAACAGATCCTTATTTGCCGGGATCGGTGTCATCATTCGAGCTGGTTGAAAAACCGTATAACTTTTTTCCAAATTCCTAACGGCTCTGTCGCCGTATTTGGTTTTTGCAACTCTTATATCGGTTACTGGATACGCCTTCTGAGATAACACTTCATATAGTTTTTTGATTGGAAGGAAACCAGTCAACAAACCCACTTTGTTGATTTCGCGTAAATTTACGATAATCTAAAAAAATACATTTTCCATAACAATTGTTCATTAACACTCGAATTTATGAGAACAGATAATTCAAGAGACAAAACTTTCAATGCGAACCTGCGTTTTTTCACGATGACGCGTCAACATTTATTTGCCCAAATATTGTCTTAAGAACAGAAGTTGACACATTGGCGCGACGAAAAAGGGCGATCGACGGTTATTTTTTTTTCGAAATTTGTTTTCCACCTATTTCCCGTCAGTTCGACCGATGCGAATACCATGAAATCAATAGAATTAAATTTTTTACTTACATATTAAACTTTGGTCTCTTCGGAGGTTTATTCGACAATACCAAAGTTTATTTGGCATGTAAAAAATTTAATTCTATTATTTTGATGGTATTTAGATCAATCGAGCTTCGACCGAAAATAGATGGAAAACAAATTTCGAAAAAAAAATCTGAAAAAATTCTCGTGAACTCATCAAGAAGTATTACAACTTTTTACCGTCTTGAGGTTTTGTTGTAAACCTCATCGTTTTCGTCCTGCGCAGCAATTTTCAAATCGTCTATTTTTTCTCTAAAAATGAAATATCTTTGGAAAAAAAAATCGTATAATTTTTTCTAAAAAAAAGAAATTGAAGGGTGGACTGCTCCCTTTACGATCACGGTTCAAGAAATGTGCTAAAAAAAATTTACTACGAAAGGTGTCCACTCAAAGAAAAACAAGAAAACGGGCAAATTTTTTTTTTTCAAAACTGGGTGCCAATTGTAAAAAAAAATCGTAAATTTTTTTTAAAATAGCCAAAATGAAGGTAAATTGCTGCTCTTTAAAATGACGCTAGTTAAATTGGCCTAGGCCAATTACCGGCGAAATGACATAAAAAACCGTTCCGGCACTTTATACTAAAGTCCCGGAACTTATACTAAAGTCCACTCAATTTCGTCACTGACTGTATATTAATAATAATAAAAACTATAAAAAGTAAAAAAAAATATCTCTACAGCTGAACGCGTTCCCGAGTCAAAATTGTTACTGTTTCTTTTAACCTCCTAGACTCCATGTCCTTTGTAGCGCTCGACCCGCCACCCTGCCCTCAATGCCAATGCACCTTCCAGCTCGAATCTGGTCTCATCGTGGACCCTCCACACCCTGCGTTCAATCCCAAGTTCGAAAAATCGGACTCTCCGGACCCTCCTCACAATCCCAACTGTGCGGGACGACCGTCCGCGATCGAAATGTTAGGTGTCCTCCATGCCCCCCTCGATCCCTATATCGTCTCAAGCCTATTCCTCATAGAATACATCATTTTCATGCATCTTTATACGCATACGTACATTTTCAATTTATATTTAAAAGTTTATGTTTTGTTTATTTGTTTTAAACATATATTTACATAATTACCAATAATTATTTTTTGTTGTAAATACAAGTAAGTTTCAGTTTATAGTTATTATATCTATGTATAGTCGGCTTATTACAAAAGATCACTCACTGACATAAACCAAACTTTGAGAAAAGCCGTTCGCTACTTTTGCCCGAATATTCGGCTTTATCGATAAATCGTATGTATGACTTACATAAAGTCGATAATTACGGTTGAAATGTTCTGATAATAGTATTAACTGCTTTTCTTAAAGATTGGTTTATGCCAGTTGGTAATTCATTGCACTAAGCTGACGATATGTATATATATATATATATATATATGTATGTATGTGTATAGATACATGCGCGCGCGTGCACACACGCACGCATATATATCTGTATTATCTTGCTCATCCATCTACCTCATCTCATTTATTAAAATAAATTTATATTTCTGATAGGTTTACCACATCGAAAAAAATTTGTGTGGATGACGATATTTCGAAACTATGGCGCCACTGTACTTTCGGGGTATACCGACTTAATCCTAATACGAAGCCTGTGGTGAACGTAGATTTTATGACCAATACGAATATATATAGATATAGTAGTAGTAGTACCGGTCACGGCCGACAGGTGGCGCATGGCCATCCCGTTTCTCACAAACGAACTATGCGTCCGCTGTCATTATAAATGCGTAAACTGTGCAGAAAAGTATTAAGTTTCCTCTGGAACGTGCTGCAAAGAATTAGCTCACACTCCAATAAGTGTGCTATACAATTATTTATTCTTCTATCCTGCTGATTTTAATTTGTTTTCTCGAAGTCGCGGGTATAAGCTAGTATTCAATATAATGCTTTCAGCAATTCATTATTCTTGCGTGATTTGGTCGGGATCCCTGCTCGAATCCAGTTAGAGTCATTAACGGATTAGGATCGGGATTCCTAATGGTATCCAGTTTGCGGATCTTACATTTAGTTCTCGATTCTGATCCGATATCGCACTAGATCCCGATTAGGACCCCGGGATACAACTCAAAATCCAGCTGTGTCCCTGCCGAAATTTCTGCACGGGTAAATATATGAAGTTATTAATGCGTATTAATTTCTGTTTCCTCCTCCATAGACCCCCCCATCGGGAAGTAGGGAGGGCCTTTAGTAGGTTAAAAGGAGGGGTCTGGAGGGTTGGGCGAGCGCACGGAGGAAGGTCTCTGGTTGGTTATAGAAGGTCCACGAGACCCTCCGCAACTCCTTCGTTGACTCAAAATGTAAACTTTCTGCCGTTTTCGAGGGTCCACATATACCGTGCAGCATACGTTCGAACCCCGCCTGGACCCTCACCACTCCAGTCGGTTCGAGTTATTCTCGAAGCGACCGAAAATTTC
The DNA here is from genome assembly GCA_964007305.1 of Netelia melanura. Lineage (NCBI taxonomy): Eukaryota > Metazoa > Arthropoda > Insecta > Hymenoptera > Ichneumonidae > Netelia > Netelia melanura. The sequence goes on along the minus strand of OZ023255.1, from coordinate 17,722,841 downwards.
GGCTCGGGTTATCACACTATTTTTTTAACATGACCACCGATGGGATTATGTTCGACAATACGATCGTGTAAAATTAAACAATTAGCTGAGGTTTGTGCGAGAAAGGGATTTACAGATTCGACTTCGAGGCAAATATCGACGGGGCAAGATTTCAACGATTCATTCTGCATTGAACAATCAATAACAATTAGCGGCGCGTATATCAAAAAGTCATCTTTGTTTATGAGCGATCCTTCTCGTAATAAGAAGATTAGAAATTTACATATATTTTGTAGAGCAAAGCGTACTGATTGCAGCTAATGTTGAGATTCAAGTTCCCGTAAGGATACCTATGTACCCCCAAGAAGTTGGCACCGCACTTTTAAGTTACAAAAATTTTGATGGTTGTTCTAGGTTTGTTCTACTTTGTTCGAAAAGGGCATTGGGCTGAAAATAAAACTTTCGGAGAAAATAAAAAAAACGGTTTTTGAGCTGGCACTTTTAAGATATCGTGATTCTGGCGGTTGTTCTGGGTTGTTCTAGATTTGTTCTATATTGTTCCAAAATATCGCGTTCGAAAAAAAATTATTTTTCGCAATATCGCGGAAAATAATCTTTGAGCTAGCATCACATTTTCGAGCTATTCGACAGATAACGTCGAGCCAGCGCTACGAAAATATAGAACAATATTATGTAGACATAGAACAACCTGGAACAACTCTGAATTTACCCAAAAACAAACGTACAAAGGGCACTTTACTCTTGTGATTGACACTGCTATTTTTTTTTATGGAAAATGCAATAGAAAATTGTTTTATATACTTCAATATATGATTGATAAACTCTACAAAAAGTAACTCGATCCCCCTTACAACATTATAAAAAAATTATCTAATTTATGCCTTTTTTGCTGGGTCTAGAGTAGTGTTATTTTTTAAGATAAGTATAAAATGATCAGATTTCAATATAAAACATAAATTGACAACTTCTTATCGATTGACATTGTGGTTACGCCAACTTATATTCTCATGTTATAGTTACACGCATGCAAAGAAGACCACGAGCAGGTTGCCCCTCTTTTTTAAATCTTTTTTTTTTTTTAATTTCTCTAATTTTTTTTAAGTGAATACTTCTTATGCGACGCTGGAGAACCGTGCGTAAGTTAAACCGGACAAGAGAATGGAAGATCAAAGAAGATAGAAAAAGACGGAGGTTTAAGCGAGAGAGCGATATTCTCTTTCTCTCTCACTGGAATCAAAACAAATGCTCGTGCTCGAGTGATACAATTTTCAGTAATTCATATCCTGTAAAATTGTGTAGATAAAAGATTTATAATTGCACCTGTTACGTCCCGGTTTTCCTATCCGAATTTTTAAAAAGGAGGACTTTGGTCGAAGACGAGAACAAGGAGAGCAAAGGGGGTTGACTTCCTTTCAGCCGGGAATGTGCCCGTCAGGGATGAAGTCACCGTCGCGCTAACACATTACTGAACCATGCATGAGTATAATATTCTCTTACCTGTATGTAGATGCTGGGAGGTTAGTCAAAGACGATGACAGGTATGTCCGATCCTGCTGGCGCAGGGGACAATGGTCGCTGCGGGGAAGGTGGTGGAGTGGTCGGCGGGGTAGGTGCCGATCTGGTGATACCTTCCAACGCTGAGAACTGGTGGACTGGGTGCCGGAGGTGGATGAGGTAGCACGGTGATCCGGAGATTCGCGTGCGTATCGTCGCTCCGCGGAAATGGATGTCACTCACGATTTTTACACTGGCGAGGTGTTTAGATTGCGCAAGGTCTATATAGTTAGAGAGTTCGGCGATTTCACGATACAATTGAGTTGATGGGATTTCACTGGTTCCCGAAATAATCACTCGTTGACACAATCGAATAACTGGTAAAACTATATGTATATTGTCACTCGTTTGATATAATATGGTTACAATGGTTTACGCGAATGGATTCGCGGAGTACTTATTCTACCGTTCTAAACAAAGATCGATTTTAACGTACTGTGTACTAGATTCAAAGATCCGCCCGTTTACTTGACTCTGGGTCTATCCCGGGATACGTGTAACGTCTATGTTGTAAGGTAGCGCGCGGTTCACGAGGTATTGACTCTCGATGTTCGTACGTGAACTGCACTCGTGGTGATACTGACTATCCCCGTGGACCGTCAGGGATTATTATAATAAGTCCCAGAGTTGAGTAGTGGGGATGGCGAGTCGCTGATGATCTCACCGAGGTAAGTTCTAGAGCTCTGCTTATCGCTACTTGTGTTATCGATGATATGGGTGGTGAGTCATGGGTGACTCATCGGGTCGCCGGTGAGCTCCGTCGGTCTTATCAGAGTATCAGGTTACTCGGGGCCCGTCGAAGTGCGTCGCCTGTCGAAGTCTCTGCACAAGCGAGGCACTTCGAATGATCTAGTATATTCGAGAAACTTCTAGAACGTTCTTTCGAGATTTTTCTGGAGTGGACTCCTTGGTCCATAATAATAATAATGAATAGAGCTCAGCGGTGATCACCCATGTACATACATGGTATGGTACTTATATATTACAGTGTTTTATATGCATTACGGGTATTATATGTATTATAGGTGTATGTGTTGTAGTATATATGTATTACAATTATCTGTATTGTAGTGTATATGTGCTATACGTATTATGGGTATACGTGTGTATGATTATAGGTATATGTATATATGTGTGTATGTGTATATATATTTTATATGTGTCTGTGAGGATCCAGGACGTAACACACCAGGACGTAACACACAAATGAAGGGAAAATCCTTCGAATTTCCGAGATGGCCGTACGATTGACTGGTTCGTCATCGCCAGCCGGAGAAAAAAGTACTGTACAAATACCCTGAAATAGAAGAAAAAAATTACAATACAGACCAATTTTCGTTATTTTATTTTTAATCAAAGTAGATTGAAAAACTCACACGATGAGCGATACCGCTTGGCAGAGGTAGACGGTTCTTGAAATTCCATTCTGTCGCTATCGACATTCGCTTAGGGCTGCGTCGCCACCTCTTGAAATATTGCCTGATCATCTGTAACAGAAATATAACCATTAGCAATAGAAAAATCCAATCTGAAAGTATATTATAGTCTATGCTAAACAAACGATATGAAAAACGAAAATACAAAGTTCAGTATGTCTTTCCCATTGACATTTCCCAAGTGCGCACATGACAAACGATCATATTTTTACAAATATATGTTTTTGGATAAATAATTGAGATAGAGAAAATGCAATTTACTATCAAATTCAAAATGATATAGTGCAAAAAAAATGATTACATATTAATCAAAATAAATTGAAAAACTCACCTGATGGAGGATGATACATCTTGGACGTCGACGGTTGGTGTTCAATAGTTTCCTCGCGATCTGTAACAGACGTATGATTATGAGCAAGTGCAGATATCCATTCCGAATGTCGATTACCGGATTCCTTGGTGTTGTTTGGAATGTTGGTCCGAGGTGGGCAAAGCGCCTTAGGCTCATGGTCTGCAACTGAAATATAACAATGAATAATTGAAAAGGTCATTTGCATAAAGATAAAATTTATATATGGAACTCTAATGCTGAATTTTACAAACCTGGAAAGATGATGTTCTGCGACAGACCATTATCCAAATCTATTCCAAACTGACTGACGATTGAATCGTCAAGTGGATGTACCCTTGGATCGATGATCGTGGGAATCGCACTTGGTTTCAATCATTTGCGAGCTGCATTTACGAATTGGTCATCCGCAAAATGACAGCTGCAAACGAAACGCATCGTTGACAATTTCTGGTGCGGAAGATGTACCAAGTCTTCTACACCAGCTGCTCGAAACCAAGTGCGGCATCTGGAAAATATAAAATTTGCAAACGTATAATACATAACCACTAGTATGTATGTATGTGTTTATTGGTTCCCCTTGGGGTTACAAGTTCTTCCGTCTCCTTCTCCCTTACATTTCCTTCCATTTCCGCCTTACATTATTACTTTCTGTGCCGTTTACATTCTTTCTTACATTCCTCTTAACCTATTCTTACATTCTATTTATCTCTATCTTATGCTCTATTTACACTCCTTTTCTTTCTATTGTGTTAACTTCCTATATCTTACTTTCTATTGTCTTTCTTTTCGCGTTGCCCGTGTCGCCTGTGCCCTTTTCTTTGTTTCTTTATTCGCTTTTACTCGCTTTTACACATTTCGTACATTTCTCCCTGTTCTCTCCGTTTCCCTTCTTGCTCTCTCTCTCTCTCTCTCGCCAACTGCTCTTAACCTGCGTCTTTTATCTTCTATGTTATTATTCTTACGCCTTTCCTCTCCTTCCTTCCTTCCTCCGGCTTCCGTTTCCGCTTCATCCTCTCCAATCCCTCTTTCGTTCTTGCCATTCTCACTGCGTTTCCCCTCTGTCTCTTTCTGTCTCCTCCTCTCGCCTGCTGGTTTCCATCTTTCCCTCCCTTTTTCGTCTCTTAATTCTTGTATCTCCTCGTCCCATCTCCACCACACCCCCTGCATCATTATCCTTCCTTTTGCTACTATTACTCTCTCTCCTTTCTTCTCTTCCTCTATTGCTATTTCTCTTAGCCTCCACTGTTTTTTCTTTTCTTTCATCGTCATTTCGCTCTCTATTATCTCTCTCCTTCCTCTTAGTCTCTTCTTCTTATCCATTACCTCCCTTTTCCCTTCTACATTTTCCATTTCCGCCTTTATCACCCCCTCTTTTCCTTGTTCCCATCTACCTATCGCCGTGGCCTTCTCGATTCTAGCTTCTATCCCCATTTGTTCTATCATCCTCTTCGCCGTTTCTAGTGGTCCGTCCTTTCCCGCCCTTATTCTTTTCACTATTATGTTCTTCTTTATCTCTTCTCTCTCCTTTGCATCCATTTTCCTTTCTATTTCCCTTATTCTCTCTTCTATTTCCTCTCCCGTTTCTCTCCCGTACCGTCTCCCCTTTTCCATCCTCGCTTCCATTGCCTCCATTTTTTCGACCCTTTTCTCTAGTTCCGCTTTTTCCCTGTCTCTCTCTTTTACGGACTTTTCTATCTTCACTATTTCCCCCCATATTTCTGCTTTTTCTTTCCTCCATCTTTCTTCTCTTTTTTCTAATTGTCCCTTTATTTGCTCGTTTGATCTCTTTATCTCTTTCATTTCTTCTTCTAATCTGTTTCCCTGTGCTCTCGCTTCCTCTCTTCCCCTCCCTATCTCTTCTTTCAGCCCCCTTATAATTTCGTATAACCTATTTCCCCCTTTTTCCCCTCCCTCCCGTTCATCTTCTGTTTTCCTGGTTTTGCTTCCTGCAACTCTCTCCTCCTCTTCCCTCTCTCTCTCCTCAGCCTCCACTCTCTTCCTTTTCCATAGCTCGCCTATGTCCCCCACGCTTCCTACGCTTCCCGAGCTGTCTCTTCTCTCCCTTCCTAACCGTTCAGCATTCGTTTTCCTTCCTCTTCTTACCCCCTCCTCCGCGCTCTCCTCGCCAGCCGCACACTTCTTCATCGTTCCTTAACTTCTCCCACTCTTTTCTCCCGTCTGCGTCTTCTCTTTCCCTCTTACCTCTCCCACTCTTATCTTTCCCTCCTGCCTTGCCTCTCGTCGTTACCTCTACTATCTTTGCTCTCTGCCTTGCCTCTAGCACCGTCCACTGCCTCTCTTTCTCTCCGCCCGATGTCAGCACCTACCGCTCTCGTCCGTTCTGTCTCCTCTGTCCCCTCTTCCTACCTCTATTTTCTCTCTCTCACTCTTTCACCTTTTCTGTCCCGTCGTGTTTCCTAACCTCTTTCTCCAGCCCTTTCTTTCCTACCTTTTCCTGCCTTTCCTACCTTCCACTTTCCTCTCCCCGCTCTATCCGCCGTCCCTTGCACTCACCCCTCGCCTTTCTGTGGCCCTTGCCTTTTTTCCGTCGCTTCCCTGCTTTTTTTTTCGGCCTTTTCCCTTCCACTCAATCCTCACACTTTCACTCACTATCACGCCGGAAACGGAAGTCCCATAACCACTAGTATTTAATAATTAATTTGATTTAAGTTAATTATTCCGTACCGCTCCAAGTCTTTGGGAAATCTTGCGTAAATACATTGCTGGTCCGTATGTCGAACGTGTTCGCAATACGGAATTACGCATGTCGAATAGTTCTTCGTTTTGTTCATCCTGAGAATAATTCTACAACATTATAAAAATATTAATAAATTATATTTCACTACACGAAATTCTTAGGTACACGAAAAACTTGGTAATGCACACAGTCACAAAGGTAATTTTGTTTCCCCAATGCAATTTCAAGAACGTATTTACGTACTGTCATTGTTAAAAAATACAATGATAGTCCGTAAATACGTTCTCGAATATTTGCTGTAATCGGCTACCGAATATTTAATTTGAACAGACCCAAATCACAGCACAGAACTTACTTTGTTTTATGAAAATACGTCACTCATAAAACACGCAACTGTTGCGTTAAACGCGCGCGACACCATATTGGATTTTATGGCTACGCACTGTTACCACATGTTCAGCGCTGACTATCCTGAAAATTTAGTGTTCGCAAGTTGGCTGTGATTTCTAACATTCGCAAATAACAAGGAGTGGGGGAGCCGGAGTGTCACCCCCCTGCGTGATCACTAAGAACCACAAGGTGTAAAACACTCAATTCACCGAAGACAATCCCGGTGATATACTGGACGTGGGAGTTCTGAAATCACCACAAAAAAACGAGCACCAGCACAGCACCACCGACCTTTAGACAAGCACTCGTGAAGGACGAGCATCCCGTTCCATCGTCGATCACGCACTGGAGGGAAGGGGAAGGGCGATCGAGCGATACTGATTGATACCACGCATCGATTATCTCGCTATCGAATATCAAATGAGGAAGGTCCCAGACGGCGGGAGATTTAAACCACACAAATCGACGTACCAAATGCTATTGTAATAAGCAAACCATTTTTAATATAAATTTACGAGTGTTACATAAAATATTAAGGCTAAGAATGTACCAAATAAAGGCAATAGAGCCAATATATTCCCAGAATCAAACAAATATATTACTTTGGTTCGTAAAAATCTTCTTTCAATTCAATTAAACCTCCCACACAACCTTCCAAAATAGTAGGAGCTATATAATAGTAGGAATATTATTGAAACTTCATACCTTTCAAAATATTAAGATTTTGTTTTTATTACCCGTTGATAAGATATCGAATTTAAAATAAATTGCTCTTTTTTCAGTCTCTTTGCTCATAGTATCTTTAATAGTAGGACAAATTGAATCTTTTTTTTAATTTTCGTTTTTGAAATATTTTTTTGAATTGTGCCCCCAACTCTCGTTACGCGGGAGTAAGATATTTGATGACGGGTTCTTTGGGATTGCCAAAAATGAGCGAACTCCAACTCCGAAATTATAATACTATACTGGCGAGTTTATTAATTTTATACAAAGATAGAAGTTACACGCGGTGAAACTTAATGCCTTGAGACCGATGACTTATTGCTCTCGATGTTATTAAGAGACTGCCTAACCGGAGCATCATCGTATTAGTTGAAGCTCCGGCACTTCGGCAAACCTCCCACGTTCCTGCTTTGGATATTGCACCGTTAGCAGTGCGTGCGGCACAAAGTTACCCTCAAAACTCTGACTTCGGCAGAAACTACTGATTGATTTCCGTCGTACAATTCGGGGACGCTTGTCTATCGGTTACCAGGCGCTACATCAGGGTAATCATTAATGCTTCGATTCAGGGCACGACAAAATATTTTTCGTTTTTCTTTAAAAGCACATTCAAAAACGAAGATTTAAAAAAAAGATTCAATTTGGCCTACTAATAAAGATATTATTGTACGATCAAACGAGCCCGCCGAAGGCGGGCGAGGTTCGATCGATATTATACGAAGACGTCTCGTTCGAAGATGATTAAGTGTAGTAGCGTCAGCTATGCTCATATCCACAACGTTTAGAGAATTTTAAAATTTCCCGCCCTGGCCTATGCCTAGTGGTGGCGCTGCCTGTCCCGATCTTCATATAGTTCAGAGTTCCGGTTTCCAAAAATTTTTTTTTTTTTTTTTTTTAAGATGATTATGGGAACTTGGGATAAAATGTTTGGGTGGGAGATAATCATCTTCGAACGAGACGTCTTCGTATAATATCGATCGAACCTCGCCCGCCTTCGGCGGGCTCGTTTGATCGTACAATTATACTACGACGTCTCGTTCTCGATGATTAAGTGTAGACTTTTAGAGCCTTAGAAAGAAGAAAATTTTTATTTTTTTTTTTTTTATTTAATTAGTACAAAGGCTTAAGATACTCATGAACCCAAAATTTTTAGAGCGAATGTTTCATTTCTCTCTTCTATCGGTCGATTATAAAATCTGGCAAAGGTTTTTGATTTCTCTGACCAACCGGCAACGCGTTTAATTGTGTCAATGCTTATACCCTTATTAATCGCTCTTGAAACAGTCGCATGCTTCGTACTATAAGCTGAAAAAGTATTCGTGTCAACCCCTGCTTTTTTCAGAATAGATTTTACCCAGTGAGATAAGGTCTGTGCCGTCACAGGTTTGTATGGCTTCACTACCGAGACGAATAAACTGGTATGGTTCCCTCTAATATCTTTTGTACGCTTTAGGTACTCTAATACTGCCCTTGCTGCACATATATTTTTTCTCTCATCAAAAAAAGGTAGCACGAAATTAGGTTGATATTTTCCAGGTTTTGAAGTTTTTGTCAGCTCTGGAATTTTTATTTCAATGCCACTTTTTGTTTCCCTTATATTATGCGTGTCGATTGACGCCATAGTTTGCAGCCGATGCGCTGTCGTCAGAAGCAACAATAAAATCGTTTTTTCCGAAAGATCCTTCAAATTTATGGCATCTCCAGACGGCAGATGCTCGATATAATCTAAAACTGGATCAATATCCCATGTCGTTGCATATTTAGCCTTTGTCGGTCTTTGTCTAAAAACACCGCGCATAAAACGATTTATTAGGACATCTTTTGAAAAGTTTGTTGACGTTATTAACGTAATCGCGGCTCTGTCAGAGTTTAATGTTCCATACACTGCTGTTCTTGTGTAAGTCCCTTTTTTATGAACGCCTGCCTGACAATAGCCCGGCCACCAGCGAAAGTGTCTTCGCTAACGGATGAGGCCTCTCTCTGCAAGGGGATATCAATAAATTATTATTTGGTTTAAAAATGATCGGAGGCTTCCTGAGCAGCGAATTGAATAGCGGGTACCATGACTGAGTTGGCCAATATGGTACTAATACAACGCCTTCGGCTTTATCCGCGATTAATTTCTTAAGAGTTGGCGAAATTAGGGCAAAGGGCGGAAACGCGTATAGTTTTTCGCTTGTCCACGGCACCGTAAATGCATCGACTCTAAACACGTTTGGGTTCGGAAACCTTGAACAAAATTTGTCCACTTTTTTGTTTGCGTCAGTTGCGAATAAATCGATTGTAAACGGTCCAAATTTCTTATCAATTTTTTCAAACGTCTTCTGCGACAGTTCCCACTCTGTATCTGTGTTTGTTATTCGTGAGGCAGAGTCGGCAAAAACATTTTGTTTCGATGCAATATAAGAAGCATGTAACCAAATTCTTCGATCTTCGCACCACGCCCAGATTTTTCTCGCAAGTTCGCTCAAAATGGGGTATTGTACACCTCCGAATTTATTTACATACGCTAATGCCGTAGTATTATCCAGCCTAAGCAAAACTTCGCAATCTTGTAAGTGAGACGAGAAACTTTTGAGAGCAAGGAAGGCAGCCAGAAGCTCTAAATAATTTATATGGTGTTTTTTCTCTTCATTGTTCCACCAGCCGTTCGCTGATTGTCCATTGCAGTGGGCTCCCCAACCCGTTAGCGAAGCATCTGAGAAGATCTCTATTTTGTATTTACTTGTCCTTATTGAATTCACTCCGATTTTACTATTAATTTTCCACCATTGTAAATCCTCTTTTAGCTTATTGCTCAAGCTCATACGCGCCTTATAGTTTTGATCATTAAGTATTAGTGCTAGAAACTTTTCCCGTTCTAGTCTTTTACAATAAATAGTCCCGTATGCAACTGCAGGGCAAGCTGCGTTTAACACTCCTAAAAAGTGTGCAAACTCTCGGATTTTACATTTTTTCCCGACGGTGAAACATTTGAGTAATTTTTTTCTTTTTTCTTTTTTCTTATCCGTTAGTTCCAAACGATAATCCGTTGAATTGATAATAAATCCCAAAAATTTACATCTTTTTGATGGGGTTAATGAGCTTTTCTTTTTGTTTATGACAAATCCTAGTTTTTCTAATAATTTTTTCGATTCTCGTACGTTTTCCTGGCAATTTCGATAATTTTTTCCTATGCACAATATATCGTCTAGATATATGGTTGACAGAAAAGCCTTACTCCTCAGCACGTTCATCACGGGTTTCATTACTTTCGTAAAAACGTACGGGCTCGTAGATAAGCCAAAAGGTAAACATCGGAATTGATACATTTTTTCTTGAAATATAAATCTTAGATATTTCCGATCTTCCTCGTGCATGGGTATTGAAAAATATGCATCTTCGAGATCGAGCGATGCCATAAAAGCGTTGGGCGTTATTAGATTTTTAGCCGACCGAATGTCCTCCATTTTAAAATGAGGAGCCTTAATGAACTTATTTAATCGCTTTAGATTTAATATAAAGCGATTGGAACCATCCGGTTTCGGTACTAAAAAGATTTGGGACACAAATTGTCCATCACAATCTTCGCATTTTTCGATCGCATTTTTCCGCAATAATTTTTCGATTTCGACTTTCATTAGTACCAACTCGCCGTCTTTCCAATTTCGCTGTTCAGGGAGTCCGGCTTGAAACGGGGGTTCATCAAACGGAATTCTATATCCCATTATACAATTTTTTACAAATTCGTCGCTCGTAATATTTTTCCATTTGTCAATAAACAGGCTCAATCTTCCTGCAATATTTTTTACCTCATTTATTTCTTCGACGATTCCTTCGTCGATCGGCTCTTCTCCCGACTCGATTGAGTCGGCCGATACGGAGCCCTCTGTTTGAAACGAATCGTCTGCCTTCTCGGATATCCGCCCGTCTGTCTGTATTGAACAGACGGGCCTCTCCAGTTTCCCTGGCTTTGCGTTTTATAATTCGGTTTTTTATCAGGGGCTTTGAGATTATGGCATGCCGCTTCGATCGTTTTAACCTCCTTGATCTGGTCGGCTAATTTTTGCCCGTAAAGCCATTCATCCGAGTGAATCGACTCAACGATCGGTTTTATATTTTTCTTCAACATCGGGGTGATAAATGATTTTCTCCCCACGGATTGTTGGTGAAATACATCCGCCAATAATTTTCCCGTGTCACACAGGAGCTCGATGAGTTTCAACTGATCGACGTCGTCCCCGGATTCGCCGATTACGAGAGAAACCGCTGCTCCTAATGATACAATAGCCGTACCGACACACTCTTGCGTCTGTGTGAAATGATCGTCCCTCTTTTTTGCAACATCGGTCATTGCCGCGCTAATCTCCAGATTAACTTTCGGGGGTTCTGCATATAATTCGCCTTTTCGAGAATATTTTTTCGTTAGACTCTTCCTGTTCTCCTCGGAAAGGCCTTCCTTCATCCACGCTCCCCAACGATTTTTTATTTCAGGGTGCAACTTGATCCCTTCGCCCTGGGCCGCGTTCGGGTCGTCTCCCAGTAGATTTAGAATTTCTACGTCCATTAGGACGTGATCGCGGCTCTCTTTTTGAGAATCCGCGAGAGCGTCTGTCTCTTGGTCGGGGGCGGGCGAGTCTGTGCGAGAAGAGGAGTCGAGCACTTCTATCCCGCGATCCTCGTTTTGCCGGCAAACATTTTCCTTGTTTGTCTGTTCTGAAATATGTATACATATGTATATATATATATATATATTCCGCAATTTTTAACCTCATTGCATGCTCGTGTGGAGCGTGGCGAACTTATTGTTCTTGTCCCTTGTTGGGAAGCAAAGTTCGTGTGGAACTTGCTCTCTGTTTTTTCGTATGGAAAAAACAGACCGGATTTTGATCATTTTTACCTGTGTCCTCCGTGTGTTCTTCCTTGTGTCTCTGCGAGACAAAATTTTCAACAAGTTTTGTGAGGTTATCAATTTGTAACTTCATTTTTTGTATTTCGGCGTCGTTTCTTGCGTCGCCTTTTTTCCGCTCTCTCGAAGGGGATCGAGAGCGCTTCCGTTTTTTCTCCTTTCCCATTGTTGTTCGTTCGTCAAAAATTTACTAAATAAATAAATTTTTGACTGAGATTTTTTCGTGTGTGAATTTACTGAGCACAACGAAACGATATGAAGATCGGGACAGGCAGCGCCACCACTAGGCATAGGCCAGGGCGGGAAATTTTAAAATTCTCTAAACGTTGTGGATATGAGCATAGCTGACGCTACTACACTTAATCATCGAGAACGAGACGTCGTAGTATAATGAGCAAAGAAGCTGATAAAAGAGCGGTTTTTTGAAAATTCGATATCTTATCAACGGGTAATAAAAAATCTCAAAATTTACCACAAAGAGTGTTTCGATGGGCGTCGAAAAATAACAATAAATTGAGAGAATAAATAACAACTTGAAAAATAGGCTCGATCGGCGTGGAATGCCGCGAATATGCATTGGGATCTGACAAAATTCGTGAGACATCTGGTGGTACATTTTGAAACTAAAACCTGGGTGCATCGCTCAAGTTATAACGTAATCATTAATATCAGTGATTTTTATAAATTGAACAAAAAATGGCAGAAGTAAGTGTATTTACATTCTGCAACCCAGGGAAAAAAAGAAATGTATGTTCCGTATATGGATGCGAGAGTTCTTTTAAAAAAAAACCGTGAATTGACGTTCCATAGTTTCACCAAAAAAAATGCCAGTTGCATATACCAAAAAAATTGGTTCGGTGAAATGGAAAAAGTGGAGCAACACCAACCATGGAAGAACGCTTTGAGGATTACTTGTGAAATAAATTCTCATATGAAAGTATTGTTATGACTTTAATTTAGCATGTTTTATTTAATATTCTCGGTATCGTACGTTTGAAAGGCGTTTATTAACTAAGTGGGCTAATGCCGAAGTAAATGGTATAGATAACGTAAAACAATGAATAGATATATGAGTATAGATAGGTATAGTTATAGAGGTAGTCACACCCTCGCATTAAGCCTGCACCAGCGTTCAACGTCCCAGTCGCCGCTTCTTTCTCTCACTCAGATGCACGGTACTCTCGGCACTCACTCAGTTCTCTCTTTTTACCGGTTCACCCAGTCTCCAACACCTAGCTCCTCTCACACACACAGATATACTCGTTTTTCACACAACTACTCCTCTCGCTTACTCGATCTCCACACGACTACTCGCTTACTCCCTACTGAACCGGTAGCTCATTTCCATAATGGCCGCCGTTCAATTCAGCTGACGCAGCGCGCCGCTGCTGCCACCTGTATCATGCCCGCGAACGTTCGAATGTGCTATTGCTCGTAACACTCGGCCATCCTGCGAGTGCGCGCGTCCTCGTGCGCGTTGCAGCGCGCTTTCGCGCTTCTTTTACTATTTATTATCATTTTTGGTCTTCTTACAGTCAGGTACATCTTTTTAGGACTATTCGTTGTACATACTTGGTCGGTAATTATCACAATGTGTCTTGCTTGATCAGTCTTTTGGTTAACGCTTATTTCTAGTTATCACTTGGCCTTACGCTATGACTGCTCATTTTCCTTATAAATTCTTGTCGTACATCGTGTACGGACTTATCTTACATGTTGAACAATCTTATTTTACAGTTTGAAATAGTCTTATTTTTTTCTTTTTTCTTTTGGAACGATCTTCACACAGTTATACGTTCCCATTCTGAGTTTTCATACAGTATTTGCGAGGTTAGCCTCTATTCGCAGTCATAGTCCCTCAGACGTGCTGGTGCGCGTCGAGTCCTTGTCGTTCGCGATCGTGTCGCGTCCGACGATGCTGCGATAGGCTGCTGCCGTCCGTTTCCTCCGGCGTTGTATCCAGCGACTCTTCGGGCTCTGCATCGCCCTCGTTTTCGTCCTGGCTGCTTGACTTCTCCTCCTCTTCGTCTGTTTCGGAAGTATCGTCGCTTCTTGGTTGCCACAGTTTTAGCTGGCTGGCGTGTGCCGTGGTCGTTACTGTCGGCGTCGTTGGTGAAGGCACCGAGTCCTTCAGCGGTGCGATTCTGTAGGTATTTGCGGGTAGTTCGTCGATGATGACGTACGGTTCCTTGAATTTCGGTTGGAGTTTGGTGGATTCTCCGGTGGCAATCTTCTGTGTTTTTACGAAGACTACATCCCCGACGCCGAAATTCGGGTGCAGATTTCTGCCTCGATCGTATCTTTGTTTCGCTCGTTCCTGGTGTATGGCTATACCTTCCCGCGCTTGCTCTTGGAGTTGGGTTGGCGCCGTGTACTCCCTTTCCGCGTGCTCGTTCACCTGCCGCAATTTTCCTTCTCCCCGACTCGGGTTATATCCGAATACCAATCTGAAGGGGCTGTACCCGGTGGCGGCATTGGTGAGACTATTCAGATCCGTCTCCACTTGTTCGACCGTTCGGTCCCGTGTTCTTCCGGCGTCGTCGGTCAGGTTTGTCCGAATCGCTTGGATCACGCTGGCATTGACCCGTTCTACTTGTCCGTTGGCTTGTGGATGTCGTGGCGAATTCACGGTATGCCTGATGCCGTGTTGTGCGCAACAGCTTTGAAATTGCTTCGACGTAAAGCTTGTCCCTCGATCGGTAATTATTCGGTCAGGTGCTCCGAAACGTTGTATTATGGTATTCAGGAAGCGTACGGTTCCCCCTGCCTGAACATTGGTCAGTGGTTTCAATATGACATATTTGGTGAGATTATCCACCGCCACGCAGATGTATTTGTTGCCTCATCTGCTGGTAATAAACGGCCCCACATGGTCTATGTGCACTACCGCGAATGGCCGGTGTCCGGGCGGAATGGGACAGAGTCCCCCGTCCTGTTTGCCCACACTCGGTTTTGTTGTTGTGCATTCTAAGCATCCGCGAATATGTCGCCTCACATATTGCCTCATGGCCGGAAAATAGTATTTTTCCGCAATACTCTGTAGTGTGCGCGTGTTGCCGGGGTGGCTTTTACAATCATGATTTCGCATAACTATCGCTCGTCTAAGACGTCGCGGTATCACGAACTTGCGCTCCCCATCCACGACCTTATACACAATTCCGTCACACAGCTGGTAATTGTTCACGTGTCCTTTCTCATAGCGCGTTCTCTCTTCCTCAGGTTTACTCAAAATCCGCTTTTTCTCGGCTAACTCTCGATCACCAAGTTGGTACAGGCGGACTTCATCGGTTTCAGTTTGCAGTTCTAAGGTGTCGAGTTTTGGGTTTTCGGCATCCTCGCCGACTGCACGACTCAATGCGTCTGCATGTGATAAACGTTCTGCAGGTCTGTGAACGATGCGGAAGTCGTACTCACTTAGAATATTCTGCCATCTGATGATTTGGGAGTTTAAGGTCCTTTGCGTATTTATATGGCACAGCGCCCTGCAGTCGGTGATCACCACGAACGGGATGTTCGCTAGCAGCGCTCTCAGCCGAGTGATGGTCCACACGACGGCCATCAGCTCCAATTTGCTACTGTGATAGTTTCGTTCGACTTCCGACGTTCGCCGGCTGACGGCGTATACCAAACGCATCTCGCCCTGTTTATCCTGTTGCATCAGCAGTCCTGCTAAGCCCAATGCGCTGGCATCGGTATGTACCTCCGTGTATGCCTTCGGGTTGTAAGATTGCAGTACACGCGGCTTCGTCAGCTCGTTCTTGAGACGTTTATATGACATGCGCTCTTTCAGGCCCCACCTAAACTCCGTGTTGGCTTTCAGCAATTCCGCCAATGGCGCTGCTATCTCAGCGAACCGTGGTATGAATTTTCTAAAATAGCTGGTCAGCCCCAGATATCTTCGCACTTCGTGCGTGTCCCTAAGTTCGGGGTAGTTAGCGACGGCCGTGACCTTCGCCTGTCCTGGGGAGATTCCGCCCTTGGAGATTTTGTGACCGAGGTATTCAACCTCGTCACTAAGAAAACTGCACTTAGCCAGTTTGATTGTTAGCCCCGCTTGTCGCAGAGCACTCAGCACTTGCTTTAACTTGTCTTTAAGCTCCACCCAGCTATTCCCAGGTATAAGGATATCGTCCAAGTAAAATAGCGCGGTGTGGTCCCGCAGTGGCCCCAACGCCTGGTGCATCGCGCGGCTGAAATACGCTGGGCCGTTCATTAAACCGAACGCCATCCTCGTAAACTGTACGGTCTCCTCTGGCGTAATTATCGCCGTCTTTTCTCTGGCGTCTGGTGTTAACGGGATCTGCAAATATCCATGAGCCAGGTCAAGCAAAATGAACAGCGACGTACCTCTTATTTGTGCCAAATGGTCGTCAATGTTTGACGTTTTGCTATCGTGTGGCCACTCAGCTCTGTTGAATAAACAGGCAGTTCATAAGTCTGATCATTCTGTGCGATACTCACGAAGCTTATCGATGCCGGTGGAATTGTCGCGGCCTGTTGCGCACACAGCGTCAACGAGGCACTGGGCAAATCCTCCTTCTCTTGGCGCATGCGGTAAATTTTTAACACCCCATCCTCGCAGCGAAACGCTACCCCCGGAGCGTCTAAATAGTTCCTGCCGATCAGCACGTCGACCGGCTGAGAGTCGTCCTGTACCACGTGTAATCTCGTGTCCGGTACGGCGACGTCGTCCACCTCAACCGTGGTATGGACCGTGCCCAACGTCTTTTCCGTCCAATCCGGTTGACCGTGAGGTTTCAGGGTCCACACGTCTGGTGTGACCTCGCATTTAGTCAGCCTCGCTCGCGTCTCGCGCATCGTGCATTCGGCTGCCTCCGTGTCGATGAATCCCACCAGCGACTGTCCGTTGATCACGATGACCTTGAGGTAGCGTTCGGCATTACCTGGTGTAGGCCGTGCCAGTTGCAGTATTGGTTTGGCTGATTGTACCGTCGGTCGTTGTTCCTCACGTCGTGGCGCCGTGCCGTTGCGGCTAATGTGACCTTGCTTTCCGCAACGGAAGCATCCGGTACTACTGGTCGTTTCCGGGCACTCGCTGATCCGATGTCCCGGCTTCCGACACTTATAGCATATACGCTCTTTGGTTCGGTATTCCAAGGGGTCGCGGCGCGTCTCTCGCCGTGCCTCACTTGTACGTGGTCGCTCCGCTTGGCGCGTCGCTCCTCGCGTCTCTCCGCGTTGGCTGGACAGTGTTGGTTCATATTTTAGGATGTCAAACAGCAAATCCTCTCGCGTTGCATGGTATTGCGCGAGAATTAGGTTGCGTAATTCCCGCGAATACAATCCGGAAACGACCTCGTCCTTCTCCTCCGAGAATGACAGGTCCACGGCGGCACACAGCTTCACCTTTGCGTGGAAGTAAGCGTGTGTCTCTTCATTCGCGCCTTGTTTACGCGCCGCCATCGCCACCCAGCGATTTGTTCGACTTTGGCGTCGTACGAACATATCGATAAACGCTTCTCGGAACGTTTCCCACGTTGTGAGTTCACCCAGCCGTGCTTTTATCCAGTCCTTGGCTGCCCCTTTCAGATAGATGCGAGCCGTTGACAGCGTGTGGTTGTCTGTCCATCGATGTAATGTTTGGATTGATTCCAACGTTTCGAGCCACTCTCGTGCCTTGGCGGAATCATTGCTGCCGTGAAAGTAATCCATTTCGCGCGAAGCGTCAGTCAGCATGTGATAATGCACCACCGCTGGCTGCGCTTCGTCCGCCGTCGGTCGGGCAGGTTGTGCGCCTCGTTGCGGACTTATCCGGCGGGTCACGTCTCGCAGAGTCTCGTTCTGATGCGGTCGGTAACTTGCCGACGGTTGAGCGCGGCTCTCCGCGGCTATCAAGCGTGCAACAGTCGTCGCGGCCGCGTGGTTGCGGGCCAGCATTAGCGCCTGCAGTGCCTCCGTCAGAGCCGGTATTAGCGGCACGTCGCTTACCGGTCCCCCTTGCGCCACGCTCTCTTCCTGACGACCAACCGTCTCGCCCTCCCGCCGAGTCATGTGAACCCCGTCGCGCGTGGTCGTGCCGGTGCGCGCCGGTAGTCCACCGGCTGCCTCGTCGCCATCTTGGCCACCTGTAGCCCGTTGTCTTGACGCGTGTGACCGACCGCCCTCTTGCACTCCGTCAAGTGCCTCTTGCGATGAGGTGAGGCTTGGCGGTAGTCCTCGCTCAAAGGACCGGTCGACCACCATTTCGGTCACACTTGTGGTACTTTCTTTACGCACACTGTCACTGCTTTCACTGAGCATTCACGTTTTTGTGGAGTGGCGGACTAATCCCACTTCTGAGATGTTATGACTTTAATTTAGCATGTTTAATTTAATACTCTCGGTATCGTACGTTTGAAAGGCGTTTATTAACTAAGTGGGCTAATGCCGAAGTAAATGCTATAGATAACGTAAAACAATGAATAGAAAGTAATGAATAGATATATGAGTATAGATAGGTATAGTTATAGAGGTAGTCACACCCTCGCATTAAGCCTGCGCCGGCGTTCAACGTCCCAGTCGCCGCTTCTTTCTCTCACTCCGATGCACGGTACTCTCGGCACTCACTCAGTTCTCTCTTTTTACCGGTTCACCCAGTCTCCAACACCTAGCTCCTCTCACACACACAGATATACTCGTTTTTCACACAACTACTCCTCTCGCTTACTCGATCTCCACACGACTACTCGCTTACTCCCTACTGAACCGGTAGCTCATTTCCATAATGGCCGCCGTTCAATTCAGCTGACGCAGCGCGCCGCTACTGCCACCTGTATCATGCCCGCGAACGTTCGAATGTGCTATTGCTCGTAACAGTATGTTCATTGCATTTTCAAAAAAGAAGACTAAATTTTACCGGGTGAGTAGAATTCGTTTTTGAGGTTAAGTGTGAGTCCAAGTAGCATATATTCTACAAGATATAAATGATACACTAAGCAAAGAATGGAACTGAATGAATACTAAAATAAACAAGTTTTCCGTTGATTAGTTATGTAGTGAATTGATATTTTACAGACACTCCAACCCACGTAAAATATTTAAAGAAGACTACGATCCCATCACGCAATCTGCCTTGCAGTTCAGTAGAGCCAATGAGAGAAGAATCAGGAGAGAGCAGACGCGAAGAAAAATTAAAAAACATCATCGGAAAGAATGTTCAAGAGGTTTAGAGTCTCAAGAATTGGAGACCGAGACCAGAGATGAGTAGGGAGATCAGCAACGCTCGACAAAAGTTGAAACCTGGAGAATTTGTTCTGCGACATCTGGGTGGCCAAAGCGCCAACTGTTTCGTGCCCCCGTTAAGTTGGCCGCAAGCTACCGTAGTCATATATATGGCGAAGGGAACATATATATATATATATATATATATATATATATATATATATTGTGACGAGCTCGTTTCCTGAAAATTTCGCCTAAAACCGGCAACGAGCTACCAGTCCAAAATCACTTATGACGCCCGGTATTGTTTTTCTCAATTCACTCATTTGCCATTTGGGCGCCAGGTATTTCCTTCACCCCGAAATACCAAGGGTATCGTCTATCTCTTAAGTACTCCTCCGGCTTACACTCAGGAATGGGGGGGGGGGGGGGGGGAGATTCGTAGGGCAAGCAAGCAAGTTTTTCAAAAATATCGGGTGAGCAATTCTTACGAGTATTCAACAATTATATCGTCATTTATTAATCATAAATCGATGATCATTACAATACAATTTCCGCGCTTATGATCCTACGGACTTTACTAGTGTACGCGGGAGACGCAGCGCCTTTCCGGTGACGCCGGAAAGCACGGCTGATCACTCGGGGCTGCGAGGGGGTGCGCGACGGACACCAACCGCCACATCACGCCCACCCGCGGAGGGGTCGCACGAGATAAAGAAAATGCACCGCGTGCGCCTACCTTTTCGTCGACGTCGATCGCCTCGGTGTCGCACAGCGTCCTCGGCACGTATCCTCTCTCTCGCTCTCTCTCGCCGGTACTCCGGTGGCTCAGCCTCGCTCTCTCCCTCGCACGCACACTCAATCCTTCGATTTTTCTCGCTCTACTGCACTCTCAATCCTCTCTCACATTCAAAATCTCACTCTACTTTCTAACTCTTATTCCTCACTAACTTCTCAGTCGCTTTTCAAGTCTTAACTTTCCTCCTCGCTATCCGAATTCTAACTTTCTTCTTGACCAAAATCTGACTACCTATCTCATTCGCATTCCCAATCTTCACTCTCTTTGCGGTGACCAAAATCTAACTGTTTGTGCCATTCGCACTCCAAATCTTAACTAACTACTTATTCTAATTTTCCTCGCGCTCGCCACAGGCTCGGGCATTCTCCTCGCTCCCTTATTCTGCCTGCTCCTCTCCTTGAATCTGCTAGGTTACTCTCTCGCTCTAATATTCGTCTAGAATATTCTTCGACAGCGCGATTGCGAGAAGAGTACTGCCTCGTCACAATATATATATAATTTGACGGCCCGTATACGCCGGTTGGATGTTTCCGTGAATGAGACAGACGTGCAATGATGACATATGTCAATATTTCTAGGCCTGTACGCGTTGCTCGAATGTTCTGAGATCCGAGCGAGCGGAATATTTGAAGGTCCGCATGTACAACTTGTGTAAAGCCGCCAATGCCTTTTTCATTCTTTCAGCTGTCAAATCTGTATAGACGAATTAGAAATTTTTTAAACAAAATTACATAATGTGAAAGAAATATAATTTATCATCGTCGATCTAGCTCCATGAAGCTAGGTCTTCAATGTTTCTTGTTATAGCAGGATATTATTTTGCCGAAATAAAAGAGACTTGGACTAGCAGCGCGAGATCGCCACGGCTTTTTCTTTTTTTCCGTATTATGTATCTGGCTCCATACGAAGACGGGTACATAATTTTGTGAAATTTAATGAATCTCAATCTGAAATTGATGAATCTGAAAAGCATAATGGAACGAATATCAATTTTTTTCGATCGAGGGTGGTGTGGAGATTAGCACTAGACATTGAACTACCGCTCGCTAGTAGGCAAATGACAATCGGTCACTACGCAAACAAAATTATACGTAGTCTCGAATTATTACAGCCTCTATTCGCACAAAGATCTCTCATTTTTTCTACTGTATTCGGCTCCATAGCTAGATACTTTTTAAAAAAACATAAACTCTTCTTAATAAACTTTTTGTCACTTCACAAGAGTTTGGTTTATTCTTATTCTCAATTGAATTCACAACTTACATCAAATGTCTGTGATATAATAAAATAATAAATGACTGAAGGACAAGGAAAATATTTACTACATTTAATTAACAACTCGACCAGCTTTATAGTTTTTCGCGGTAGTTCAGAAAATATACATGTAATGAAGCCAGATTGGTCGATTGTTTATTCATGAGATACTGTAAAAGCTGAAAAATAAAAAATCGTTCATGTCACGGCGTTCTCGCGCTGCTAGTCCAAGTCTCTTTTATTTCCGCAAAATAATATCATGCTATAACAAGAAACATTGAAGACGTAGCTTTATGGAGCTAAATCGACGATGATAAATTAAATTTTGTTCACATTACTTAATTTTGTTTAAAAAATTTCTAATTCGTCCAGAATTAGTTGGCGCTTTGGCCACCCAGATGTCGCAGAACAGAATTCTCAAGGTTTCAACTTTTGTCGAGCGTTGCTGATCTCCGTACTCATCTCTGCCGAGACCATTTTGGAAAATATGGACCACGCTGAAGGGAATCATTGCTGCGTCGAAGATGTAACGATACAGAATGAGCCGGAAATTCGAGCAGACATGAAATCGTTTGTAGATATCGGAGTACAAGTGAAAAGTGGCGACTTGAGACCCAGTTTCACAATGTTTATAAACACCAACGAAGGATTGAGTACTGCTACGGGCATTGAAACAACGAAAATTCTAGATACTATCGTTGAAATTGCTAGAAAAGTCGCTGAGAATGATTCCACATATTCCAATTCAAGAATGAGTTTACGCGAGCGAATTACAATGACGTACATAAAATTAAAACAAAAAGTCTCATATTCTTTTTTGGCATTAATGTTTAATTGTTACACCGCGAAGCACTGCCAGAGAATATTTGATAAAACGATATCGTTGTTGAGCCAGGGTTTAAAATTTGCGATTAATTGGCTAATTAAAGACGAAATTTCGAGAAATTTACCCAAATGCTTTGAAGATTTTGAAAAGGTTCGGGTGGTCCTCGATTGCACTGAAATTTTTATACAGCATCCTACAAATCTTTGCTGTCAAGTTTTAACAAATTCTCGCAACAATGGTTCTAATATTTGAATATATTGAGACAGTGTTCTTTTCTTTGTGGTGAAACACCTTCACCTGGCGCGGGCGGGGTCCTTTCGACTGCCAGGGCTCTGATTGATTTTGATTTTACTTTTAATTATTTTGGGCGCCAGCTAGTTCGACAAGAGAACTAGCAATCCGAAATGAAAGTTCTGTAAATGGGATTGTCCATTTTACCCGAATTTTACGTGAGATTCGTCTCAGAGGGGGAACACGTTGGGACCCAAACAGAGAAAAGAGAGAGGAAATGGAATAATTCCAAAGGAAGGTAAACTTGCAAGTACTTACTTAATAACGCCAATGTATTTCCTTAATTTCCTCCTTCTTGCTTTGACAAAATCGGACACTTGGTCTCAGACGGACCTCGCTGTGTGAGTCCGGATATCGTCGAACAAATACACACAATTTAACAAAGTAATTGTAACCAAACAGACGTGGTTTCTAATGGTCGAAACGGCAAAATTATAATTTCTTGAAGGCAGACGGTCAAAATAATATCGAGAACTATTCTCCTTAATGTAAGTCCTAATGCTTCTAATGCTCTCGAGAGAGTCTTTCTTTTCTAAGGCGTCGTGTTCGCGGACTTCTCCGTATCCCTTCCGCTCATCTTCCGATGCTTACCGGCCAGGGATTTGTCAACTCAAGGGCCAATACAAAATTATGATTTACTTGAATTTATGCTGACGCGCCATCTCCATGTCGGTAATTTCGGTCGCGCGAATTTGGGCGGCAATTATTCAACTAACGACGGCGAGAGTTCTTCACGTTTTTTCCTATCACAATATTTATATTCGAAAGAAAAAAAAACAATTTTTGAGAGGCGATGCATTACTTTCTGCTAAAATCGCGAAAGCAAGGGTACACATTGAACATTCCAATCAACGTATCAAAATATTCAAAATTGTAGGTGTTACGATACCAGTGAATCTGAATATCTCACGAGTAGAAGATATTTTTATAGTTATCTGTGGCAAGGTGAATTTATCTTCACATATAATAAAAGACGATAAATTTATGAATGTTTGAGTTGTTAAAATTTCTCTTTATTATCACATATCTTCTCTTATCGTGACACATTTATCTTTCTTGTAACATATTGTAACATAATTATAAATATTAATTGCAGTACAATCACAGACTTGTTATTTAATCACCACCTTTTATCTCTTCTTAATCTTTTCTACGTTTAGCTTAATGGTCTAACGACTTTCATTATTGTTTTCATCGTTGGCACATATGAAATGCATCATTTTATCGTAATAAGTTTTCTTTAAGGTA
Source organism: Netelia melanura (assembly GCA_964007305.1). NCBI lineage: Eukaryota > Metazoa > Arthropoda > Insecta > Hymenoptera > Ichneumonidae > Netelia > Netelia melanura. Next base: position 17,699,221 of record OZ023255.1, on the reverse strand, counting down.
CTCAACATATTAAAAGTGTACATTTCATTGAACGGAACATCAATTACTAGTATGCTCTTATCAAAAGAAGCGTATATAACGAAGAAAGCACTTTTTAAATTTAACACTGCCATCCCAAGTTGAATTTGAACATAATGGGCGTGCTTTTCCTTTAAACTAATATTTTCGTTTTCAATGACCAGCCCCTTTTTAAACTCAAATTGTATAGCTTCCATCACAGTTTTTGACTTGCCTTTGAAATGACATTTAATTTCAACTTGTTTCGTAGGAACATTTTTTTCATAAATTATTCCATCGGGCGAATAAGCGAGTCATGGATTTCTATTCGATATGACTAGACCAACTTGAATTATTATTAAATTGTAGGTAGTCTTGAATACCATGAAAGCATCACTTTCTGTTTTTTCCCGTCCTCGGTGTACATACTTGTGAAGCTTTTTGGATTCAAATACTGGTCACATTTTTTGTTCCAGTCCGCATTAATCCTTCTCGAAAATGTGAACAATGCATAACACCTGGAACCTGTAATACGACATCGTCGCTGCTTTTGCCATTCGGAATATGATTCCTTAGTTCTTTGACATATCGATGCAATATCTTCCTTCAATCTTCGAATCGTGTCCTCGCAACAGCTTCGGTTGATTGTCACGGAAACATTCTTGATAGTATGCATGTATTCACTCCTTTGAAGTGTAAACAGGGCTTGGACTGCTTCGTCCATAGTGTCACCGATGCTTGTACCATCTACGTTATTGTCGACTGACTTTAATATCACATATTATGAATACGCATATATAATGAATACGAAAGTTATATACAGAAACATAAAAAAATCGAAATGAAAATCAAAGTGACAATATTGAGATCGCATAACAAAAAATAAAAATAACAATTTGAATTGACAGAATAGTTACTTACGCATGTTTCGGAAAAGCAGAATTTGGCAAATTTTGCAAGATTATCGATTTTATTGCCATTTTCACATCTTCGCGCAAGGGATTCTTGTTTATTTTTACTTTGAGACATTCGTGTTCCTCCAAAGGCCGAGTCACATAATTTTGTGGCGTGTCTTTATATTTCCGCTTCCACTGACATTTAATATCAGTACAAGAAAATACTGAAATTTCATTTCTGGAAAAAAAAAATACATAACAACGTAATTTCCAAGGAAGTCAATTGATTTTCAGCAAATGTTGTGGTTATGAACGTACCTGGAACAGAACAGTAGTACATCCATAATGTGCTTACATTTTTTCACCAAGTCCAGCTTTACAAGAACACGTAATTGATTTAACTTCCCCATTTTTCTCCAAAATCCCGTGTATTTCATGAGGAGATCCACGCACATTCGACGTTTGAATACGATGCCGATATTTCGAAAACGTCACTATGCTCCATCACGATACCGCAATTTAACAAATGTTTCGCAGCCACTAAGCGTTCACCCTCTCGAAAGTTTCTATGACTAGGAGTTGAACCAGACCATTGGCAAATATCGTGAATAGCTAAAACTACCATTTCCGGTCATAAATATTTATAACTTATACATATAATATTGGCACGGTAAGCCTACTATTACGCGGTTTTGACAGCACGACTGCACCCCGGTCTGCGCCATATTGAATTTGGCCACGCCTCCATGTCAGATCCCAATATGCAATGACCGTAATCTAAAAATTACTTTTACATAAGGTAAACACGCGCACACACACACATCCTTATAGTACGAAAGCCCGCGACCAACATTTTGACATCATAGCATTACGACCAAAACAATATAAAGTCGATAGCTGGGATTAGCCCGAACCAAAAAATAATAATATCAGAAATTTTCTGCGTAGCGTATAACCTGACTGCATTTTCGAAAATGTCAACAAATTTTGCCGACCTGAATCATAATAATACGTCTGATTTTTTAAATATAGTTGAATGATAGATCTAAAACTCCGAAAAAACGTTTTTCAGACGCCAGTAGTGTAGCGCGTAGCAAAGAAACCATTTTCAAAAATTAAAAATGAGACAAAAAAAGAAACTTATAGCAGCCCGTCTGAAAATCTCTTTTACAAGTTAATTTGGATTAGTTGATGCAGAAAATCAGTTTCCAGAAGAAAATATGAGCACCTTGTGTTTTGAGACCGTTTTGAAAATGTTTAAAAAATTGTACCGATCGGTAACATAACAATCTGTCTGGAAATTATACGACATGATAAAAATACGCTCAGGCCAGATGCTACGCGCGAAACGTCTGAAAACAATTTTTTTTTGTAATAAAATGACAAAATCTATGTACATTTCCAATATCAGATGCATTGTGATAATACCGACTGCATTTTGTTTTGACATAGCAGAAACGGGCTCCCATCTAGATGCTAGACCTTTGACCGTTAATACCCGACTAGTTGGGTTCAGAATCATCTAATCTAACGATCTTATAGGGTTTTGACCGAAAAACGATCATGCATGGTTTTGGTCGAGGGCTCTCGTAATATTAATTCAGCATCCTGAATTTTTTAAATAGATGCTAAACAAATGACCGAAACATACGTGAGATGTAATTGAAAAATAAAAACTTTCATCATTTAACAATATTTAAAATAAAAAATTCGATAAAGTAAATTAAAGGAAACTGAAATAAAATCAAATTAATTGAAAAACCACTCTCTTCTTTTGTGAGGACCTAAACAAAATATTTACGTATAAAAATAATCTTTAAAAAAAAATTGAGGAGTGTTTTGTTATCAATAAACTTTATCGATTTTTTTGTATAAACATATCTCTACAGCGGCATATATGCGCTGGGCGCAGGGTATGAATTTTCAACGCTCTGCGAGATTGTAAAGGCGTATTCGACATGTGAAGGGTGTGCTGAAGTTGGAGTGGGACAATATCCACTGCGATAGTATGCTTGTGCATCATGTTAATTATCAAAGGGACGTACGAAATGGCGTTCAGCATGTGGAGGACGAGTAGGCACAGGTGTCGAAAAGCCTTTTTCAAATTGTGTCGTCTCTTATGAAGTATTTTGAGAGCTTTCAATTTTCTTCCCCCGATCGTTACTGCTTTCGTTCTTTTTTTTTCTGCTGCGCCTTCGTTATTAGGTCGTCCGATGTTTGCGATTGCTTTTTTTTTGCTTCAAAGCCTTTCTTTTATTATATGCCGTTTTATCGATGAACGCCACGTAATCTTCTTCATCGATTTCCTTTCTCGATCACTCTCTGGCCCAGTTTAAAACAGAAAATTAATGCACAAGGTAGGTATGGTGAGGAGATATGTTAAGAACTAAATGTAATTAACATGTATAAATACGGCATTGCGCACACAACATACTTACATAAAAGACCTTTGTATAACTCGTAGTCTATTACTGGTCGATGCCTTTGTTTGGTTCCCTTCGCTGATCTTTCGTGTTAATGTATAATGGTTTATTGGTTCCCCTTAGGGTTACAGTGACTTTCGTTTCCTTTCTCGTTTGTACATTTTCTTACTCTTCTTACAGTCTTTGTTTCGTATTTACAGGTTTTTCCTTATTCTACTATTTACATTGTCCTTATTCTATCTTATTTTATCTTATTCTACCTTATTTTCTAGTTTCTCCCGCCCCTGCTCTTGCTCTCATCTTTATTTGTTTATCTCTTTGCCGCTTTCTTGTTTCTTTGTTCTTTCTGTGTGCCTTCTTAGCCTCCGTTTCTCTCTCGTCCGTCTCTCTCATTATTCTGTCGCTCTTACATTACATTACATTTATCGCTCGCCTCTTAACAGTTCTTTTTTTCTACTCCTTTCTCCCGCCTTCGTCGACTTCCGTTTACGCTTCATTCATTCCAATCCTTCTTTCATTCCTTCCTACTCCTCTCTCGCTTCTTTCTACCTCTCTTTTTTCCTCTTCTCCTCCACTTTCTTCATCCACCCTTCCCCTCCCCCTTTCTCGCCTAGAATCTCCCTTATTCTTTCTCCTATTCCTCTCTCCTCCTCCCCTTCTCCTCCGCATCTGTCTAGCATGTGCTCCCACGTCTCCTCTTCCCCGTATATTCTGCACGTTTTCTCTTCTTCTGTTCCCCAATACTGTCCTCCTCTCATTTCATTCCCTAGTCTAAACCTTGCTATCCTCTTGTATCTTTCCTCCTGCCATCCTGCTGCTAACAATAAGTATTTTGGTACCTCTTCTGTTACGACTTCTCTGTACCATCTATTGTATCTGGAGTTTGCTATTCTTTCTCCTCTCTTCCTGCGCTTATCTTTCTTTGTCTCTCTTTTCTATTTCCTCGTATGCCCCTTTGCTTTCTTCTCCTCCTCTTCTACCCTGCGGTTTTACCCTCTTTCTCTCCTTCTCCCATTTCGATACCTCTTCGTCTTTTGCTTCTCTCTTTTTGATCTCCTCCAGGCAGAGTCTTGCCAACTCGCTTCCTTTTCCTTCTTCTAATTTCTCTTCAAACTTCCACGCTCGTCTTCCTGCCCTTATTCTTATTTTTTCCCTTTTCGATTCTTCTCTCATCGTGTACCCTGGTGTTCTCCAATCTACTCCCATCGTCAATCTTGTGTACCTTTCTTGGGTTTTCTCCATTTCTTTTTTCTCCTTCCAACCCCATATTTCGGCGCCGTACCCCATCACCGTCCAAACCAACGTGTCGAACAGCCACATCTTTCGTGTTAGTGACCACCATATATTTCCGTTAAACCAAGACGGACTAAATGTTGCCAACTTTTTTCTCGAACCCGAGTGTCTTTGTCGTAAATATGTGACTTTTGCTCAATGGCAATTTTAACACCCGAGTGGAGAAATATTTGTCAATAAAATGAACTAAAAAGTTAAAAATAAATGAACTCTAATAAGAAATATAACACTTTATAAGTTCATTGTAACCTTTAACGATAATTAAGCTTCTTCGTCTACGACAAAATAATTCCATGTACATAATTATATATTTTTAACACTAAAACTTTACACCTTAATTATTAAATCTTCCCGTTTTTATCACAGTCCTAATTTTATAAATAAAAGCATGTTACATTGTGATAGCAAGAGGAAAAAGAAGGTGCTAAAGGTTCTTAATTGTACCATCAAAATGTAACACGCTTTTATTTATAAAATTGGGACTGTGATAAAAACGGGGAGATTTAATAATTAAAGTGTAAAGTTTTAGTGTTAAAAATATATAATTATGTACAATATGGAATTATTTTATCGTAGACGAAGAAGCTTAATTATCGTTAAAGGTTACAATGAACTTATAAAGTGTTATACTTCTTATTAGAGTTAATTTATTTTTAACTTTTTAGCTCATTTCATTAACAAATAATAAAAGCTTGTTTTTAAAAAAGGTTTTTTTTTCTTTAATTTTATTTTTAACATTTTAGTATTTTTAATTCGAGATTTACTACGACGTAGTAAAGTACTCGTCAAGACGAATCAAATGAGCCCAAACTCGATGGGGTTGCGTCGTTTTTACGGAGTTCCTATGGCCACCTTCCAGCTCCATCATCAGATTAGCTCTATGTCATAATAATATTGCATTGCCATCCGATTTATACATGCATGCAAAATTTCAGCTCAATCGGAATCCGGGAAGTGTATCAAATTTACATTGCAAGATTTGATTACAGACTGGCAGACAACGGGACAGGTGAAAGTAAATAAAAGTTTGTAAAAAATGAATCCCATTGAAAATAGGTACCTAAAATATAGTTTTAACAACAGCCAATTAACGTATAAGTGAATTTTCAGAAATTGATGGTCCTCAAAAACGAAGTTCTCAAAACGTTTTACATCCAAACATACAGATAGAAGGTTTTAACAATGGGGCTTTTAAGGATTATCAATTTCTATCAATATATGATGTCACGGCGATGGGGGGAGTGACCGGGGCCGGGGTATAGACGTTCTGAATTAATTCCACCGCAAAATAAAATAAAAAGGAGAAAGACAACAATACTTTCACTTTATTTCAACAATTCGAAAACATTGACAAAAAAAGCTTTTCTAAAAAGAAAAACATATAATGCAATAATCGCCTATTTAATACCGCTACCGGCGGGCTATCTCCGGGAGGGGGGTTTTGGACGCCAGTTAATTTTATAAAATTAACAACAGAAAATTCTGATGGTTTACTATAATTTCTCCTCATTTATTACTTAAATAATAATACTTGAAATGGGGTTCTCTCGGAGAATTGCAGGGAGGACTAGATCAAAGGCGGAGGACGGAAAGAGGGGGGGAGGGGGGGGGCGGGTGATCTCAGAATGACGGGTTCTCCGACTCTATTCGGCCTCTTAATGATTGCCACTGAGATAGGATTGAATACTGTTCAATATTTCTTGGTGTTCGGGACTATAATAACCATGCCGAGTTACACTCAACCGCTGTCGGAAGGACAGAGGTAAATAAATGAAAACAGAAAAGGAAGGAAAAGGGATTTGTTGTGAACACAAGCTCGGCAACGGATGATCTATGATGAGGAAGGGGATTGCGGGGGGGGGGGGGTATTCCTACTGATCCTACGCACTACGTCATAACGACGCACGCCCGTTCCACGCACACCATAGTCTTTGAGAAATTGATATAGCCTATTCTATACACTAGATATGCAAAATCCAAAACAAGAGAAAAGAACGAGAAAGAAGAGAGATAATATATAAGGGGTCACTCTAATTATATCCAAAAATAAGCACAAATTTGAAGGGGGAGGGAAGTTATAGAATTCTATCAATTGACAAGCTTTTCTGTGGAGGGGAAGACTGTGCTAACACTTACTCGTCGCTGCAGGCTCTCTTGATCTCCTCTCTTTCTCTCTCTTTCTTGCTCGCCTCACTGTCATTTCTTTTCCTCTCACAGTAATTCCTTTCTGGCTCGCAATATTCCTCTTTTCGTTCGTTCGCACTACACTCTTCAATCTATTCACACTCTAATTACTTCTGATATTTTTACAATTTCTTCTATTTTGCTCTATAACTCTTTCTCTAATCCGTCTGTATTCGCCGGTGGTCGCAATCTAAGTGCCGGCCATGTGGTCGACCGGAAGCTTCGTAGTTCTCCTCGGCTCCTCATTGGCCGGGACGTCCTTATGTGATTGGGCAGCAGGGCACGGGTTACGCGGTAGCGGGTCGATGGGATAGGGTCGCTCTCATAAGTATCGGGATTTAGGGTAATGGGAATTTATTCTCGTTGTGCGCTGCTGCCATTTCGCTCGTTCCTGCGTTACCATGTCAATCGATGGCAACTGGACGATGAACGGGACGATTTGTGTGAATTTTGACAGGTGAGTTCTTCGGAGAGTGAAAGTGCGAGTGTGCCGGTGGATTTTTGTGCTTCTGTTTTTCGGATGTCCTGGGATATTCTTCTGCGTTAGGTCGTCCTAACTGGTCCGGATTATCCTCCGGGTAGCTGGTGGTGAGTATTCGCCTCGTCCTTCGCTGGGAAATCTTCTTTTGGGGTTGGCTTGGCTTCCTTCTTTCCTCATTTTTCCTTTTGGTTATCGCGGTGCCGATGACGACAACGACGAGGACGACAACGACGAGGACGACGACGACGCGGACGACGACGACGACGCGGACGACGACGACGGTGCCGACGACGACGACGGTGCCGACGAGGACGACGACGCTGCGGATCCGCGGAGTAGTCCTGTTCAGACGCAGGTGGGCATTCTTCGTAGCGCCGGTAAGTATTTGCTAGTTTACATACTTGGAGGTGGGAAAGGGACAGGAATTTTTGCAGTATATTTAATTAATCTTTTATTTACTTTTTAGGTGATGCGTGGAACGGTCGCCTTAGTGAACCACCGGCACGGGGAGGGAGTGTGCAATGTCACAACTTCCCCCGGCTTAATGAGAGTACGTCTTTTAGGCGTACTCGAGCTACTATACAAAATAGATTCGGTCTCGCACATTCATTCTTCACACTCATCCCTCCATTCCTCTAAGACGCGTATTGAGTACAAAATCAGACCGTAGCGTTTCCACAGTCCCCGCAAGAAAAGCCTCTTCATGTACTTGGCAACGTTTTTCTCTCTCCTTCGCTTCTCTCTTTCCCAGGCGCGTCACGCCCCGCGTTAGTGAATAACTGTACGTCGTCTTCCGTTCACTATTCCTTGAACTTTAGTACGTGCTTCGTCTGTTGGCTCACATCGAGGGGTACTTCTCGTAATAGTCAGGGTTTTTTCTTGGCGGCGTTCGGGGGGGGGGGGGGGGGGTGTCCGGGATTGGGCTGGGTCAAGTATGGGATAGTGGTAAGTGAGGTAGCGGGTTGGTTCGGGGAAGTTGGTAGCGAAGTACTAGGTTGGGTTTACTTTAATCAGTCGAAGTGTGGATGTTCTATCACAGATTAATTCGGAGACGGTTATCTCCATAATACTTGTTTACCGTTCCCGGTGTAGGGGTGGTTTGCCCCTAACCAAAACGAAAAAAAGAAGAATACAAAAGAAGAAAAAGAAAAAAAAATAAACAACTGTTACGAACCGAATCACCCAGCAACAGCTCAGTCAAGGATTCACAAGTCCACGCGCAGAAACGCGCAGAAACATCAGCAAATTCGGAAAACGGAGACTTCCGTCGCTACGCACAACGCAGACCTTCTGTCGCAGTGCGCGACGCCACGCGCCGCAAAGTTGACGATTCTGTGGAAGCAATGTTTCCCACGCATAAAAAACGCATCGAATCACAAATTAGCATCACCCGATTGTAACCGAGATTCCCTATTCACCCCCGCGAGACCTCTGCAGCGCATTCCTCCTAAGGCATCGAGGACCCCGACAGATTGTTCGATAGTCTTAACTGATAGCTTCATCGTGATCAGACGTATCAATCGGCCTACATGTACCTCTTTCCTTTGCGGCAAGTCTACTCGCGCACTTAGAGTCTCGCGAGTGTGATAGTGAGTGTTGGAAAACCCCTTGAGTAATTACAAGCGCCCGTCAAGAACTCCATACGTTTAAGCAACCTTAGCGGCGCTTAACGTGACTCGATATATATCTCGTTACGCGATAATTACGTTAGCGGCATTAGGCGACGGAGTATATCGAGAGTACTTGTTTCATACCGAACTATAGACATACGTCAAATTATCATTTATTCGCTATAGAGTCGGCCCCCAGTGTTTCTCTATCATCTTGTAGCCGACTGTCGTTTGTGGAATTGTTCTAGTTGTTTTTGGACCCAGTCGTGCAGCAGGAGTAGGCGGGTCATTCGGTCTGTCCAGGTTTGTGGGTCGGTGAGATGGAGGGTTGGGGGGTTAGGGAGGTTATCTCGAATGCTCTTGGCGGGGCGGGGGTTTCGACCGAAATTGAGAAATACCAGGCTCATGTGGGTGGATGATTGTACGGCGGTGTTCATTGCAAAACATAGCTCTGGGAGATATTCATCCCAGAGTCTGATCTTACCCGACGTACGCGGTGATAATCGTTTTTAGGGTGTGGTTTACTCTTTCAACGGGGTTGGCCTGGGTATGATAGGGAGGGACGGTGATAGATCGTGGGTCATATGGGTGTTGGCGAACTCTGTTCCGTTATCAGTCAGGAGGTATTGGGGGCATCCCCAACGGTTTTGGATCAGGGTTTCTAGGGCAGACATTATATTCGGTCCGGTGGCAGTACGGAGGACTTTGGCTTCTACAAACTTAGTAAAAAGGTCCTGAAATACAACAACATATTTGTTCTGGGTTTTACTCGGGGGGAAGGGGTCCATGGCGTCGGCAGCAACTACGCACCACGGACCCTCGGTTGTCTGTTCTCGCATAAGGCCTCCAGGTGCTCCCTGAGAGACCTTGTAGAGCTAACACTCCGGGCACCGGGTGACGTAGTGTATGACGTCCTGGAATACCGTGGGCCAAAATAAATCTTGTGTTATTCGGTGGTAGGTCTTATCTATTTCCAAGTGATCAGCTTGGGGGTTACCATGGGCTTCTTGAACGGCATCGGGGCGGGAATTCAAGGGCAACACCAATTTCCAGGCATGTAAATCAACAAGGGTCGGGTCTATAATGGAGTGGGGCCTATGATAGTAAAACTTGCCGTCTTCGATCTTCCAATTGGGGTATTTCCTGGGGAATTCTCGGACATTCTCTATTTTCTCTTCCTACCAAGAGTCGACGGTATCTCCTATGGCGGACAGGCTCTCTATTTGACTCTCGAACATACGGGACAGGCCATCTGGGGCGACATTCAAGACTCCTTTGCGATCTACTATTTTCATATCATAGGCCTGTATGGCTAGGGCCCACCTTGTCAGTCTTCCGGAGGGGTCTCTCAAATTCTTCAATCATTGGAGGCTGCTGTGGTCCATGATAACTGTGAAAGCTGCGCCCTCAATATAAGTACGCAGTTTCTTCACGGCCTTTGCGATAGGGTAATTAATAACTGCTGTGTTTCTTTCGACTATGGTTCTGAACCGATGTAGCAAGTTTCCTGAATAATTAACTACAACCCAATCCTCTTCATCTAGGTCTTCTATCTGCTTCATCTCTTCAATAGAAAATTTCTCTCTAATTAAATAGTGAATCAATTCTACTATATTTGTGCTGGATAAACTCTTAGTCCAAGAGTGAAGCATTGATAATTGTTGTAACGCCTTTGCATAGGGAGATTTAGTGAAAGATTCATTGATGGCTTTTGGATCTTTTCTCTTGTCGCTGAACCGATATATTGAGGCATTTCGCATGAAGTCATCCAGCCTAAAACATAAAAGTTTTTTAATCGTCTTGAAATTTTTATGGTCGATAGTCCTATCGATAGTGAAGCTTCAGCAAAAATTTTAAGGCTCTAGCTCAAATAGTTGCCTAGCAATAGGGGCTCAAATTTGTACCATATTGACCGTCGTGGCAATATTCCCAGGTTTGTATCTTCCCGAGAAATATAGCGATTTTAAAAAGTCAGGAGTGATTTTTAAAGCATTTTCTGCGTACTTTAAGAATATATTTTTTATTTTTAATAAAATTAATAAGTTCATAACAATTGTTTAAGGTTAATGTTAAAAATGATTTTTTCTCAAAGATCGACACCTTCGATTTTTATAAACAAAATTTATAAAATAGTAGGTTTCTTTCTGAACAAAAAAGTATATAATGTCGAAGATGGGCCGGACCTAAGTTTCGGAGATACAGTAGGACACTCGGCTACATTCGAACTCAAGCCCGAACGTAGCCTGGAGGGTCGCCGCGCGACACTACGTGAAGCGCCCGCTCGCTGGTAAATCCTACTGTATCTCCGAAACTAAGGTCCGGCCCATCTTGGACATTATATACTTTTTTATTCAGAAAGAACCCTACTATTTTATAAGTTTTTTTTATAAAAATCGAAGATGTCGATCTTCGAGAAAAAGTCATTTTTAACATTAACCTTAAACAATTGTTATGAACTTATTAATTTTATTAAAAACTAGCGGTACCCGGCCTGCGTTGCAACGCCGTTTTTATGTTATCAATTATTTTACAGCAAATGTAAATGAAACAAATTTTTTTTTAAAAATTATGTTTATTCTAGTACTTTTGGATATACAATATTTTTTGTTTTTCCGTCGGATGCGTGCACAAATAAATCCGAAGCCTTTCCTACGCGTGAGCAGGCCACATATAGCTGTCCATGTGTAAAGCATGGATTTTTCAAATTTAATCCACACACTTGTAGCGATTGTCCCTGTGATTTGTTGATGGTCATTGCAAATGCGAGTCGAATCGGAAACTGCAAACATTTGAAATCGAATGGCATATCTGTTGGTATCATTGGAATACGTGGCAACAGTACATCTTCTCCTTTAAATTTTCCATTTAATATCGTAGCTTCGACGATATTATTCATCATCTTTTTCACTGAAAGTCTGGTACCGTTGCAAAGTCGTGGTGGATTGATGTTTCGTAAAAGAATGATAAGCACGCCAATTTTCAATGTTAAAACGTGCGGCGGTATGCCTGGTAAATCAAGTGAATTTAAGAATTCAGTTGGATAATTTACAACGTCTTCTTGATTCATTATAGAATCGATGGACTTATACGTTCTCGCTTCTCCTGGTATTTCGTTTTGAATCCTGAAATTGATGTCATTGACATCGTTGTTTTTTGCTGCTAATATAGCACGTTCACTGAGCCAATGATGATTTTTGTAATTATGTGATATATTAGTGAAAACGTTAATCAATTCGTGTGTTGTCGTTGTCATTGTGCAGAAGTTTGGTGGTAATGTGATACATTGCGTGGAACCATCAATTGTCATTTTGCCATTTCCAATATCCAGCAATTGTTTTTCAAAATTTTCGGCCGATGCATCATGTTGTAGTTTTATACGCATATTTGTTTTCAAAGTCAATTTATGAACGTGTCGCCATAAAAATGATGATTTCAGACATGCATTAATTTCGTCAGCAGATGTTGAACGCCGTATAACTGGTAGAGTTTGTCTAAAATCACCAGACAATAAAATGAGTGCTCCACCGAAGATCTGCTCATTTCCTCTTAAATCTTTTAGTTTACGATGAAGCGCTTCCAATGCTTTTTTGTGCGCATAGTACATTCGTCCCATATAATTAGTTTACATAATTTGAGTACTTTTCCCATTCCTGAATTTTTGTTTATATTGCATGTTGGTGTCTCGGTGATTTGCATATTCAACGGCAATTTTAGTGCTGAATGCGCTGTTCTGCCACTATCCAAAAGAGTTGCTGCAATTCCAGATGATGCGATCGCCAGTGCAATATTTTTTCTTGATCGTATTGTTGCCAAAATAATTGAAAGGAGAAAAGGTTTTCCTGTTCCTCCGGGCGCATCTAGGAAATACAATCCGCCCCTTTGGCTTGTAATCGCATTCATAATTGTGTCATACACTACACGTTGTTCAGGAACCAATTTCTTAAGATTGTTGTTAATAAATGTATTCAATTCGTCTACATCGAACTGTGTTTCTCGTTGCAAATCACGATCAAAAATTTCGTTTGTAGATCTATTCGGTGAAGCAATTCACAATTCTTCCAGTTTTTTGTTTGTAATTGCCACAACGTTGATCAATTTGTTCATCAGTATTTCCCATGAAATAAATTTGAAGAAATTTGTGATCTTCATTTTGCAATGGTAGTAATGATCCTGTACGATGATAAATTTGGCCTTGCACTTTGAACGTTGGCATGTAATTATCGCGCACGATATTTGTTGCACCAAACGATGTCATTTGAAAACACGAATTATACTTTCGTATGTTTTCCAAAAAATGTTTTGATTGGCTTGTTTCTCCTGATACTAATATTAATAATGGTTCTGGTGGTGAATCTAATTCTGGCAATTTAACTTTACCACCTGCGCAGCACATTCCTTGTGTTTCATTCTTAAATTTTAACGCATTGCAATACTCGCATAATCTGTTCATTTTTCCAATAATCACACTTTGATGAAGATTATAATCATAATTAGCATCATAGCGGAACGCACACAGATTTAAATCAGCATTGAGGATTCGTCTAGATCGATCAACTCGTAATCTAACTGTTTCCAGTCTTACCTGTCTTTGATCGAGGGTTTCAGACGAACGGACTTGAGCAGTGCGTATACGAACGGTTTCCAGTCTTACCTCATGTTGTTCGGGAGTTTCGGCCGAACGGGCTTGAGTAGTGCGTACCCGAACGGTTTCTAGCCTTGCTACTCGTTGATGGAGGCTTTCAGACGAACGGTCGTGAGCAGTGCGTACACGATCGGTTTCTAGCCTTACTTCTCGTTGGTCGAGGCTTTCAGACGAACGGGCTTGAGCAGTGCGTACACGATTGGTTTCTAGCCTTACTTCTCGTTGATCGTCTGTTTCTGAAGCTCGTAATGTTTTTCGTTTTTCTGATTGACGTGTAGATCTGCCAATAGCTTTTCGTTTTGGTGCCATGATTAATGCGACATTAGCTGTCAAATGAATTATTTCACCGAAACGAAAAGCGAAATAAAAGACACTCATCTGTTTTAAATACATGTACATGGTACCGAGTCGATCGAGTCGTTAAAACAAATGAGTGTCTTTTATTTCGCATGTCATTTTGGTAGCATACTTTGAAAGATGTCAAATAATCTCTATATATAGATATACATAAATGTTAATTTTGTTTTGCCCCGTACGCGTTTATTTTGGCAATTAAAATTATTCTACTAACGCAGAAACCTTCTCGGGAGCGCGGACTACAATTCACCAAATTTTCATCGCAATCGGACGAATGGTATAGGAGATTACTCGTGACACACAGACAAACAAACATTCTTCCATTTTTATATATATAAGATGTATTGAAACGTATTGCTGTTTCAGTATTTATATTTGTGTGCAACTCAAGCAGGAGCTAAAGGGATTTGTAAAATGCACACATAAAATCGACGAAATTGATTGAATTTCGAAATAGATTTACAAAACTAAATTTAAATATGTCGTGTTTATACCAGGATGTGCTGTGCACCGGTATTGTTTTTGTCGCCGAGTTGCCGACCTGCGGCTTGTTCGTTCGGACGTCTCTCTCTTTCTTATGGGTCGTTGCGTCGTTTCTCGCTCTTCCTCCTCTTGTTTCTTTCCTCGAAGATCGATCTAGCCGACGGTGTGCGTGTTGGTATGTTGTGTCTGGTCGTTACGTTGTTGGTGTGTCCGTGTGTGGTATCTCCGGAGTCTCTCCTTGTTGTCCTCTCTCTCTCTCTCTGTCTCCGCTGTAGTGAGGATGGCCGCAAGACCGACAGCTGATCGGTCGATGGGCCTTTTAAACTTCCCGGACTCCTTTTCGCATATAGTTTTCTTCGGTTTCACGACACACGAGACTCTCCGGTTTACCACTTGCGTGATAAATTCGGACCTCAAAAAGTCATCCACCGTTGTACTTCTACAGCTATGTGAGTACTAGTACTTTTAATTAGGCTGAGAACACAGACGCCAAGTGTGCGTTTCGTTGCCCTTTTATTTATTGCTGTACGCCTTGTCAGTGGCGAGAGCGATTTTATTTATTATCCCTCTGTTGGTAGATTCGTGCACTGCTCTGGCGAATTCGCTGTTCGACTTGTTGGTGGTGCCGATGTGTGATCCCCCGTCACAGTATATGTATATTATATGTAGATAAATAAAATGGTTTTCGTTGGTAACACCAAAATTTAGAAGGGTTACCAGTTTATTCTGGGTAAATTCAGAGTTGTTCCGGGTTGTTCTATGTCTATATAATATTGTTCTATATTTTAGTAGCACTGGCTCAACTATATCGGTCGAATATCGCAAACATATTTATGTACGTACAAGAACAAAGTGCACTATGTACGTTTGTTCTGAGTAAATTCAGAGTTGTTCTAGGTTGTTCTATGTCTACATAATATTGTTATATATTTAGTAGAATAGCTCAAAAATTATTTTCCGCGATATTTTGAAAAATAAATTTTTTTCGAACGCGATATTTTGGAACAGTATAAGTAGTAGGGCACTATGGCCACCCCCACTCTTATCCTCACTCTTTTCCCCCACTCCGCAGCCGCCGAGTATCCGTGGCTCGGTCGGAACGCTATTTTTTAGTTTCATCTTTTTTACAGAATGAAAAAAATCCGATGCAGGCGCCGAGACTCGAACTGCCGACCCTTGGAGTACCAATCTGAATAGTTACCTCTGCACCAAGACCCGTTATAATATTAAGTTTATGCGGAAGGCTCTTATAGCGACCGGTCAAAATCTTTAATATGAGTAAAGGAGAGTGTGGTACTCTCTCTCTCCCACGGCAAAGTGGGGAGATGGAGCGTATAACCATAGTATGTACGGCTTTAAAATTCCATTGTTCTATTTTTTATTTTTAGGGGAAATACGGACAAAATGACATAGAGTTTTGTTTTTGGATCATAACTCTTTATTGCTAAATCACAGCACTGTTATGTTTTACACCAATCATCTTTGGTTCTTTATCAATGACATTTACTAAACATTTATAAGATCAAAATAGTAGGAACACAAATATTCTTATTTTAAGTGAGATCAGCAAAACTCCATTTTGTCCATATGCTATGGACAAAATGACATATCATATATGGGCAAACTGTAAAATCACAGGCAAAGTTCACAAATGAAACGCTTGCTTCGTTTAGGAACGTCAGCGCAAGAAGCGTGAGCCCAACGCAAACAATTTAAACATCGCAACCAATCTTCTCCAGGCTTAGATCGGGAAAAAAGATCATTACAATATATGCATGGACAGTCCTCTTCATTCTCTTGTGAGTTATTTGGAAAATTTTCTTCTTCACTGTCTTCTTCAAATAACGTTTTAGTAATGCTTTGCTTTCTCTTCTCTGAAGGAGCTTTGGTCTCATTTTTCAATCGAAGTGCCTTCATATTAGGAGTAGAAGTTAAAACTAAAGAGGTTTGTCGAGTCTTTGGTTTACGTTTTTCTTGTCCACTTATAAAACGCCCTTTTGGGACTGGAGAAATTTCGTTAATAGAGAAAGCAAGAGCGGAGGACGATGGATGTTCTTTGTTAGCAACAGATGGATGATTTAGATCTGAACGAGTTAAAACAAGTTCTTGATCAGTGTTTGCTGAAGGAACCTGAGATGAATTGCCGGCTTGTCGTTCACTAGGTGCTGTTGTTTCAGCTGTATTATTTTCGTTAGGTGACATGAGGCGGCAGCTCTGTAGTTGATACTGAGATTGTGTAGTTGCAGCGACCTGGGGAACGTTTATTAAAGGAAGTATCTCATGCTGCTGCGTAGATGGCCCAGCGATGGAAACTGGACCAGGAGTAATTTGTTGATGACGATGATCATTGCAGGGACCTTCCAGGGGTATGTTTGTAGTTTCAGCAGGTTCGTACATATAATCGGGAAATATCTCAGGGTTTAGAGGCCAAATACCAGCGCTTTTAAATCCATTACAACCATTTTGCACCGTAGCGGCCTTGCCGCATGCTCCATTGAATAGACCAGCAATTTGAAATTGAGTAACTATACGTCCAGGATGTGCTTTCAGACAATTAGTTACTTCTTGGTTAAAGTAAGTCTTCAAAGGTGCGAAAAATGAAACATCAAGGAGCTGCATGCGATGAGTGCAGTGTGGGGGTAGGCAAATAACAATGATACCGTTTTGTTGAGCATATTCTAAAGTTTCAATCCCCTTATGACTTGCATATCCATCGACAATCAAAATTACCTTATCATCAATAGATGATTCAACAAAACTTTGTAAATGCTTCATTCATTTCAGAAATATATACAGGGTGTCCCATTTTAATCTTACACCTGATTTTTCTCGGAAAATACTGCTCCGATCAAAAATTGTGTATAATGAAACTTTTAGGGTTCGAAGGGGGACGTTCAAAAAAAAATTTTTTTTTGTATCATAATTCAAAATGGCGGCTGTAAGATGGCCGACATGTTTTTTTTAAATAGAAACAGGCCATTTCTTTGTTACTAAAAAATTTGTCGGATCAAAACTAACAACTTTTATAGGAACATTTTTTTGATAAAGTCCATAATTTTTGGAGTAGAACACCATTTTTGACTATTTTAGCGTTATCCAGGATGTACCACGAGGAGGTAAAGTCTTTAACATCCCAAGTGTAAGTGTAAGTGTGAGTGTGAGTGTGAGTGTGAGAAACACTCACAAGGATTAGGTCTCTGCGGCTCGTCACATCCGCAGTATTTTTCGACTTCAAAACCACCTCTGAACTCTTAAAGGTGTTCGAAGATTCCCCCATTCATGTTTAAGCATGCCCGAACTCTCCTCTCAAAACCATCGACTGTTCGCAAGAGAACAACTCTCGGGATTGCACGGCAGGCAGCTCTTATCCGCACCCTCATATCCTCTTGTGTGGTTGGAGCTTGACGGTAGACAGCGTCTTTAAGATAACCCCACAAGAAAAAGTCGGGAGAGGTAAGATCAGGTGATCTTGGAGGCCAATGGACAGGTCCATCTCGTCCGATCCACCTTTGACCGAATGTTGCGTCCAGGTGATTTCGAACAACACGAGCCCAGTGAGCGGGTTCACCGTCTTGCTGAAACCACATCTGTTGACGTGTAACCAAATCAATGTCTTCCATCAAAAGCGGCAATTCATTTTGCAGAAAGTCAAAATAACGGGCTCCCGTCACAGTTCCCTCGAAGAAGTGAGGACCTATTAATTGCCCGTTAATGATTCCACACCAAACATTCAAACTCCACCGATGCTGGTGATCGATCTGTCGCACCCATCGTGGATGCTGATCAGTCCAATACCGAAAGTTCCATCGATTTACCTGACCTCGGTTGTTGAATGTGGATTCATCACTGAACATAACAAACCTAAAAAAATCTAGGAATTGCTCGATTCGTCTCAATGCCCACCGACAAAACTCCATCCTTCGCAACGGATCAGGATTAGGCGTATCTTGGTGGAATTGTATCCTGTACGGGTGGAGCCTTGCACCTCTCAGTATTCGGTGCACTGTGGATCCGGGAAACCCCAGTCGCTCCGAGATCACTCGAACACTCAAATGAGGTTCGATTGCTATCATCGCTAAAATAGCCATGTTTCGAGCCTCATGCGGGCCACCAAAATCATTGTTCACGTTTTGGCGACGTTGGCGGTGGCGGGTTATTCGGCCTGCCCTCGCTCTCCTCTCGAGAGTTCGGATTGTCTGCCGCGATGGATGACGACGATCAGGATATTCGCGTCGATACAAATTTTCTGCTCGTAAATAATTGCCCCGGCATCTCCCTAAAATAAGGAGCATATCAACGATTTCGTTGGGACTGAAATCAGCCATTGTTGAATTACCGTCAGTAAACGGTTAACAAATCCGCGTCTATTGTAGGCGTTCAACGTGAGATTTCGTTTTCTTATTTCGATCAGAAGCGAAGCGAACTTGAAACGCTCAAATGATATGGGGTACCATGAAAATTCGTATTGTCCTGCCGTATCCAGTTAACAGAAAAATTTCAACAGCGACACATTCCAGAGAAAATTTTCATGGTACCCCATATCATTTGAGCTGCCTGCCGTGCAATCCCGAGAGTTGTTCTCTTGCGAACAGTCGATGGTTTTGAAAAGAGAGTTCGGGCATGCTTAAACATGAATGGGGGAATCTTCGAACACCTTTAAGAGTTCAGAGAACACTCATAAGGAGGTGGTTTTGGAGTCGGTAAATACTGCGGAAGTGACGAGCCGCAGAGACCTAATCCTTGTGAGTGTTTCACACACACACACTTACACTTGGGATGTTAAAGACTTTACCTCCTCGTGGTACATCCTGGATAACGCTAAAATAGTCAAAAATGGTGTTCTACTCCAAAAATTATGGACTTTATCAAAAAAATGTTCCTATAAAAGTTGTTAGTTTTGATCCGACAAATTTTTTAGTAACAAAGAAATGGCCTGTTTCTATTTAAAAAAAACATGTCGGCCATCTTACAGCCGCCATTTTGAATTATGATACAAAAAAAAAATTTTTTTTGAACGTCCCCCTTCGAACCCTAAAAGTTTCATTATACACAATTTTTGATCGGAGCAGTATTTTCCGAGAAAAATCAGGTGTAAGATTAAAATGGGACACCCTGTATATTGCCATCCACCCTGATTGGTGAGCTACACCTAAAGTGCCAGGAGGAACTTCGGCGACTAGCTCATTTTTCATATTTTTCCTCGGAAATAACATCATGGGCGGAACAAATATACCAACGGCATTAACACAACAAACAACAGTGGTGTTTGTTCCGTGTTCTGCACTGGTTATAACGCAAACTTGCTTCCTTCCAGTAGTAGCCAATATCTTTTGTCGTTTTTGTACCGTAGATAGGCCTGATTCAGCAGCGTTATAAATTCGATGTGGCCTAAAGTTTACAGATTCCAGCAGATTTCCATATAGCTCAAAAACTTTGCGGACGATTAAAAGCCTGAGCACGAGCTGCTGAAGTAGCTTCCAGTTTGCGTAGAGAAATTTCGTTATTACGGCTCAGAAATCCTTCCATCCATTCTTGTCAAGCTTTTTGTTTTTATGGGTTAAATCTATGGGCGAAACCGTTCTTTTCAGCCATCTGAAAAGCTAGTTCTTAAACCGATGCCCGCGTTAATCCAAACAAACGAGATTCAAGCAATTTCAAATGCTCAACTAGCTGTCTTTCTACATCAGGTGGAAAGGTAGATTTCCAACATCCAAGACCCTTCGAACTGGACTCCAAAGTTTTGTTGCTACCCAATGTATGCCTTCGGGGCGTTGCTTGTGGGACACCAAATGTTTTAGATGCCAACAACCAACCCATTTTATTATTTCGAACTGCATCTATAGCTTTCCGCATTGATTCTGAACTCCACGATTGGCGATTAGTGGTACGTTTATAATTACGCGGCATTTTGGCATGTCTATAAATAAATGAACAGCTAATTGAAGTAAGCTTCTTAACTGAGCTCTTATGGAGCCGGTCTTATTTTGTCCGTTGCCTATGTATGTCGTTTTGTTCATATAACCTAATAAAAAATCAAAATTAGAAAATAAATACAAAGAGAATATTTTTTATATCAATAGTTATTTGAGGTCAATAATTACTTCTTGAGGTTTGAAGTAAATGCTAAATAAATAGGTAAAATAGCGAAAAACTTAACATTGTGTACGTGTATACCCCACAATTTTTTATTTTTTATATTTACAATTTTTATTTGTTAAATTGTTTAAAGGCGCCATAGTACGAATACTTTTCTTCTTTTTTATTACTTTCTCTCTCTCTCACCATCTTTGACTTTAGAATATTACTTATCTCGAAAATGTGTGTGTAGTTTTTCTATGATGCGCGGGGGCGGAGGGGGGATGGAACGTGCCGGCATAGTGGCGCGTTGTTTTTCCTTTTTAATTTTTAATATTTTTTATTTTTTGTTAAATCTATGATGTACCTTTCTACCCACTCCTACCCATGGTCCTTTTTTCTCACTCCGCGGTCGTCGAGCTCGTCGAGAGCTCGGTCGCGGTTGTGGGGAAGATGTGCGCGAGGGTGGAGGAGGATGGAGCGTGTCGGTATAGGGGCGCGCTGTTTTTCTTTTGTAAGTATTCGAGATTCTTAAAATTTTCATTTTTTGTTAAGTCTATGACGTACCTTTCTATCTTCTTTCTGTCGACCATCCGCCGTCGCTTCGCTCTCTTTGGCTCTCCCCCGCACACACACACACACACACACACACACACACACGCACACGCGCACGCACGCACACACGCACACACCCGCACTACATGCTATGAAATCCATCATCTTCTTCTTCTTCTTCATAAATATTGTTCCCCTCCAAATATTCTCGTGCCACATCCTGACCGTTCTCATCAAGTAAACGAACGGTTATATTTTCGCCATACATTGCACTGGCGGTCACTACATGTGCTGACAATTTAAAAAAATATCGTCTGCACAGTGAACGTAGCTCAAATGCTTAGTTTAAAGACACCGCAAACGACATTTGAAATAGGCGCCAGTTTGAAGTGTGCATGTAAATAAAAAATATTGGTGAGCTCCACGAAATCTTCGCGACCCTCGTCAATAAATTCAACGTTACAACATCCGTCCCAAGAAGTGCGACGGATTATCCCTCTGTATGTGGACGCCCCCACGATCACTGCACAAAACATATCCTCGGCGATATTGTTTAATTGTACACGCACACCACGGTCACTTCTTATATTATAATAAATATTGAGGCATTCGAGGAGATCCCTATATAGTTGAGCCATTATAGGCGTACGGACGTACACCTCGTCGAAATCTTTAATTTCTATCACGGAACAAGCGAAGCAGGGCGGAATAGGATATATCTTCCACAGCGGATACATCTCGGTATATATAGCGTTTGAATAAGAACTGAATTGTATGGCGCAACAAGATATTTCAGAGACTCGTGCAGCCCCCACCACCCTTTACCTCTGAATCATACTAGGTGCGGTCACAGCTCTTTCGCACGTGCATACGGTAGTTTGGAAAACAACATTTGAGGAGAAGTACACGTCATCGCAAGGAATGCACATCATTTTTACACCCGATCTTTAACTGTTTGCCGACCCTCGGGTTAGCAGTCTGAATGGTTCCCTTTAAAAAGTAACGGTGATTATCACATGCCTATGTCTCAGCATTTTTGCAGAAGACATCGCGAAGAATGAACACGACGGACGCCACGCGCATATATCTAATATCAAAACATTGTCTACAGAAGGCTGACAATCAATGGAAAAGGGACCTACATTATGGGTCTCGATGCTGATTGGTCGAAACGGAGTTCGTTACATTTTTATACCAACCTTAAACCTCGAAAATCTAAAAAAAAGTTTTGCTCTGCACTGTTGGCGTCCTGCAATATTTGAAAGTGGGCGGGAGAGGTTTCATGATTTATTGGGTTCTATTGGAGGGATATATATTAGAAACTTCTAGTATATACATAGGTATAAAAAATAATTTTATTGATAATATACGAAATATATTAAATGTTAAGTACTATACATATATATATACTATAAATTGTGACGAATTTGCGAAAACTCCCCGCCATCGTCACCTTCCGTCGCCTCTCCCGGGTTTGCACCCGCAATTTGCCGGCATGGCACCAGTCGATTTTTATTTCGCCGATATCGACAACCGGCACTACCCAGGGGCCGGGAGGGAATAGCCCGGCCCCTCTATCTTTACGAATCGGAATATAGACGGATCGGGTTAAGGAAGGCGGGAACTACTTACCTTAATTTACCGACCTCGCACTCCCGTCGTGGTCAGTGTCACCTTTTGTGTCTCCGGAGGTCACGATCCGGTTAACCTGGGTGCATCCGTGGGATCGGCAGATCCGGAAACGCTCGGCCGCTCAGGTTGCTGAGTATGGTAGAAAGAGTCGGGGTAAGATACCCTGGGATGGCCGAAAATATCGTAAATTCTCCTTGAGACAAAATCTCAACTCGAAGAACGAGAGCCGGAATTTCCACGCCACCATGCACCTTACATAGTCGCGAGAATTCACTTTCGGAAACCACTGAAACCGAACACACGTTCAACACAAAATTCCGAAACCAAAACTGTCGTTCGAAATCGATGCAGTAATTATTACATCGCGAGAACACTCTGAAACTAAAATATCTACAAGGAGTCGGGTGTACACGGAACTCCCCATAGCGCGTACGCAAACTCGGACCTCTTACTCTAGAGAGCAATCGTCCGACACTACGAGAGCGCGTACGTAGAGAGAGAGCACACCATACTCGCAGCGCGTACATAAAACAGAGACCCCTCGCTCTCCCTCTCTACGATCATTCGCGAGACACCTCTGGTCTCGAGCGTTGGTAGGGTCATCGCCTTGTTCCTCTTTCTGGCCGCTCGGGAGCGGCGGCGCCTCCGACAGGAGCCCGCCGTTGCCGGGGGCTCCGAGCCGACGTCTATGGGAGCTGGTACGGGGGAGTCCGGCTCCAGGGTGTCATGGGCCAATTCCCTTACCACCCGCACCAGCTCCTCCATCGACTCCGAGTCCCCGGGGTCGGCCTCCGCCAGGGTCGCCGCGCACGCCTGGAGGAGTTCCCCTTTTACTCCGGGCGACGGGAGGGCGGCGGTGGATCGGAGCATCTCGTCGAACCATCTGCCTCCCTCGCCATCCGAAACTATGACGATCTCCTCGCCTTGCTCCTCCTCATGGCGATCCATCTTTTTCCTGAAACAAAGAGCAGGGTTACTACGGTACTACGGGGTTTCGTAAGGCTTCAGGTGTTTGACCGAAGCCTTGCCTACTGATCGCCCGTCGAGATCGGATAGTTCAAAAACCACTCGGGAAAGCTGCTTGGCGATCACATACGGCCCCTTAAAGGGGGATAATAGAGCCGCCGTGATGTCTTTCGCAGCGGACGATAGCCGGTGTGTCCGGCGCAGTACCAACTTACCGACCGCCAATTTCTCGTCTCGGTGGTGTCAGTTATACTGACCGGCTTGCCGACGAAACGCTCCGTCGAGAGCGTGAGTGAAGGCCTTCCTCAGTGTGTCGAGGCGGGCCATCCGCTGTATCCAATCCTCCACTGGTCATGGAGTTATCTCGGGAGCGCCTTCGGTCCTTCGTCGAAGGGACGGAGCAGCCGGCGGTTCACGACCAAAGTTCGCAAAGGCCGGCGTCGCCTGGAGAGAGCTGTGGTACGCCTTGTTATAGGCAAACCGGAAGTCGTGAAAGTGCTGGTCCCATTTCCGGTGGTTGTTACCCAGGAAGGCGCGGATCATGATTTTGACCACACCATTGACCCGTTTGGTAGGGTTGGCCTGAGGATAGTATGGCGGAGTGGTCCAATGCCGTATCCCCATGCGTTCGGTAAATTGTCGGATGTCGCGGTTAACGAACTCCGTACCGTTATCTGTGTGGAGCACCCGGGGCGCACCCCATCGGGTAACCACAAGTTCATCGAGAGCTTTGGTGATCGTCTTGTCGTTCGCCTTCTTCAGCGGCTGGACCTCAATCCACTTAGTGTAGAGGTCCTGAGCCACGAGGACGTAGGCGTGGCCGACGAGCGCGATGTAACCGGATCCATGATGTCGTTAGCTGCCATCATCCATGGTTCCTCGATAACGCGGTGGCCCATTAGCCCTGCGGGAGTTCGCTGTTCCACCTTGCAGCGCTGGCAGGTATCGCACTGGCATACATACGCGATCACATCCTTGAAAAGGCTCGGCCAGTAGTATATATTTGCGAGGCGTCGGTACGCCTTCTCTACCTCAAGATGACCGGCCTGAGGGAGCGCTTGGCACTCCTGGAGGGCGATCGGGCGGGATTCACGAGGAAGCACTAACTTCCACACATCGAGATCTTCCATTTCCGCTTCAACGAGGCCGGTAGGTCGGTGGAAATATAATTTTTCCTCGACAACCTTCCAGTCGGGAAGTTTGGGTAAGTTTGGGAGCGTGGGTAACGTCGCGGATCTTGCGGCGATACCAAGCATCTTGGGTTTTATGGAGGCAGGTTACTACCTCAGTGTGTCCCTCCGGGATTCGCGAAAGCGCGTCGGGAATGTGGTGTAGTGCTCCTTTCCGATGAACGATCACGAAGTCGTACTCTATTAACAAGAGATCCCACCGTGCAAGTCGGCCGGTGGGATTCTTCAAGTTATGGAGCCACCGGAGGCTACTATGATCGGTGACCACCGTGAACCTGCTGTTACCCTTACAGGTAACAGCGGAACTTTCGAATGGACCATAACACGGCGAGGCACTCCTGCTCAGTCACCGAATAGTTCTTCTCAGGCTCCGACAGGGCGCGGCTCGCGTAAGCGATAACCCTCTCATGACCATCGATAACCTGCGTTAGCACTGCTCCGAGACCAACACCGCTAGCGTCGGTTTGGAGGGTAAACAGTAACGAGAAGTCGGGGCATGCAAGCTTCGGTGCGCTCGTCAACCGCAGTTTTAGCGCATCGAGGGCTTCTTGCTGGGCTACCTCCCAACTCCACGCGATATTTTTCTTCAAGAGTCGGGTCAGAGGTTCGGCGATAGTTGCAAATTCTGGGATGATCCGACAGTTCCACGACGCCATGCCTAAGAAGTAACGTAACTGCCGAATATTCCTTGGCGCTGGAAAATCTAGTATGGGAACTGTCTTTTCAGGGTCGACTTCGAGACCTTGGCTGTTGACAAGGAATCCGAGGTAGCGGACTTGTGAGCGACAAAACTCGCTTTTCTCTCGGTTGATCGCCAAGCCAGCCTTAGAGATCTTCTCGAGTACCCTTCGAAGCCAGGTCAGGTGTTCTTCGAAGGATCGAGAGATGATAATGATATCATCGAGATACACGAAGACGCGAGGGTACATCTCCATGCCGATAAGGCGGTCCAACATTCGTTGAAATGTTGCGGGAGCGTTCGTGAGGCCGTAGGGCATCTTCTTAAATTGGAAGAGGCCCCGCCCTGGCACTACGAAAGCCGTGACTTCCCGCGAGGCAGGTGCCATCGGGACCTGCCAATAGGCTTGGCTCAAGTCGAGAGTTGAGATGTAGTTGGCCTGTCTTAACTCATCGAGTATGCCCATCATGTTCGGGATGGGGTGGGTAAGTATCCTTCTTCGTAGCGGAGTTAATTTTACGGTAATCTATATAGAATCGATATTTGCCGTTTGGTTTCTTAACCATTGCGACCAGTCTCGCCCAGTCGCTTTTCGACGGCTCGATAACGTCCGTCGCGAGCATCTTGTCGACCTCGGCCCACATGATGTCGCGAATAATCGGCGTCACGGGATACGATATTCGAGAATACACGGTACGGAAATTATATTATTCCCTTCGTATAGCACGAGGATCCAGGCATCGCCTTCGGAGACGAGCGCGAACGTAAACAATACGAGCGAGTACGCGACGCGAGGACGCGTCATACCCTCAGCGAGTGCGAGCGAGAATGAGCTATTCGCGCACTAACGGGAGAGCGCGAACTACGCGAGGTTCGGCCTCGACCACAAGAGACTCGCGAATATTCGTCAACGAGAACTATGAATTCGTTAACGCGCGACAGAAAGGGGATCGGCGGCGTACTAACTCCACGAGACACCGGAGCCACTGAGGATCTTTGTAGATCACGAGAGCGCTGAAGGGCGTATTGAAAACCATCGATACTCCGTCGGAAACCTGCACTATACATAATTCGAACGAGAGAAAGAACACTCACGCGAACGATCGCAGTACGAGACGACATCGGACCTCTCACTCTAGAGAAAGACGACCGAGAGATAACACTAGAGCCCGCGTACGGAGAGAGAGAACGACAGAACTCCGACGCGTAACACGAGAGCGAGCGGGACACTGACAATGAGTGTCCGACACCGAGCGTACGCGAGGACTTATTATTGTCACGATCGCGACGCTGCGACGACTCGCGGTAGACTAACTGTTTTTCAATCTTCGAAATCACAAGCACCCATCAATATGATGCCAAATTCTCATTGCCGGTAACCACTACCCTCTCCCCCTCGGTTGAGAGAGAGACTAACTATAGCGAAAACGATACCTCGTGACCGTGATTTGCCGAGACTCAGAAAATCACGTCACAACATATCACATGCTACAAAAATTAAACATTACTAAAATGGAGTTTTATAATAAATGTTTGCTACCGGCAAACAAGTGTCACTAGCAGAGGATTCCCTGCAAAAAATCATAACGAAAATTAAAATAATGCCGCATTCTTTCGCTTGATTCTCAAAGCGACAAGCTTAAAAAGTAAATTATTATTATTATACTCATCTTTTTTTCGGCGTTGGACCCTGCTGAAATAAAGACGAAATCCAGTCCATCGCTCATTTATGTCTGGATGGCGCGTTCCGTCTCGCCAGCAAAGGAAAACGGCGGAGTCGAAATTTCCTGCAAAAATAACAACAAAAATTAAAATAATGCCGCATTCTTTCGCTCGATTTTTAAAGCGACAAGCTTGAAAAGTAAATCGTTATTGTTTTACTAACCTTACTCAAATGGAGACGGAATCCATCGCTCACTTACGTCCGGATGGCGCGTTCGGTCTCGCCAGCACGGTTAAACGGCGGAGTATAGAAATTTCCTGCAAAAAATAATGACAGAAATTAATATCGTGACGGATTCTTCCGCTCTATTGCCAAACTGACAAACCTAACAAGTACATAAATATTATTTTACTCATCTTTTTATCGGCGTCGGCCCCTGATGAAATAAAGACGAAATCCATTAGTCGCATTGATGTTCATACGAACCAAATCGCCCCGTCATGTTGCCAACAGCAAACGCGGTGATTTGATCTGAAAAAAATCACAACAAAAAATGAAGAGAGTAATGAGTTCTGTTTCTTCATTTCTATGCTATCGAACATGTAATTAGTAGTGTACTCATCTCTTGTTATGCTTATTATGGCCGTATAAACAGGATCGCTCCGTTTGGATTGGTAATAGCCTGAAGAAATCATGAAAACAAATTATAACACTAACTATTACTGATTTTATAAGCTGCCTACCGGAATATCCTTACCTGTCACCTCGCATGTCTGATTCTTGTGTTTCATTCCGGGATGTTGCTTCCATAACGCGTCCAAATTCGTAGCGGTTCTAATCTATATGTTGTCAAGAGAATTCGTTAATGGAATTTTTGGTCAACATTGACGTGCATGGACGACCTTTTAATTTCATAAAAATATTAATTGCAATCAAAATGTTAAATGAAATATCTTAGTTGAAAAATATTTAACTCGCCATTTACCAGAGCCAGCTGCGTTACTCGACCGCGACTCTTGAATTGGAAAAAATTCATTTAAATTTTTGCATTGGTGCATTACAAAAAATTTACTAATGCTTCCAAAAATCCATTCCGTCGCTGGACCTCCGTGTTTCTGGCATGTGGCAAAAGTTGTATCGCACAGAACGAGCAATTGCGAACGAAAAGTTTGTTGGACATTCTTATCATGAAGCTGATGAAGAAGTCCCTCGTGAAAGATTTCCACCCCAATCGTTACAAGGTTGATCAGTTGCAGCGATGCGTTAATCGAGGGTTCATTATGACCGGTTATAAACGCAAGTCGGCAATCGTCGCAGCACAAATATGACTTCAACTGTTTGACAACATATTGTGCCACGAACGACACCGATTCCGTTGCTGACGAACTTAGCATATCCGGTGTGTTCATTTCAATGTCATCCGCGCCCGGGATATGCATAACATGGGGAGAACTCTGATCAACGATGTCATATTGCGATTCTTACGGTTCATTTATGTTTTTCGCTTCATTATCGGGCGATATTAAAAACTCCCGAAAATCCGACAGAACCGAGCCACTGTCGTTTTCGCAATTGCCCTTCTTGCTCTTATGTCCTGAAAATCTCGTTAGAATCCATGTTTTAAGTGCTGCTGCAGAATGTATGCAAGTCCGGTTTGTGTTTGAAGCCCTGTGCTGCCGCACCATTCCAAAAAGATTTTCAAGCGGATTTTGGTTCAGCTCACGAAGTTTCAAACCTGTAAACCTGACTTACTGCAAATATTGCCACAACGCATGCATGGATGACAACATTTTTGCGATGGCGTCCTGACACGGCGGCCGATACATCTCACCTGCGTAGCGAGCAAATTTCATTTGGCCGACGACCCTTCCGAAGTGCGCCCATTTCCCGACGCGGTAGGACTTTGGTGTAACGTTCGATCGCTGGCCTTTTTTAATCCCTTTCGGATTTGCCGGGACATTCACGACGGCGAACATCTCGTCGAAATCGCTGACTATTTTCGCCGTCTCCATTCTACTCGGTAAAATGGTGTCTTGAGATGACGTTGACATGCATCTCAAGATAGCCGCTGACGTGTTACTTAAGAGCTGTGCCGCGTACTTCACTCGCATCTTTTTTTTATGTAGGAAATAGATTGTGTTTGTTTCATTTGTTAAATTTAAACGAACTCACATCCATTTCGTACGTTTTAATCATATGTTACCATTTTGCAACGTTCCCTTCCCATTCTATAATGTTTCCCGGATATTCAAATTTGCTTGTAGCACTGTTTGCTTTTTTCCATTTCTCGAAATTCTCCATGAAGTTATTTCTGAGTGATTTAAAAAGATGCGGTGAGTCACAAAGCACGAATACTTTATGATTGGTCATAATGAAGGATGCGGTAGCGTCGTCATTTTGGTTGTCAACCATTAATGCCTGCAAAGCCCCGCGGTTCGTTGGTCCCTGATCGCAGACTATGGCTACAACATACATATCCGTCAACTCCAATGCTTCAATTACGTCGACAATAAGACGTCGGTGTTTTGATCGTTCCTTTGCAAAAATAATGTGCAACGGGCTGTTTCCACGTTTGACCCAGTCCCTGCGCCATGCACACAAGGGCGTGATCAGCGATTTACTCCGACCTCCCATGTTCGCCGAAATCTTCGAAACCGTCGACATTGCCGCCTCTCTCGTTAAATTGGAGCCT
Organism: Netelia melanura; assembly: GCA_964007305.1. Taxonomy (NCBI): domain Eukaryota; kingdom Metazoa; phylum Arthropoda; class Insecta; order Hymenoptera; family Ichneumonidae; genus Netelia; species Netelia melanura. Next base: position 17,669,403 of record OZ023255.1, on the reverse strand, counting down.
TCTCTTGAGCGACATTTCATCAAACATCAGAATAGTTTGCCGATCTTTTCGCTCCATTTTTACAACGAGCGTCCGGAGGTGATGCATCACACGACGATTGATGCCCGTGATCATAGGAATTTGTTGTAAAATTCGAAAAATCGTCCTCACTGACGGCAACGTTATCAATTGTTGCAGATATTCATAAGCCCTCGGCGCCCGCTTATAAATAGACGCAGCCATCAACTTGTCATCGAGGGTCCACCTGCGGCCACCAGCAACTTTATTATTATTGCGTAGATCGGCTAAGACTATCTGACGCAGAGCAGGCGATGAAATGTCGTTGATGAGAAAGCTGTACTTCCTTCCTATTAAATCTGTAAGCGCATCTGAAGTTGTTCGCAATTTGTGCACAGTTTTAGCAAATAGCGCATTTTGGGAATTTATCACACTCATCATGATATCTTCCTGGGGCGTAAAATATTCTGCTCGTATGTTTAGTTGTTCCATCTGACGCTTCTTGGCCATGCGCTGTGTGACGACTATAAAGGGGATAAGTCACAAAGAATATGATAATAAATGCTTGAACTCATAACTGTGCTGCATTGAACTCAGGACGATACACTTCATCTAAACTCCCTTTTATTGAATAAAATTTTGTTATACTAATACATGCACTATATTTCGAACTAATCTACTTGACTACTGAATCATGCAAAACGTTATTCATATTTCAATATTTTATTTGTAGAGTTGTCGTCGTCCCGCTCAGCTGGTCTTCCTATTTATAAATATGTATTATTAGTGACGTCTATAAATATTTTCTTAACGGGCTATGTGCAACTATCTCGGACAAATAATAGGAAGTTTGGAATTGTAGTATATTTGAAAAATGCAATATCTGGAGATAATCTCAAAAACTATGTAACGGATCGATTAAAAATTGTAAGTTATACTTACAATATAATTACAATATACATTTAATTTGTGAAACAAAATCGCGATTTTTTTCTATGACAACTGCACATAGCCCCTTCACGAATATTATTCCTTTGTAATAATATCACATATTTCCGACATTATTTCATTTGCCTTATCGGGGGTCATTGATCTCAACCTGCGACTGACAAATATTCCAAACCGATCATATTGGGTCCATTCGGATCGCGATCCTTTCCAATGTTGTCCGCTTTGAACGGACAGAACCCATACGTCGAGTACTCTGACAACTCGACTTTAAAAATGATAATAAAATCTTAAGGTATTACGACGGAAACCCGTACGTAACAGTATATATACTATTATGGTTAAAAATAATAATGCTTGTGTGCAATGCCATTTCTCCTAATTACATTTACTACCTGTAAGTTTTTAAAGTACAATGATTATCTCATGTTCGAAATAGTAAGCAATAGCGTTTTGTAGGGGTAAGAGAGAGAGAAAGCATACAATACGCTGTAGAAGACATCGGTAACAGCGTATACGATCAGGCAACTGTAGCGGCATATACCCAGGCGTAAGAGACAGGAGAGAGAGAATGCACGAAGGTTCACACAAAGTTTAAAATAAACTCAGCAGCAAGTTAGATTTTCCACAATGTTCGTCACGTGCCGAGGATACAGCATTTTTAAACTGATGATATTAACAGAATTCATGCAAGGGTGATATGTAGTACGTATTTGTTTTATGCGATTCGTACCGTCGAATGGGCGAGAGAAAAAAATGAGCGAAGTTTCTGCAGCGAAATAATTTCAACAGCCTACGCGAGACCCTTAACGAAAAGGAAGTTTTTCATCTTTCGTTGAAAAAATTATTTTCACCCAAGACGGTTTTCGATCTTTTTTCCATAACTTCAACAGTCTAAAATTGTTCAGTCAATTTATACTACGTTAAAACTAAATCGTCAGTGGTTAAAAGATTTTCTACTTGACCTTCTAAACAATCTGATGTTAAAAATTAAATTGTCAGAAACAGTTTCCTGCACGCCCCGCCTCTAGACCATCGTAAGATTTATAATAGTCTAGCTCAGTATTTTCGTAGAAGACGTCGCGCTGAATGAACACCTGGGTTCGCCACGTACCGAGGACACATCATTTGTAAACTGGCTTGAAATTAATACGTTATGATGATAGTAACAGAATTCATGCAAGGGTGATATGTAGTACATATTTGTTTTATCTATCTACATGCGGTCTCTATTATTTATTAATTTGGACACTCCATAGTAATTCGTACCGTCGAATGGGCGAGAGAAGGAGAATGAGCGGGGTTCCTGTAGTGAAATAATTTCAACAGCCTACGCGAGACGGTTACCGAAAAGGAGACTTTTTGTCGGGGTTGAGGGTCTGGAAAGGACGAAACTTTGAATACGATTTGAATATATGTTTAACGTTTCGTCGCTCGTTTTATATCATCGAGCCATCGCCGAGCGTTTCGAAACAAAGAGTGGTTGAGAGGGAGAGATTTTGATTTTGATACATTTATTATGCCCTAGTTACACTTTGGGGCAATTTCAACATATAATACAGCCAAAACAGTGTGCATAACGATGCCCAATTGACAATAATGTTCTTATTTCTAATTACAATTTTAACAAATTATAACAATATAGTCTAGTTATAATTATTATACAATTCTTAAATTCAATTATCTCTATCTTATCTCTATCGTCAACGCAATTGGAAACTACTCTACTCGTATTCATCACCTTCCTCGGCTTCAACGCCCCCCCCCCCCTCCCTCAACCCCCGCCTGTTCAAGCGATAGGAGAAAGTTGCGTAATCGCACCTTGAAAACGGCAAGGGATGGAGATGAAACAACACGAGTAGGTAAAGAGTGCCACAGATAAATCGCCGTTAAATGGAACGAGTTGCGGTAGATCGCCGTCCTGTGACTTGGTATTTGAAAAATCTCATTCTCACCCAGCCGAGATAAGTGCCTAATAGAGTCACTGCGCAAATGAAAGAACTCTACCAAATAAGACGGAGCATTACCGTGCAGGATGTTGTAGGTAATAACTCCGATGAAATATTTTCTTCTATTCGACACAGACAACCACCCTAAACCCCGTTTGTACGGCGTAATGTGCTCGTCTCTGCGCAGGTTGTAGATAAACCTTATGGCTCCGTTTACTAACTTGTGCAATTTCGAATCAAGCTGAGACGATAAGTCATTATAAACAACACAACAGTAGTCCAGCAGCGGCAGCACCAGCGCAGAGACCAGCTTAATACGACGCTCCATAGCAGGAGGATTCTTATGATGTTTGAGTTTGTTGACTAAAGTTGACTCTCCTGGAGATCGACGATACATGACTAGACCAGGAAAGATTCGCTTGGAAAATAACACTTGAGTTTCTGGCTACCGAAACATACGGCAGAATTATACCATTGACAGTAATCACCGGTAACGTGGTCGAAAAAATACGACGCACATACGTGCCACTACCAGAGATCATAACACATGATTTTGCAAGGATTAGCTTTAAGCTATTTTTACCTGCATAATCAGCAATCTGCTTCACATCCGATAGTATTTCCCCAAGGTGATTGTTGAGAGAGGGAGAGAGAGAGAGATAGATAGATAGATAGATAAATTTATTATGCCCTAGTAGTACTTTGGGGCAAAAATTCAGTTACATTTGAATTAGTTGTAACACAATCAAAAATAAAATAATACAAAATACAAAATAGATGTGAAATACAATATTAAATCATAATCGTTCTAAACTTAACAATTAAACCTTAATTTAGTAAAGAGCCTCTAATTGTAAGCTCATAATCGCATATAACCTCATAATTCGCATATAGCCGTAAGTATAGGTGTTGGTGTAGTTATTGCTAGTAGTATTGGCGCAAGTAAGTACCGCCGTTTATCAATATCAATTTCGGCATAGGCAATAACTCTCATCAATCGCTCACACCCATCTCATCGTTCTCATTACTTGCTCCCCCCTGGGATGCCACGTCTAACGATAAAGAAAGTTAAATAGCTGGGCTTTAAAAATGGGGAGGGAGGACGACGTAGTCACATGCACCGGTAGCGAGTGCCAAAAATAAACTGCTGAGAGATAAAATGAATTGCGATAAATAGCCGTTCTATGATTAGGAATGAGAAAAATGCCGGCAGGTCCCTGACGAGATGAATGTCTAGCTTCATTGTGACGCAAGGGAAACAGCTCTACAAGGTAAGGTGGAGCATTGTTAGTGAGGATATTGTAAGTGACAATACCCAGAAAATACTTTCTTCTATTTGCTACATTCAACCACCTAACCGCTTACGGTATGGCGTAATATGTTCGTCTCTACGCAGATTAAATATAAATCTGATTGCTCCATTTACCAGCCTCTGGAGCCTTAGATCTAACAGCCCCGATAAATCATTGTATACAAGGCAACAATAATCAAGATGCGGTAATACAAGAGCCGAGACTAGCTTCACTCTTAGTTCGGTCGACAGAGAGTTCTTGTGATGCTTTAATTTGTGCAAGGTAAAGTTTATTTTCCTCGAAATCGACACTACATGGCTAGACCAAGAAAGATTTGCTTGGAAGATGACTCTTAAGTTTCTAGCCTCACTAACATATGGCAGCGTAAACTGATTAACCGTGATCGCCGGTAATGCCCTGAGGTAAATATTTCCTACATGGGTGCCACTTCCCGAGACCATGACCGAGGACTTAGTAAGATTTAATGTTAGACCATTTCTCATCGCGTAATCGGAAATCTGATTAACATCATATAATATCTTCGCTAGATGGTCCGTCAATTCAGCAGGATAACAGCTGGAATATATTTGAGTGTCATCTGCATATATTGAGAAGAATACTGGAGCGTAGTTGCAATATCATTAATAAAAATTGAAAATAATAATGGTCCCAAAACTGAGCCTTGAGGTACTCCTGTAGTGGTAGGAAGCCACCCCGATAAATGTTCGTTATCTTTAACAGCCTGAACTCTTCCCGAGAGATAGGCGTGCATCCAATTTAGCGCTGATTCAGCAAAGCCTATTCCCCGGAGCTTTTGGAAAAGGATCACATGCGATACGTTGTCGAACGCTTTACTGAAATCAAATAGTACAGAGATAGTGACACGGCCTTCGTCTGCCGCCTTCCGGATATCGTGACACAGGCGTAGAAGCCCCGTTTGTGTACTGTACCCCTTATGGTAGCCCGCTTGGCGCCTATCTAAAATATCATTGGTATCCATGTACTTTGAGATCTGTTTGTAAGCTATCCTTTCATACACCTTGGATAGCTCACAGAGATTCGCTATCGGCCGAGTATCCGAGGGAGAGCTTGGTAAGTTAATTTTTGCCTTACGCCGTACAAAAATGCGTTTCCAGCCAGACGGGAAATAAGAATTGACGAAGCATGAGTTGAAAATTTTACAAGCAGCGGAGCTATACTTGCAGCGACAGTTCGTAGCATAAAAGAAGAGACCTGGTCCGGACCAGTCGAATAAGAATTAGATGCTTCAGCCATTAACAAACCCAGCACCTCACTTTCAGCCACAGGGTCAAAACTAAATTGAGCTGTTTGTTCGTCTTGCATATTCTCAGCGATAATGATGCCAAGATCCTGTGACGTGCAAGCCGGCGATTGTGTCGCTATGGCAGCATAGCTTGCATTTAGCTTATCAGGCGAGAAAAAATTAGACGGTGAAACATGCGCACTCTTTACCAGCCCGAGTAGCGATAATTCCTTCCACAGCCTCCCCGGCTCACCAATCCCAGCCAATCTACTAAAGTTGAACTCACTCCTTGCCCTTCGCAGAACAACTCCCAGTTCATTCCTGAAGCTACGATATATCGCATATTCCAATATACCTCCCGACCTCTTTGCCTGCCTGTATAATAATTCCCGCTGCTTGATCCGAGATTTAAGATCTGGCGTCAACCACAAGGTTACCGGTATACGAACCACAAAAAGCTTCAGAGGCGCATGAAAATCAAGCTCTTTAACTAGCACACTCTCCAAGGTCCCAAGCAATTCCTCAGTCTGATCACTAACCAACGGCTCAATACCGCTGAGTATTTTACTGCTACTTAGACCAGCCTGTACCCTAGCCTTAAATGACGAAATATCCAAATTACGATAGTCACGTCTGGCAATACTACGTTCTGCATTACACGGTGTGCTGAACGAATACTCAAGTATTCTATAATAGTATTCTATACTAGTCTATAATAATTACATCTATCTGTGTATCAGATGTTGCCGTGTGATGGGTGGATTGAGTGCCTAATATGTACATTGGTAAGGAGGATACAACATCCCTGAGGTACCGTGATTCGAAGGAGTTGACACAAATAATGCCGGCTCTTTGTCAGGATAGCAGATGTCCAGCAAGAGAAACTCTGGTGCTTTCGAATAATCTCCAGGTGAGGCCGCTAGCACCTTCACCTTTAATGACTCATGAACATAACACGCTACTCCTCCTCCTACTTTGCCTATCCTATCATTGCGCAGGAGAAAGTATCCCGGTATATTGACGTTCAAAAATGCTTTTATGTAATCAATGTGTCCAATTAGCATTAAATTGCATAATTATCAAATTACCGGTTACACACCGGTTACCGAGAGTGAGCGAGAGAGAGAGAGAGAGAGAGAGAGAGAGAGAGAGAGAGAGAGAGAGAGAGAGAGAGAGAGAGGGGAGAGAGGGAGAGAGGGAGAGAGAGAGAGGGAGAGAGAGAGAGAGAGATACGTTTATTTCGTGCTCTGAGACTGCGTCCCCTAAGAGCACCGTGCCAGAAGTGTACATCAAGACAGAAAAAACTGAGCCGTAATAGCTAAGATAAAGAATACCAAATAAATAATAAGAGTAAATTAATAATAACAATAAAAAGTACTCTAATACTAGTAATAATTAATAATAATAATAATAATAGTAATAATAGGCGAGAAAGTAATAATAAATAATAAATAAATAATAAATAAATAATAAATAAATAATAAATAAATAAATAATAAATAATAAATAATAAATAATAAATAATAAATAGGGACTTGAAGAGGCCGAGCCCGACCCATTCAGCCAGTCACTGCCGCGTGCCTCGCGCCAGTATCAGAGCTCGAAAGGCTCCCTTGAAGCCACCTATCGATACTTGACGCTTCAGGGTATCAGGCAGCGCGTTCCAGAGGATGCTTGCCGTCACCGCGAAAGAGCCTCTGTATTTCTCCGTGCGAAAGGCCGGAACAAGGCAATCCGCCGTCGAGTGCTGCCGCCGCGTGTCGTGGTTCCCCGTTGGCACCGGTTGCGTAATGCGCTGGAGCAAGTAGCTGGGCTCGCCACGCATCCGGCAGCCGAACACGAACGACCCCAGCAAGTACTCCCTCCGATCCGCGATCTTCAGCCACCCCAACCGCTGGAAATAAGGTGTGACATGCGCATCCCTGCGCACATGGAAGATGAATCGCACTCCACGATTTAGTGCCCGTTGCATCCTTAGGTCCAGCTCCATCGAGATGTCCGTGAACAGAAGACAGCAGTAGTCTAGCTGCGGCAGCAACAGTGACCTAACCAACGTGGTTCTGACGTCACGTGGCAATCGCCTGCGACACGTCTTTAGCCGGTGAACAGTTTGATTCGCCCTGCGCGTGGCTCGCGTGACCTGCTCCCGCCAACTCAGGGTGCTGGTCACCGTGACTCCTAGCCAGAAGACGGATGTGGATAGCGGGACGATGGCTTCCCGAACCTGAATTTGCGGAAGTGTGGCCGCACACAGCGTATTTAGATAGCGCGCTGTTCCAATCGCAATAGCCGTGGTCTTAGAGGAGTTAAGGCGCAGCCCACACCCGTCCACCCATGCGCATGTCGCTTGGATATCGCTATTTATTTTAGCGATGCAGTCACCGACTTCAGAGGGACGGCCCGACAGATATATTTGCAAGTCGTCCGCGTAGAAGCTATACTTGCAATGGAGAGAGAGAGAGAGAGAGAGAGAGACAGACAGAGACAGAGAGAGAGAGAGAGAGAGACAGAGAGAGAGAGAGACAGAGAGAGAGAGAGAGACAGAGAGAGAGAGCCAGAGAGAGAGAGAGAGACAGAGAGAGAGAGAGACAGAGAGACAGAGAGACAGAGAGACAGAGAGACAGAGAGAGAGATAGATAGATAGATAGATTTATTAATATGCCCTAGCATTGGCTATAGGGCAATACAGAACCCACAATTGCTTCAATTGTGATAGATTTTAAATACATGAGTAAATCAAAAAATAATAATAATAATTCAACAAAAATCCTTAAGCCTAATATATTTAATAACTTAACCTGCTCTCTGTGAGGAATCCATCCAATTTTGAGTTACACGCAGCCGCTGCTCGCTGTTAATAAAGAGCTCACTGCAGATGAGCTTATAATATTATATTACTTTACATCGACTGTTTAGTTTCATTATCTTTACATGTGCAACTTAATTGTATGATTATATTTCTATATTAGTATTCATTAAATGTAGATAAATTTGGGATTGTAGCAAAGACTCCAACTATATTAGGGACAAGGCTGCATTTCAGTGTGCAGAAGGTGTTCAAACAGGTGGAGTTTGAATAAATCAATTGATCGGGTATCCCTGATATCCAATGGCAATGAATGCCAGAATGATGCAGCAGCTATCTGGAAGGAGCGATGAAAACAGGTCGTTCGGTGATGCGGAATCGAGAAGACATGGTATTCAGCATGTCTCTCTGACCTTCGCACATCCCGAACGTCCAACGGTAGAATGTCGCTTATGTACTGCGGTGTACCCATGCTAAGCGAGCGATAGACGAAAGTCCCCAGGAAGTAGAGTCGCCTGTTCTTCACTGACAGCCATTTCAAACGATGCCGGTAGGGAGTGATATTCACGTCGCGCCGTAGATTAAATATGAATCTTATACATACATTGAGTATCCTAGTCAACCGATTGTTTAAGGTCTCAGTAAGGTCATGGTAAACGAGACAACAGTAATCTAAGTGGGGCAAGACGAGCGACTGCACAAGACGAATTCTAACGTCAGTGGAGAGTGATGCCTTATGAAATCTAAGCTTATATAGTGCACCGTGAACATTGCGTGAAATGGTCGCTATGTGCTTGTCCCAGGATAGATCGCACGAAAACATTACCCCCAGGTTGCGCGCATCCGTTACATATGGTAAAATAGCGGAACCAAGGAAGACTGGCGGCAGGCATACTGATTTTGTGTTAGTAACATATGCTCGACTGCCCATGATGAGTACCTTTGATTTCTCAATGTTAAGACGCAGACCATTGGCAATGGCATACTCAGCGATGACATTAACATCATAAGATAATTTGACAATGGCGCTGTTTAAATCCGATGGTGAACACTGCAAATAGATTTGCGTGTCATCTGCGAACACCATGTGATCGCAGTATTTCAGGTTGACACCAATGTCATTAACATATAAAGAGAAAAGCAACGGCCCAAGTACCGATCCTTGCGGCACGCCTGCAGATACATGCACAGGATCAGAACAGCCTCCTCGACTATCCGAGACAACCTGAGACCGACCAGTCAAATAGGAGAAAAACCATGCCAAGGTTGGTTCGGAGAAACCAAAACCTTTCAACTTTCGGAGAAGATTTAGGTGTGGCACAGTGTCAAAGGCTTTGCTGAAGTCAAATAGCACGAGTAGCGTCAACTTACGTTCGTCCACTCCTCGCCTAATGTCATCGGTAATACGCAGAAGCGCAGTTTGCGTGCTGAACGAGTGACGGTACGCAGATTGCCTGGGATTTAGAACGCTATTGGCATCCAGATAACGCGAGATCTGGTTGTGAACTATTCGCTCAAATATCTTCGACAGCTCCGACAGTGTTGCAATGGGCCGAGTATCTGACGGTGATCTCGGTGATTTTATTTTAAGCAGAGGACGAATAACAGCTTCTTTCCACTGACACGGAAAATGCGAAAGTTGAATAGAACGATTGTACATGGTCACTAACTGTGGAACCAATAGTGCCTGAGATTTGGATATCAGAAATGGAGAGATCCCGTCAGGTCCAGCACGTAAGGACGTCGACGCAGAGCGATTTAGTTGCCTCTGAACAGCTAGTCCAGTTATTGGAGTGAACGAAAACGTCACCAGAGCGTCACTTGAAGGAGATTCAGACAACATTAGCCTGAACAAGTCACCTGTTACAGGTGGCAAGGAGGCAGAGACAGATGCATAGTATGAATTGAGCTCATTAGGCGAAAAGAAATGTAACGGCGAAGCTAAAGATGACTTGACCAACCCTAGATGTCTAAGCTCTGACCACATCTGTCTCGGATCACTCGTAGAATTTAGCTTAACTAATAGAAAATTGCTTTTCGCAGCTCTGACGCTCAATGCTACACGATCTCGGATTTGCCTATACAGTACAAAGGCAATTGGATCCTTGGTTCGCTTAACCCGCTTGTAAAGATTATTTTTGTCCCTTATGCTTTGCTTCAACTCGTTTGTTAGCCAGGGAGCAGTTGGTTTTCTAGCCCTAAATGTGGATAGCGGTGCGAGGGAATCCAACACCGCACATAGAGCATGTGTTACAGACGATAATTGTGCTTCAAGCTGGTCGGCGGTCATGATCAAGAAAGAGTCTAACGTTGTAGTCGACGAGAGTAGAGAGCCAAGCCTTGCAATGAATTCATGATCACTAAACCGAGATAAATTACGTCTGGTGATCCAGCGAGGAGAAATAGAGGAGACGTCAATTTTGTATTTGATGCGAAGGCAGTCATGACCAGCGATGAAGGGCGCGGATGATTTCTCAAACGATACAAGCTTATCCTCGTCATCTAATATGGCCACATCTAACCACGAGTCACTATGAGCAGTGTGATACGTAGAATCAGAAGGAACAATGAATAAAGAGTGCGAAAATACGAAATTCTTAAGATAATTAGCGGGATAATCACTGAGTAATAAGTTGCAGTTGAGGTCTCCAACAATGATAATGTTATTGTACGAATGGACGAAACGGTTAAAGCATTCTTCGAACGAGTGAAAGAGTCGTCCTTTTGGCCTTCTGTACATAGACGTTAACAAAACTGCCTCTCCTCCAGGAAGCTTTATCTCCAGCAGAAGGTATTCTGGAGAGTTGGAGAAGCGACTCGGAGACGCATCGAGAATCTTTGCAGTGAGTGAGTCATGGATGTAACAAGCCACACCCCCGCCTTCTTTGCCCTCACGATCATTTCTTATAAGAAAATAGCCATTTAACTTAACAAGGTCATCACTTATATGAGCATGGAGCCACGATTCAGAGATCGATATAACATGGCACGGATTCTCTTGGACATGAATACGTAAGAGGTCAATATGACCAGGAAGTGAGTTAGCATTGAGATGCATAATAATAAGTTCGGGCGAAAGTTGATCACAATTTGTGGAGAGTTGTGTACCCGTAGCAGCGCGAGAAACAACAGTGTGAGGCAGTCAAACCAATTTAGAAAGGTCGGCGACTGAATTAATTTCGATCACAGGATCGCCATTGCTCTTCCGCACAAAAATGACCGAATCTTTGGTCCAAACATATCTATATGAATTCCTAGCAGCCAGATCTTTCACACGGCGCAACAGTCGATAGGTTTCCGAAGGTAGGAGCTCATTTATAAATATGCTACCTATCACGTTGGTGTTGAAAACATCATTAACCTTGAGATCTCGCTTGGCTCGCTTAGCTTTAATTATGGTATTACGAACAGCGCCAGACGTGAGGGTCACAACAACGGAGACACGGCGGCGCTGAGAGCCGACCGTCTTGTTAGTGGACTGATCTTCTCCACGCGTGCTTGACCCCATGACACGAGCGTCGAGAATATGACTTGTAAGTCCCCCTAGTCCAAGGGCAGTCAGGACGCGTTCTGCTACCTCGCGTGGAGCATCCGTTATCACACTCGGGATACCTGAGATGACGATATCACTGTCGGCAGTGACAGCCGAGGCCCTCTTTTCAGCTCTACGCGTGTCTATCTCAACTCTGAGTGCAGCTTCCAGTGCAGCAATCTTTTCGGTATGCAAGTTTACTGTTTCAATAAGTGGTGGAATCTGCGCAAGTGCAGCATCAATGCTAGCGATTTTCAAATCGAGGTTCGAAGAAAATTTTTCAGCTTTCGCCGCTGTCCGTCGCATAAAGGCCATCATAGATTCGAGAGATACTGGATCGTGATCCATAGATGACTGACCTTGCTCAACTAGGGTAGACGGAGAAAGATTATCGGCATTCATAGTAGTAATGTGAATCTTACAACAGTCTTTGGCTAATCTCTGCTTTAAATAGTATTTGACACAGCCAGGATGAAAAACGCGTTCACAGTGTAAACAGATGACTACGCTGTTGGCGATAGATTTATCGCACCTATAGCAAATATACGACATACGTAGCAATATACGACATACGTGAAGACGATACAGTAAGAGTACGGTTATCGGCGGTAATAGAATTGACGTAGTGATTAAAGTTACCAAGGATCCCGCAAGAGACAGGGCGCGCTAGTCACTAGAGAGGTGGGGACTGTACCCAACGAAGATAATTATGATCGCTCACGTGCCGAGTCGTTCATTAGCAAGCCTAACGCTCAGCTCGAAGATGGTAAAGATGATTCGATGAAAGGCGCAAGCGCACGATGTGGAACGACGGGGCCGATGATCGACGAACGTACCGAGCCGATGATCAGCGAAGATGAATAATCGATGCGATGATATGTGACAGCTATGAGTGACCCAGGCGCATGCGCTCGACGACGTGAAGACGAGAATAACTGCCAGTAGCTCAGCTAATTCGGAGTGAGGTTAGGCTGACTACCTTCAGCTTATCGTCGTATTTTCATCCGTAGAAGATGCAGAAGGAAAGATGTGAAGAAAATACCGACGAAAAGCGTTTTTTGCGTGCGAAGAGAGAGAGAGAGAGGCAGAGAGACATAGAGGCAGAGAGACAGAGAGAGAGAGAGAGAGAGAGAGAGGCAGAGAGAGAGAGAGACAGAGAGAGAGAGAGACAGAGAGAGAGAGAGACAGAGAGAGAGAGAGAGAGCCAGAGAGAGAGAGAGAGAGACAGAGAGAGAGAGAGACAGAGAGAGAGAGAGAGACAGAGAGAGAGAGAGACAGAGAGAGAGAGAGACAGAGAGAGAGAGAGAGCCAGAGAGAGAGAGAGAGACAGAGAGAGAGAGAGAGACAGAGAGAGAGAGAGCCAGAGAGAGAGAGAGACAGAGAGAGAGAGAGAGGCAGAGAGAGAGAGAGACAGAGAGAGAGAGAGACAGAGAGAGAGAGAGAGAGAGACAGAGAGAGAGAGAGACAGAGAGAGAGAGAGACAGAGAGAGAGAGACAGAGAGAGAGAGAGAGAGAGAGACAGAGAGAGAGAGAGAGAGAGACAGAGAGAGAGAGAGAGACAGAGAGAGAGACAGAGAGAGAGAGAGACAGAGAGAGAGAGAGACAGAGAGAGAGAGAGAGACAGAGAGAGAGAGAGACAGAGAGACAGAGAGAGAGAGAGAGAGAGAGAGAGAGTGAGTGAGTGAGTGATTGATTGATTGATTGATTGATTGATTGATTGATCGATTATTTATTTTACCCTGGCAAGCCTTTGGGTAATTGTGGTTAATATAATATGAGTAACAGTAGAATAAAATATACAAATTTAACGTAAAACTAAAAGCATAGCTAAATATAGAAAGTAATATATACAAATTTAGCTTAAAACTAAAAACGTAAAAGCAGAACAAACAGAAAAATCATAAGTACAATATTAACTTCAAACTAAAATTACAAAGATTAAGATTAAGATGGCGCCGCAACCGAATGATGCTTATCTGACTTAAGCCTAAACCTAATAACTGCAGAAGAGAAGAGGAGCTCAGTAACCTCACTAGATGTTTATCTATTGCTCCGTCTGCCTCTCCGTCTCCAATAGATACTTGTAATGCCGACTTTTAAATGTCTCAATGGACGGTGATATCCGAATTTCATTCGGCAATGAGTGCCAGTGCAGCGCCGCCGTTATTTGAAATGAACTGTGGAACGAAACTGTGCGATGATTGGGAACATGAAATATAGCGTTATCAGCAAGTCTTCCTGATCAACGCATATCAGGAGCTGCTCTCGGTAGTAGTTCACTAATGTATTGTGGTACAGTTATGAATACAGAGCGATAGACAGCAATCCCCAAAAAGTCCCGCCGACGGCCCTTCACTGTTAGTCAATTTAGCCTACGGCGATATGGAGAGATTGACATATCTCTACGCAGATCGAAAATAAACCTAATGCAGCAGTTTTGTAGCCTTTCAAGCTTTCCATTTAGCGCCTCTGTTAAATCATTGTAAACCAGGCAGCAGTAGTCGAAGTGAGGCAACATAAGGGATTGCACTACTCTAATCCTTACGTCGGTAGAGAGAGAACCCTTATGATGTTTTAATTTGTATAAGGTGCCGTGCACTTTCTGAGCAATACTAGATACGTACTTGTCCCATGCTAAATCTGCCTCTATGATAACACCTAAAGTTCGTGCTTCAGCTACGAAAGGCAGAGAGGAAGTACCTATTTTAATAGAATGGACATCCGACAATTTTATTTCTCTGACATATGCCCTGCTATCAATAATCAGTGCTTCCGTTTTTTCAACGTTGAGTGGCAAGCCGTTTGAATCCGCAAACTGTGCTATCACATTCGCGTCATGTGATATTTTGCTTATCGTATCATTCACCTCTGATGGGAGACAATGAAGGTAGATTTGGGTATCGTCCGCAAATACCATATGCTTGCTGTACCGTAGGTTTTCAGTAATGTCGTTAATGTAGATCGAAAACAGCAGTGGTCCAAGGACTGACCCTTGTGGTACGCCAGTAGACCGCTGAATTTGATCGGAAAAACCTCCATGACCGTCAGAAACCACTTGCGAACGATTTGCCAAGTATGAATACCATCATTTTAAAGCCTGCTCCGAAAACCCGAGTAGTTTAAGCTTCCTTAGTAGGTTTAGATGTGGCACCGTATCAAATGCCTTACTAAAATCAAACATGACGTATGTCATCAGTTATTTTCAGTAATGCAGTTTGAGCAAATGAGCAATTGGCCGAGTGGCTGATGGCGACCTAGGTATTTTGGACTTTAGAAGAGGGCGAATAATGGCTAGCTTCCACAAATTGACGAAAAAAGAAAGCTGAATCGAGAGATTAAAGATTTTCACCAACTGCGCGACCAATAATGGCTGGCTCTTTGCTATCATAAATGACGAGATACCATCGGACCCAGCACTGAGCGTCATTGACTCCAAGCGGTGAAGCAGTCTCCGGACCTCAGCATCTGTGAAGGGAGCGAATGAGAAAAAAATGGCGTTGTCGCAGGTCGGCATTTCCAACAACATCGACGTGAACTGGTCACTATTAATTGAGGATGAAGCAGCTGAGATGGTACCATAATATGAGTTCAGCTCATGTGGAGAAAAAAAGTGCAGTGGAGAGGCGAAAGATGATTTCACCAGACCTAGGAGCCTCAGCTCGCTCCACATGCATTTAGGGTCCTTGATCGAATCGAGCTTAGCTAGCAAGAATTCATTCTTAGCCTTTCTAACGCTTAAATCCACGCGATCTCGCACTGACCTATACATAGTAAAGCCGAGTGCATTGTTGGACCTTTTGACTCGCTTGTACATGTTGTTTTTGTTAACGATGCTCTGCTTGAGTTCGCTGGTCAGCCATGGAGCAGATGGTTTTTTTTGCTCTAAACGTGACGAGAGGTGCAAGTTCATTAAACGCAGAGTATAACGAATTTGTATTTGCCGCTAGCTGCAAGTCCAGCTGTGTAGCCGTTGTAATAGGAAGTGCGTGACAGGCTGCCATGGAAGTAAATAAGGATCGCACTTTGGCGAGATACTCTTGATCTCTAAAAGTGGTTAAATTGCATTTTGTGACCCAGCGAACGTAATTTGGAGCCACATCTATTTTATATGTGATAGATAGAATGTCGTGCCCAGCGATGAAAGGAGCAGATGATTTGTCAAAGGATACAAGCTTATTCTCGTCATCCAGTATGGCCACATCCAACCACGAGTCCGTGTAAGCGGTGTGGTACGTGGAAGCAAAGGGAACGAGAAATAACCAGTGAGAATAGATACAATTTCTAAGATAATTATCTAGATAATCATTATGTTGTAGGTTACAATTTAGGTCTCCTACGATGATGATATTTTTATACGAATGGACGAAGCGACAAAACGTTGTTTCAAATGAATGAAGAAGCCGACCTTTGGGCCTCCTATACATTGAAGTTAGTAGAATAGACTCTCCCCAAGGGAGATTTATGTGCAGTATGACAAATTCCGGAGCATTAGAGAATAGGTTTGGAGAGGCAGCGAGAATTTTAACCGTTAGCGAGTTGTGAATGTAACAAGCAACGCCGCCACCCTCCTTACCTTCCCGGTCATTCCGTATGAGAAAGTATTCGTCGATACTGACCACGTCATCCGCAATGTGTGAGTGAAGCCATGTTTCAGAGATCGAAATAATGTGACATGGATTTTCATGAATATACATCCGCAGAAGGTATATGTGGCTCGGCAACGAATTCGCATTGAAATGTACGATCTTAAGATTATGCATTAAGAATGTTCGCGCATTGCTGCTCGGTATGCCTGCTGATGGCTTAGGAAGTCAAATCAGTTTAGTGAGATCTACAGCTGAATTTATGGTTAACGCCGGGTCCCCGTTTTGTTTCCTTACAAAAATCGTGGAATTTCAAGCCCAGACATATTTATAGGATTTAATTGTAGCTTGCTCTTTGACACAACGCAATAGCTTATAGCACTCCGCGGATAAGAGCTCATTCACAAATACATTGCCATTTGCATGACTGTCAAAAACTTCGCTCACTTTAAGGTCACGCTTCGACCGGTTGGCGCTAATTAACGCTTCGCGTACTGCACCGGATGTCAGAGTCACTGCAACAGAATAACGGCTGTGCACGGAATTTGTACCACTGGACGAACGAGCGGTTTGACTGTTCTGATCATTTTGACGGGTCTTACGCACCATGATCCGGGCCGATATGATATGATTCGTGAGTTCCGCCAAATCTAGCGCTGCAAAGACCCTGGCCGCTACGATGCGGGGAGAGTCTGTGGTATCATTCGGAATGCCCACAATGAATATCTCATTCGTTAGCTTTTCGTTCGATGTTCGCGAATTAGATTTGAGTTTAGCAGTCACATCAGCAAGCTGGGCATTTTTTATTTCAGCAATTTCTTTGGCAAGTTGTGTGTTGCTTGCTTCTAAGGGCGCGATCTTCTCGCGATTAGTTAAAGAATCTGTTTATTCAGCCAAAAACATAAAGAAGAATACAGTATAAGTAGAAGTGGTCAGTAAACAGAAGCTGACAATCTTATAGATTTTTGTTAAACAAATGGCTCTTCCTCGAGCTCTCGTTGTTATGTTCCGTGAAGCATTTTTTTTGTTTGCATGTGTAGTTACGTTTTCGTGTTTTGTTTGAAAAGCAGCCTTAAGCCTAGATTTATACAGTGTTTTGTTATTTGTTTAAGGTGCAGAAGGCTTCGAAAACTGTACCTTTTTGGTTAACAGGATGAAAAGACAAGAAATAAAAAAGAGATATAAACTAGGGATAAATAAGGAAGAGGGAGCGAGAACTATATGGCGGTGATATTGATGAGGTTTATACAGGTGAACGATCGGAGGAAATGAAATACTTCTGCATAGAAAAATAAACTGCAGGTAGACAAAGAACATGATTGGGGTGAATGTGCACATATGGTATGATTATGCGTAAAAAGATACTATTTTGTAGGACGAATGATATGCGAATGGGATGAATGCGCACGATATAGCATGATTCTACATAAGGTTATTGCAAGGGTGTGAGGCGATCGTTCAATCCCATAATGTGAGAATCAACGAGAGTGGGGGAGACGAGAGTGGGGACATGTCCAAGAGAGCACAGAGACCAATTATCAAATTCGCACCGAATAGGAGACACTCGCACATCAGGTTCCAAAGAAGGAACATCGTCACACTATCAACCATACGGTGCCAAAGACAAAGATTCGCCACCTATCTAATTTTGGATTTATCATAATCGACGATTGCTTGGCCAGCGATCGCCTATTAACATCCAAAATTGAGGATCCACCGATCGTTCCGGAAAATCTTCCATCCACGGTACCGGACGAAATTTCATTTATCATCCAAGATCACGTGCAATCTGCTCTGATGGGACTCACTAAAGGCATCTACAACAACATTTCCATTCTCTCTCTCACTGGAAATGCCAACGAGGGATAACAAGACATAAATCCAAGATAATGACTGATATATTTTATTTCATTTAACGAGATTGATCATGATCCCATTTGTCTCTACCTATAATGAGTGAGATGGAGAGTATGTCAACGTGATTGTGTGTGTATGATTGAGAACAAGTTAATATTATTTATTTTGTAATTTTCTTAACTTTCGATACCACTATTCAACGTTTAATCAAGAGATTCAATTTGTTAAATATTGTTGAAACGTCTAAAAATAACTGTACCAAAATATTAAAATACAAACTGTCTACAATTTGCTACAGGTGGATGACGTATGAATGAGTGAATGAATGAGTGGATGAGCAAGTGCTGCGACGATGCGGGAATATATAATACAAAAGCGTGCGAGTGATGAGGCGAGTGTATGAGATATGAAATAATGGTGGTGAATGATTCGTAGGTGTTTTGTGCGAATGCAGATAACTGAAGTGCCAGCCATCGGGGGCGAGCCACCAGTATTTTTTTGATATTTTTTTTGTGTTTGTCGTTGGCGTCTCGTGCGGGTATTGCCCTCGAGTATCTGCAGGGAGCGCCGGGCGCACTGATATCGATATCTTAGTCGTATAAAATTGTTGTGTTGCCTGAATGGCGAAACATGTGGTAAATGATGGGCACGCCGGCGCTATTCTGCAGATATCCGAGGGCATCAAGATATACAAATGTCTCGGGTGGTACGTTGCCTGTCTTTAATGTGTTTGCGTTATAGAGCGCGTTGGGGTAGATTTGACCGTTTATCAGTCCATTTTCCGTGACAATAAGTCTTCGTGTCACGGTTTGCGTTGCCAATTCTCAGTCTGAAAAGTATCGTTTCGCATTTGTCCGCATTTATTTTTAATTTTCCGTCGTTACTGTGTGTTTTTATTTTGTCGTAGTCTTTCTGTAATCGTCTATTTATTTCGGACGGTTTTCGTCCGATCCTGTAAATAATCAGGTCGTCGGCGTACGCAATAGATTTTCTGTCGCGTGTATCGGCGTAATTACGTAAAACGTCGCTGTTATAAATATTAAATAAAATTGGTGAATTCGCCGTTCCTTGTTGCAGTCCGTTATTTACTTGAAATCCTTTCCTCAATTTTCCTGAGACGTCTGTAACATCGAATATCCGTCCCGTTATCATGTCATAAATCAGTTTTGTCATGTGTCTCGGGAAATTGTACTCTAATAATTTAAATATCAGACCGTCTGTCCAGACCGTGTCGAATGCCTTCTCGTAATCGATCAAGCAAGCTCCGACGCCCTC
This sequence comes from Netelia melanura, assembly GCA_964007305.1. Taxonomy (NCBI): domain Eukaryota; kingdom Metazoa; phylum Arthropoda; class Insecta; order Hymenoptera; family Ichneumonidae; genus Netelia; species Netelia melanura. Next base: position 17,649,900 of record OZ023255.1, on the reverse strand, counting down.
ACCATTGTGCCCAACACACGTCGGATGTAAGCTTCGTAATAGCGTGCAATGTGAAATTTCGAAACCTGAATCCAAATTGATTATCAGCGATGGCATTATTCGACGAGTAGAAGGCTCCTATATTCGTATTTAAAATGGTCTCAAATAATTTGCTGACGTTCGGCAGAAGGCTTATCGGTCGGAAATTAGAGGGATTTGAAAGATCGTTAGCTTTTTTGCGCAACGCTATTACTCGAGCGTATTTCCAATCACGCGGGAAATATCCGTTATTCAGCGCATTGTTAAACAATACGCTGAGACGCCTGATGGTCGACTGTAGTACGTACTTGAGTGCGTGATTGGAAACTTTGTCGAAACCTGCTGAGCGTTTGGCGTTCATTCGCTTAAATAAAGCTCGTAACTTCGTGAACCATGTGAAATAGTTGTCCGTCGTATCGTCGAGTTGCGTCGGCGAGTCGGCCGTATTCGCATCTATAAATATCGTTAGAGTGGTGTTAGTGTTGCGATCGTGTCGGATTTCGGCGCAGCCCTGGTTGTCCAAGTGCGTCATTTTGCGTGTACGTTGCGGCGAAATGGGCCCCGATGGCGTTTAATTTGTCCGTATTGTTATTTATTGTGTAGTTCCGGTCGTCGTCCGTGTCCAGTGCGTCCACGTCGATCGGAGTATATCGCAACAGTGTATTAATTTTGTCCCTTGTAATTGTCAAAGTCGGTACCGTTATCGAGGTTTTCGGTTTAAAAATTTTGTTTAGTTCGGGGAACATGCATCTCGAGTCATTAGGTTGTTTGCTTTTACTTATTGTGTATTTCCAGTAATTATTGACAGATTTTTATATTCGTTTTTTAGTTCAGTCCTCGTGAGCTTTAGCGCGTTCATCAGGATGCTAATTTGTAAGTCGAGTCGTGGGTTGCGAACCCGTCTGCGGTTAAATATCTGGGTCTGTTCGGAAAGCTCATGAACTTTATGAGTAGTGGAAGCGCAGCGATGGGGTAGGTGTCGAAATAATCGGCGAGTCGAAGAGATGTGTTGAAACTTTTAACCTTTATTGTTATTCTCGTCAACTGTATTACATTGCTAGGTTTGTCGCCGCTCGCTGCAGTGGAGTCGAGGTACAGTAGTGGTGAGTTGGACTCCTGGCAGAAGGTGCACCGGTGGTGTAAATATGGAGAGTCACCGACGGCTTTTATAGCTGACCTGTTGGTAGACCGGGATTCCCACTCGCTGCCTGACGGTGTCTGAGTCTCAGCGTTGGTGTAGGTAGCTGGACTAGATGATTGTGTCCCTCGGTGAACTTGAGTTACCTCCGTCTGCGTTGCTGCTGTGCTATAGTGCGGTGGAGTAGCCGCAATCGACGAGAGGAGTGCAGGAGTGGCTGTACCCCAGCTTGGAGAGGTCCAGCGCCGTAAGCGTACGTCTCAGGTCCACAGGGTGGCTCTAGGTGGCCGAGTAAGGCATCCTGGATAAGAGTTGGAAGGCCTAGTGACTTCTATGAGCTTTCACTCGTTCACGAGCTGAATGGAGAGTTTCCGCTGCGGGTTGCGTTTCAGCTTGAGGCCCCGATGCATGTGATGGCAATCGGGGTACAGAAATAGCTGAGCGAAGTATAGTAGTGCCTGGCAGAGAGATGCTATGTTGATAGCTGCTGGCTGTGCTCTGGTGTTCGGTTTGGTTTTGGTTTTTCAATGTCCATTTATTAATACATTTTCAGTCTTGATTATAAGGGATACATAAAAAGAGACGGGTTTGTACATTGTGATAAATACTCCTGCTCTTTTGAGCCTATTATTTAGTTTAGATTGTGTTTCTTGTCGTATATTAAGTTATTGTACAAAAATTGGGTTAGAGGAAAAGTTTTTGGGGGGAAAACCTCTTTATTTTTAATTTATTAGAGTATACCGGAGGTTATTCAATAACCTGATTGTTATAATTGGTTGTTAGCATTTTTATACATAGTTACATTATTGTACATAATTACATTATAATACATATGAGGCATTTCGCATGAAGTCATCCAGCCTAAAACATAAAAGTTTTTTAATCGTCTTGAAATTTTTATGGTCTATAGTCCTATTGATAGTGAAGCTTCAGCAAAAATTTTAAGGCTCTAGCTCAAATAGTTGCCTAGCAATAGGGGCTCAAATTTGTACCATATTGGCCGTCGTGGCAACATTCCCAGGTTTGTATCTTCTCGAAAAATATAGCAATTTTAAAAAGTCAGGAGTGATTTTTAAAGCATTTTCTGCGTACTTTAAGAATATATTTTTAATTTTTAATAAAATTAATGCAAACGTAAAACCGAAAGAATTGCAATTTACTGTTAAACTAACAATCTTACGTAATTTTTCCATAGAACTTATTTTGTAGAAGGCATGGTAATGCACAACTTTGATTGTAAAATTTTTTTTAAAAAACCGGTTCCAACCAAGAAAACTCGAAAAAACCGATTTTTATTTGTTTAAACAACTTTCCTGGCTGCAAAACACGGGTTCTGTCGGGGACAAATTAAGGGCATATTCGTGGGGGTCCACACTACCAAGGAAAAAATTGGCTCAGCGCTGGGCTCTTAGAATAGAACTTGGTCGAAATTATGTATATTCCGACTGGACTATGATTATATAGTTGTTACGCGTGCTGACCGGTGACGCGAAACATTGCCGCTGGTGTCCCTCTCGCGGTGGACCGCGCGAACTAAGGCGAGCCGCTGCCGCGATACGTTTACGCAGCGAGCGGCATGAAGTTCGTCGCACTCGCGTGAGGTGTATTGCTATGCGAGCGCTTCTCATAGAGTCTCGCACAGTTGTGGTAGCGTATGACAGTGGTAATTGTATTTTATGTCATGATTATGTGTTGCGGTAGTTTGTATTTTATTTTATAAGGTAGTTCGCAGATCTTTGTGGTTTTTAGGCTTTCTAAGATGGGATTACCTTCAATTTGTGTGGACAAAATTTTTTGGGGAATGTCCTTTATTTCTTTGTTAAATTCTATGGTTTTTAGTTTATGCCTAATAGTTTTGTTTGTTGTTTTGTAATCACAGGAGGATATCATTCTTAGTATTTTATTCAGGATACTTTGAATTTTATTTAAATTGCTTTTGGAGGTATTACTCCAGATTGGTACGGCATAAAGGGCTATTGGCTTGATGATCATATTGTATAGTGTCATTTTATTTTTGATGGTTAGTTTGCTGTTTTTATTGATAAGGCTGTGGAGTTGAGTTTTAACTGAGATTATTTTTATTTTCGTGTGGTTGATATGGTCATTGAAATTTAATTTTTGGTCTAAAATTAGTTCTGGTGTTCGGAGATCGACGGTGCGGCTTATATAGCTGTTGCGCGTGCTGCCTGTCGACGCGAAACGTTTACGCTCCTGCCCCTCTAGTGGCGGACCGCGCGAACTAAGGCGAGCCGCCGCCATGATACGTGTACGCAGCGAGCGGCATAAAGTTAGTCGCACTCGCGTGAGGTATATTACGGTACGAGCACTTCTCATAGAGTCTCGCACATGGTGAGATATTTGCTTTTTTCTCGTCTAACAATAAGTCTTCGCATTGCATCATTTTCGTAGATGTCCGTTGAGTTATATTTTTTATTTTTGGGTGTCGCGGCTGTTAAAGCCGTAATTATATTTTCGTTAGTCTCGCGTTGCGTTAGTCTCGCGAAGGAACGTATCTATCTCCTCGTTGAGCAGATTACGATTCGATGGCACCTCCGTGCATGGAAGCGTGTCGAGGTGTCGCGTGAATTTGTCCCAGTTGGTTTTGCTTGTGTCTAATCTTGTTGATGGAGATGAAGTTGTTAAGTCGTCGTGTATACCGATGGCTCGACCGTCGATGTCCTCGACAATGATTTCCATCCCGGTGTGGTCGCTGTCGTATGGCACATTTGCGAGGCATCTGTCTGGTCCGTACATTCGTAGCTCGAGTCTGGCGTCGACTTTGTCAAAACCCGTAATTTGCAGTATCGAATATAGGTTACGACCACTTTCAACTTATAAATGAGGCATTTCGCATGAAGTCATCCAGCCTAAAACATAAAAGGTTTTTAATCGTCTTGAAATTGTTATGATCAATAGTTCTACTGATAGTGAAGCCTCAGTAAAAATTTGAAGACTCTAGCTTAAGGGGTTGCCTAGCAATAGGGGTTCAAATTTCTACCATGTTGGCCGTCTTGACTACATTCCGAAGTATTTATCTTCCCCATAAATACACCGATTTTTAAAAATCAGGAGTGATTTTGAAAGAATTTTTTGGGTACTTTAAGAATATATGATTGATTTGTAACAAAATTAATAAGTTGATAAAAAATTCTTAAAGTTTATGTTAAAAACGACTTTTTCTCAAAGATCGACGCCTTCGATTTTAATAAAAAAAATTTTTTTAATAGTAACGTTCTTTCTGAATAAAAAAGTATAAAACGACCAAGATGGGGCAAGCCTTAGTTCCTGAGATACGGAACGATTTATCAGCGGCCGCTCCGCGAAGCGCCACACGGTGAACGCAGCTAAGAAATACACCAATTTAAAAAAGTCAGGACTGATTTTGAAAGGATTTTCTGTGTACTTTAAGAATATGTTATTTATTTTTAACAAAATTAATAAGTTCATAACAAACTTATACGATTAATGTTAAAAACGACTTTTTCTCAAGGATGGAGCCCTTCGGTTTTCATAAAAAAAAATTATCAAATAGTAGGATTCTTTCTGAACAAAAAAGTATAGGACCACCAAGATGGGCCGGGCCATAGTTTTCCAAATACAGCACGATTTATCAGTGAGCGACTGCTACGTTCGAACTTGAGCTCGAGCGTACCCAGTAAGTTCACGGCGTGACGCGGCGCGGAGCAGCCGCTTACTGTTAAATCGCATTGTATCTCGAAAACTATTACCCGGCCCATCTTGGTCGTCCTATACTTTTTTATTCATGAAGAATCATACTATTTTATAAATTTTTTTTCATAAATATCGAAGGGGTCGATCTTTGAGAAAAAGTTGTTTTTAACATAAACCTTAAAAATTTGTTATGAACTTATTAATTTTGTTAAATATAAATAACATATTCTTAAAGTACGTAAAAAATGGTTTTAAAATCATTCCTGACTTTTTTAAATCGGTGTATTTATCAGGAAGATAAATACTTTGGAATGTAGTCACGACGGCCCACATACTAGAAATTTGAACCCCTATTGCTAGACAACCCCTTAAGCTAGAGTCTTCAAATTTTTACTGAGGCTTCACTATTAATAGGACTATCAACAATAAAAATTTCAAGATGATTAAAAGACTTTCATGTTTAGGCAAGATGACTTCATGCGAAATACCTCAAATATACTAGCGGTATCCGGCATGCGTTGTAATGCCGTTTTGGTGCTATAACTCATTTGACACAATATATTTTTTGTTTTTGTCTCCATGTGTGAAGCATAAACTTTCCAAATATAATCTATACTATAGACATTTTTAGTGATTGTCCCCGTGCTTCGTTGATGGACATTGCAAATGCGAGTCACACTGGAAACTGCAAACGTTTGAAATCGAACGGCATATATTTTGGTATCATTGGGATATGTGACAACAGTACATCGCCTTTTCCTTCAAATTTTCTATTTTAAATTGTATTTTCGCTGATATTGTTCATCATATTTTTCCCTGGAAGCCCAGTACCGTTGCAAAGTCGTGGTAAATTGATGTTTCGTAAAAGTATGATAGGCACGTCCATTTTCAATGTTACAACGTGCGGCGCTATGCCTGGTAAATAAAACGAATTCAGGAATTCAGTTGGATAATTAACAACTTGTTCTTTATTAATAAAAGCAGCAATCGACTTGTACGTTTTAGTTTCCCATGATATTCTCTTTTGAATCGTGAAATTTATATACTTGACATTGGTGATTTTGCTGCTAATATAGCGCGTTCCCTTAACCAATTACGTTTTTTGCAGTTATGTACAATATTTTCAAAAACTTTGTGAATCAATTCGTCTATTGCTGTTATTTTACGAAAGTTTGTACTTTGTTGTACATACTCTAATGGTTTTCTGTCTTTCTTCTCGGTGCTCGTCCGTTTCTGAAACTCGTAATTTATGTTTCCTTTTTAATTGAGGTGTAGATCTTTCAATCGCCTCCCGATTTAGAGTCACGATTAATTTGATATTCGCTATCAAATGAATTATGCAACTAATATACAATATCGAGTCGATCGAGTTGTTAAAACAAATTTTTTTCGCTTGTCATTTTGGTAGCATACTTTGACAACTGTCAAGTAATCTCTATATATAGTGTGACGTGCTTTTCTGAGTCCTGGTAAATCACGGTCACAAGGTATCGCTGTCGTTATAGTTAGCCTCTCTCTCGACGGAAGGCTGAGAGCAGTAGTTACCGGCACTGAAAATTTGACCTCATAGTTGACAGATGAAGGTAAGCCAAGGTCTTCCGCAGCTCGGGAAGTCGTTCGACGTTTACTTGTCCGTCGCCAAGATGCGTTCACGTGATGTTCCCGGAGAATAATACCGCTCAAATGCAGAGTGCTTTCGATCTCGTGTCGTTCCCGAATAATAATAAAATCAAGATTTAGTTGTGGTTCCGATTCTCGTGTTCTGTGACGCGCTTGAGCCGATGGCTCGCGCGAGCTGGAGTTCTCGCATCCATTGTCCGCCGACCCCGACCCTCTCTGCCTGTTCAGAAACGTGCGTAGTGTCGGGAGTCCATGCGAGAGGTCAGCAGGTCTCGGCCTTTGACTCTCGTGTGGACTCGGCCATACTCGCGCGTAACGAGATCCCCCCCCACTTATCAATCGATGAGCGAGATCCATTTCCGGCATCTTACTTCTAGTTCGGCTTCTACTGAAAACGGATCTTCGACACGCGCTTCAAACAAGTTTATTCTTCTATATAATTCGACTTCGGCTATTCCTTCTATTTAGTTCTGTGCGATTCTGTGGACTATTCTGACTGGCTTTCCTTCGTGGACATTCTTATTGATTTATTGTGGTGAAATTCTCTATGCACTCTCTTACAATGGCAACGGCTTTATCTACGGACTGATTCTAACGGCCACGCGGTCGCGAGCGTGACGCCGACACCATTAACGCTTCTACGACAATCTTGTACAGTGTATAGTATTATAATAAACGTTGTTTATATATTTTGTTAATTCTTCCGGTCTCTTCATCTTTTTATTTCGCGAGTTCAACATTTCACTGTGCTTCTCCGTTCCCTCACTTTATCTAAACCAGATCCCGGGTCTGCTCCCACCTTTGCAGACACTGCCAAACCTTGCAGACTGAGCGGCCGAGCAATCCCGTCACCGTCGTGTGCCGGCCAACGCGTCGAGGTCAGCCCGGTTTCGTTGCTTCCGGCGAAACAAAAAGCAGCCCCTTCGGTCATTGGCCGGTTTTGTTGTGTCGTCGTCTTCGGTAAGATCGTTCCTGTCTCCCGTCGCTGTCATTATTGTCGTTGTCGTTATTGTTGTTGCGTGTTGGCCGATTACCACTTGGTGCGATCGCGGCGAGTTCTCCCCGCGATCGTCGGTTCTGCGCCGGTTGTCGAGACCGGCAAAACAAAACTCGACTGGCGCCCAAGTCGGCACTTGCGGGCGCGCGAGCGAGGCACCGACGGACGAAGGTGATGATGGCGGAAGGTGTTTCCCAGGTTGTCGGAAAAATTATTCGTCACAAATGCTTTGTGACGAATTACCGGAAGCCTTCCGCCATCGTCACCTTCGGTTGCCTCTCTCGCTGTCGCACCCGCAATGTTGCCGGCAGGGCGCAGATTTTTGTATCGCCGGTATCGACAACCGGCACAACCTGGGGGTCGGGAGGGAACGACACGGCCCCTCCATCTTCACGAACTTACCTGCGTGGATCGAGTCACTTTTGTTTCGCCGGAAGTGACGATCCGGTCCATCTGGATGCGTCAGCGAGATCGACAAAACCGGTAGACGCTCGGCCGCTCAGGTTGTCGATTATGGTAAAGAGGGTAGGTCACTCCGAGATGGCACCAAAATATCGTGAATTTTTCCCCGGGCGGCGAAGCCTCGGTCGGAAAACGAGAGCATAAATTTCCACAAATTTACGTCCGGAAACTCCTGAGAACAAACTCGTTACCACGAACACCGTAAATCGTAAAACATTCCGAGATCGATAACTTAACTTTTATTTTTGCGAGATCTAATTATTTATCGAGAGCAATCGAGAAAACACGAATTGATCTCGTCTATAGGGAGCCGGGTTGACACGGAACTCCCTATAGCACGTACGCGAACTTACACCTTTCACCTCGGCGAGAGACGACCAACGACCCTAGAGCGAGCGCGTAGAGGGAGGGAACGCGACTTACGTACGACGCGTAAGCGACAGCGAGATACGACTAGAGCGCGTACGTAGAGAGAGACTCAGCATACGCACGGCGCGTATGCGAGACAGAGACACCTCGCTCTCTCTACGATGCTTCGCGAGACACCTCTGGTCTCGAGCGCGACGCGGTAACGACTGTCTAATAGCGAATAAAATCTCGATTATCCGAAATATGAAATCTCTCACCGAGAGCTACTGCCCTCTCGCTCGGCACAATACTTACCTTATCGAAATCGCAATTATCGACGTTATTCGAGATTTTGCGAGTACGCCGAAAATCGTATCCCCATGGTCATCGCACATAGGAGAGCACTTACATCGGCGGCACGAGAGGTTCCCGCTCTCGCCCGCAATCCCAAAACCTCCGCTTTTCCTCATGTACGATGCACCTGGTGGCGGGGCGCCGGTATTGCAGCCGGACCTGCATCAATTTCTCGAGCGTACTCGCCGGCCGTTCTTTTCTGACGGGTAACTCGGTACGTCAAGCACTCCTCTCCTCGTCAGGATCGAACGCCGTGCCGTTTCCTCCCTAAAACCATCTCCTTCACAACACTGTCACCATAAACGACATCTACCACGGCAGTAAAACAAAATAAAAAATCGGGAGCGCCTAACGATCGACGGTTTGTGCGGCAAGGGCAAACCCGATAAGGGCCTTGGGGCCGTGACTTTTTCCCTACATCGGGAAAATCACGTCACGATAGATATACATAAATGTTAATTTTGTTTTGCCCCGTACGATTCACCAAATTTTCATTGCGATCGGATGAATGGTATAGGAGTTTACTCGTGACAGACAGACAAACAAACAAACATTCTTGAATTTTTATATATAAAATGATTAATACGCGGGTTTAATGCAACATATTAACGCAGAAAGTGTTCAATTATCTGCAATAAGCAACGACACACACGAATTTATTTGACGGGACGGTTTGATATTTATAATAACACTTCAAATTAGTGTAGTATCCGAAATTTATGCCGGTAAATTTATGTGTGAAAAATTTGCCACGTGGTGACTCGATGGAAATTATTTCAATCACTAAATTTGCACATAAATTATATTTATTCGACACATGACACATGGGAAATATTCGCCAATGTAAAGTTTGTGAATAAATATTGGGTTTATGAACATTAAACCACTTTTGACTGATATAATGGAACGATCAAACGAGCCCGCCGAAGGCGGGCGAAGTTCGATCGTCATTATACGAAGCGTCTCGTTCGAAGATGATAATCTGTAGTAATGCTTGTCATGACTAAACTCACAACGTTTTAGCGTATATTTAAAATTCGCGCGCCCCATCGCTCTCGGGTCCACGGTGGCGCTGTGGTCACTTCCGACTTCATTGTGTTTAGAGAATCCTCCGGAAGCAAAGAGTTAGCACTTTTTTTTTTTCTTTTTTCTTTTTATATAGGGAAGTTTGGGATATTTAAAGGGCGGGAATTTATCATCTTCGAACGAGACGCTTCGTATAATGACGATCGAACTTCGCCCGCCTTCGGTGGGCTCGTTTGATCGTTCCATTATACTACGCGTCTCGTTCTCGATGATAATCTGTAGACTTTCAGCAAGTGATAACTCGCCGCTTATCTTTCCTTTGCTTTATTTTTTAAATTATAGTAATACAGATTGGGCAAATCTGTCATTTTTTTCGATCGGTCGGTTATAAAATCTGGCGAACTTTTCTGAGCCCTCAGACCATCCCGCTGTTCTTTGTATTGTGTCTATATCGACACCTTTTCTGTATGCTGCACTTACAGCAGCATGTTTTGTGCTGTAGGCAGAAAACTTTCCCGTATCTATGCCTGCCTTTTTTAACAAAGTTTTTATCCAGTGACCCAGGGTCTGAGCCGAAACATCTCTGTGAGGTTTCTTTGTACTGATGAATAACCTTTTGCTTTCCTGAGGTCTTATCTCCTTAGTTCTTTTTAAATAAGTCAATATTGCGCTTGCGACGCATAGTTCCTCCGTTTCTCTGAAGAAAGGCAACACGAGTTCGGGTTGCGATCTCCCCGGCTTCGACGTCTTGGTGAGATCCGGGATTTTTATCCTTACATCCTGATCTCCTACTTCATATAGGTCTACTTCATAGGCTACTGTAGCTCGCTCCTTCTTCAAATCTCATTGTTAAAAAGATGATAACTTCTTTAACTCCCGCTGAATATGGATCGTGACTCCTTCTAAACTCCCACCATCGTTTTAAAGATGACTGATATTGTTTCAATGTTGCCGATGATAGAGAATTCACCATTATCTCCGCTGCTTTTTCTTCGATCCCTCTTTTTTGAAAGGCCTGCTTGATACGAAGCCTGCCATCAGCGAAAGCTTGTGTGCTAATGGATGTGTCCTTTCCCTACACGGAGATAAAAGAAGATTTTTATTCGGTTTGAAGATAATTGGAGTTGAGGTCAGCATAGAGGAGAATAGCGGAAACCATGGCTGAGTGGGCCAATAAGGAACAATCACCACTCCAGAAGCCTGATCCGTCGCAATTTTTTGCAAACATTTTAAAATTAAAGCGAATGGTGGAAAAGCATAAAAGGCTTCTTCTTTCCAAGAAATGGTGAAAGCATCAACCGTCGTGACATCTGGCTGTGGGTATCGGGCACAAAATCTCTTGCATTTTTTGTTTAATCTGGTCGCGAAGAGGTCGATTGAGAAGGGACCTAGATTGTTATTGATAATTATAAAGGTTTCTCTCGAAAGCTCCCACTCAGTGTCTATATTAGTAATTCGCGAAGCGGCATCCGTAAAAATATTTTGTTTTGACGAAATATAAGAAGCGAAAAACCAGAGATTTCGTTCTTCTCCCCATTGCCAGATTTTTCGCGCGAGCTCGCTCAGATGGGGGAATTGTACCCCTCCTGATCGATTGATGTAGGAAATCGCTGAAGTGTTATCCATTCTTAATAAAATTTCCAAATTTGAAAGATTATTTGCGAAGCTTTTAAGAGCATAAAACGCTGCCAACAATTCAAGATAATTTATACTGTGTCTTTTCTCTTCTATACTCCAAAAACCCTGAGTACATTTTTTACGACAGCATGCTCCCCATCCGGTTAAGGAAGCATCAGATTCGATTTCCAGAGCAAACTTGTAAGTGCGGATCGGATTAAAACTGGAGTTCACATTTTTCTTCCACCAAATCAAATCTTCTGTCAGGATGTTTTCGAAAATTAATGGCGCATCATAATTACCGTTATTGAGCTCAAGCGCGAGGAATTTTTGTCTCTCTAGACGTTTACAATATATTGTTCCATAAGCTATAGCAGGTGACGCTGCGGCCAGGGTACCTAGTAGTTTCGCAAAATCTCTTATTTTGCTGACTCTTTTATTTTGAAATGTTTCAATCATATTTACTATGTGCTCTCTTTTTTGCTTAGTAAGTTCCAGTCTGAAATTATGTGAGTCAATAACAAACCCTAAGTATTTGCATCTTTTATTCGGGATGAGAGAACTTTTTTCCCTTATTAATAACGAAGCCCAATTTTATGAGAAATTCGACTGACTTCATAACATTCTCTGCACACCTTTTTTCTTTTTTACTCATGATAATAATATCGTCGATGTAAATAATCAGTGTAATTCCCTGCAACCTTAGAAAGCTCAGGACAGGTTTCATTATCTTTGTGAATACGAATGGGCTCGTACAAAGTCCAAAAGGTAAGCAAGTGAACTGATACAAAATTCCCTCAAACCGAAATCGGAGATATTTCCTGTATTCATTATCAATGGCTATTAAATAATAGGCATCTTTCAAATCAATCGTACCCATGTACGAATCTCTTGTCAATAACCCTTTTACTGCTCTAATATCCTCCATTTTAAAATGGGGAGGTTCAATAAAACCATTAAGTTTTTTCAAATTTAAGATGAATCTTTTCGAGCCATTCGGTTTTGTTATAAGAAAAAAGGGGGAAACGAATTGAGTACTGCATTCGTCGCATTTTTCTATTGCTTTTTTGTTTAGCAGTACTTCGATTTCTGCTCGGATACTGCATCGTTCATTTTCGTTCCAGTTTTGAACGTAGGCTTCGTGTTGAATACCTGGGTTTTTTATGAATGGAATCTTGTATCCTTTTACACACTCGAGTATAAATTTGTCAGTGGTGATTTTTTCCCATTCACTGACAAAAATTTTTAACCGTCCAGATATGGATATTACCTGATCTACTTCCTCTTGGTTGTTTTTGCTGGTCGTGCTGCAAGTTTCGTCGAATTGGGAAACGTCTGATAATTGCGTGGTCTGAATCGCATCGTCGAGCGTCTCTGTGTACCCACCTGTCTGCTCGATACAGGTGGGTATCTGTGGTTTCCCTGGTCTCTCGCTCTCTGTGGCGTTGATCTTTGTACCGATTTTTCGGCATTTTTGATATCCGCACAGGCTTTCTCTACAGCCTTTGCGTCTTTAATCTGCTCGTTGAACTTTTCGCCATACAGCCATTTGTCTGAAGTCGTCGCCTCCAACGTCGGCTTAACCGACTTGCTCAGTAAAGGTGTTATGAACGATTTTCTGGCGATTGACTGCTGGTGAAAAACATCTGTCAAAAGTTTTCCCGTGTCACATAAAAGTTTTAAAAATACATCCTCTTCGATTCCTTCCTTTGGTGGCTCGATCATCAATGATAATGCTGACGCCAGAGCTATCAGTGCCGATCCCACACAATTTTGTGTTTCCTCGAAATGCTTGTCTCTCTTTTTCGCAATATCTGTGAGGGCATGCGCAATCTCCAAATTTATTTGGGGAGCCTCCGTATAAAATTCTCCTTTTCTTCCATATTTTTTAATGAGCTCTTTTCTGATCTCTTCTGAGAGGCCGTTTGACATCCACTGATTCCATTTTTTATGAAGATCAGTGTTAATACTCGTCGGTCCTTCTTCCGCGTCCATCGGATCAGCGATGAGTACCTCCAGAATATCGTTCCTTTTTTGCTTTTCTTTCTCAGACATTTCCTCAATTTCTTCGATCTCTTCCGTGTTATCCCTGTTGGTCGTAGTCTCGTTGACCGGTACCTCGATAACGGGAGCCTTGTTGGCGGGTGCCTTATTGGCGAATGCCTTATTGGCCTCGTTCTGCGAGATTTCGGTTTCGACCTCATGTTCTGTTATATTCCCTATATAAACAAAACCATTTCTTAAGGCCTTGAACATTTTTTACACGCTTAGAGATCCAGAGAGATTCTTGTTGAGTCTCTCGTGGACTCGCCTCCTTATTTTGTCGTGTGGACATATTTTGAGGTTATCTTACGTTCGTGTGGACCGTAAGATTTTTTCCCTCGTGCCTATCTCGTATGGAGATTTTTACACTTCTCTCAACCTACCTTCTGGAACTGAATTATTCGATGTGGTCGACGATCGGGTTTCACGGGCCTCCTGCAAGAATTGAAACAACGTGGTTTGGAGGTTATCCACTTGATCCTGCAATTTTTTCATTTTTTCCTCCGATCTCCCTTCGTCTCTTCTATACTCTCTCGATTTCGAACGAGATCGTTTCCTTTTCTTCTCCTTTGCCATATTTTAGTGTTGTCTGGATCACTGTAAATGTTATTTTTCAATTTATAAAGATTAAGCTGCACGTGTTGAGTTTTGCACAACGAAACATAATGAAGTCGGAAGTGACCACAGCGCCACCGTGGACCCGAGAGCGAAGGGGCGCGCGAATTTTAAATATACGCTAAAACGTTGTGAGTTTAGTCATGACAAGCATTACTACAGATTATCATCGAGAACGAGACGCGTAGTATAATCTAAATTTTACACCGATTATGTTTGTGTGTGAAAAATTAGCACGTGGTGGCTTTGGCTAAATTTTTCATACACAATTTTTATATGGAAATAATTATTTATTTGCACAGAGGATACTTGATAAATCTTTGCCACTGTTAAGTCTATAAATAAATCATCAATTTTTTTATTGTTTGAGCACTTTTACTCGGTTTGTCGTACTGTTACGAATTTGCATATATCACGTACTATGCATACGTGTATATCTATATATATATATGGGTATTGAAGCGCTCGTCAGCACGTCTGCTTACTACGGGCGCGCGATGTTGACTGAACCTGCTACATTTGATAGGGCGAATAGATCTAAAAACGATCGGCAAATAGAATGATTATTCAGTCGATGAAAATGATGGCGTGATTTTTCAAATAATCAAGAATACGTGATTAAAATATAAGATTATTTTGCAGAAATTCAAACGACGCGTCAATCTCGACTGGAAACTATCTGTTTTCAGGTTACTTCGAGATGCTAAACGATTCCATTGGAATTCATGAAAATCTGGTCTTCGATATTTCACTTTAATTTTTTATTTTTCGTGAATGATTTCAGGGTTTTAACGGTCAACTCGTTAAGTATGTAGTCACTTCTTACACCACTATAGCCTCGTTCATACTTTGAATCAGAGGCTATGGGCGTTTCTCCACTAATTGGAAAATCGCTGTCCTAGGCAAATTTTATATAATAGATCTTATTATTACTGAGTTCTATGTATTAATAACGACAATATATTAGCTATTCTTGGCACGCCATAGTTCATATGAGGCATTTCGCATGAAGTCATCCAGCCTAAAACATAAAAGTTTTTTAATCGTCTTGAAATTTTTATGGTCGATAGTCCTATTGATAGTGAAGCTTCAGCAAAAATTTTAAGGCTCTAGCTCAAATAGTTGCTTAGCAATAGGGGCTTAAATTTGTACCATATTGGCCGTCGTGGCAATATTCCCAGGTTTGTATCTTCCCGAGAAATATAGCGATTTTAAAAAGTCAGGAGTGATTTTTAAAGCATTTTCTGCGTACTTTAAGAATATATTTTTTATTTTTAATAAAATTAATAAGTTCATAACAATTTTTTAAGGTTAATGTTAAAAATGACTTTTTCTCAAAGATCGACATCTTCGATTTTTATAAAAAAAAATGTATAAAATAGTAGGTTTCTTTCTGAACAAAAAAGTATATAATGTCGAAGATAGGCCGGACCTAAGTTTCGGAGATACAGTAGGACACTCGGCTACATTCGAACTCAAGCCCGAACGTAGCCAGGAGGGTCGCCGCGCGACACTACGTGAAGCGCCCGCTCGCTGGTAAATCCTACTGTATCTCCGAAACTAAGGTCCGGCCCATCTTGGACATTATATACTTTTTTATTCAGAAAGAACCCTACTATTTTATAAATTTTTTTTATAAAAATCGAAGATGTCGATCTTTGAGAAAAAGTCATTTTTAACATTGACCTTAAACAATTGTTATGAACTTATTAATTTTATTAAAAATAAAAAATATATTCTTAAAGTACGCAGAAATCGCTTTAAAAATCACTGCTGACTTTTTAAAATCGCTATATTTCTCGGGAAGATACAAACCTGGGAATGTTGTCACGACGGCCAATATGGTACAAATTTGAGCCCCTATTGCTAGGCAACTATTTGAGCTAGAGCCTTAAATTTTTTGCTGAAGCTTCACTATCAATAGGACTATCGACCATAAAAATTTCAAGACGATTAAAAAACTTTTATGTTTTAGGCTGGATGACTTCATGCGAAATGCCTCATATGTATGCACGAAAGTGAAGCGCCGTGAAAAAGCGTTGTATTCAACGCAAGAAATTTCTCATCACTGACGCTACACGTGTTTTGTTCGTATTTCTATTACATATAGTGACTCCTATAGGCATTCTTAAAATTCTAGACTATTCGGAGGGCACTTTGTTCTCTATGGACTGCCGTTATACCTGCACCCATGGTCATAAATTACAGCGCACGCCGGGATCACAAAAGGCGCTCGGAGCATACCTGAGGGGCGTTACCGCAGAATGGAAAATTTGGGCACTCGGACACTTTTGCCGTATTCCATCATTTGGTATATTATTTTTAAGACCCCAAAACACCTTTTAAGCGAAACAATTTTTTTTCGAAAGATTGAAAGTTTTCCTGTGATTTCCTCCCTTAAACCGGTGTTCATCTGAACATCGTTTGTTGTTCTCGAGTATAGCGTGTGAGATCTTTCAAGGTTATTTCCTATTAATACATTCATAACATTCTCCGCTTTAAAAACATTTCAAGATCTAAACTGTTGTACCGCTATAAGACAAACCTGTATTACATTATCCGATGCTCCCGTTAGTTTACCCTAGCCTTTTTTATCTTGTATCGTACGAGTACATAGAGATTGCCGGGACGTAAGCATTTTCTTGCATTGCGAATATTTAACAAATCTCCCAAGACTCTTAGCTACGAATCTTGAGATGTATGCGGCGATGTGATTAATGTATGTCCTATCAATATTTGCGAAAACAAAGGGTATACAATAATCGTGATCCAACATAGCGTTCAGAGACACCTCCGTGATTTCCGAATTATCCATTACGTTTAGATGGAGACGCATTCGCAACACTCCCGCAAGCCATGGTAGAATTGATTGTGGAAGTGCTGTAACTCTTTTTCGAACTTTGTAATAGACTAGTATCACCTTGCGAGATGCAGGTTATCGAATCCGACAATTTGATTTGCGCGTAAACTTGCTTGCCATAGCCATTTGAACAATGATTCAAATTGTTCAGCAGACAGATTGTTGTTATGTCCGTCTCGAGACCGAACCGCAGAGAAAACAAGCTCAAGGTGATCTTGAGAAAGTTTATAAGTTAATAAATATTGTAGCGGTGAGATTGTCGAAGCTGACCACACAACAAAGATTGCAACAGCATTTTCCATCACGCGCATGAATCCGAAAAACCAATCCTACGTTTCGATTTTAAAATCGGTTCTTTCCCGTCTGTAATTGAACTAAAGTATACCCAAAGTCTATTAACTTTCGAGCGGAGTTCCTGTATGTTATCTTTACTTATACATTGCTTGCTCGGAACTTTCGATATTTTTTGCCGAGAATTTACTATATCGAAACTATCATTTACAGCCGAACAAAACTTTTCAGTCACTGCAGCACCTTCAAATTCGGGGCTTTTCACATCGCACCGAAGAAAATCTAAGGCATGAGCTACTCTACTACTCGGTTACTTTATGTCATTGCTATCACCATTGTACAGTACTTTTCTGGCAGCTAATGCATTACGGATCAATTTGATAGCATGGCAAGCATCTATTATTACAAAAACGGGTTTTTTCGTCACAGGTTGTGGGAAATTTATACTGAAGTTGCTGTTAAAATCCACGGTCGCACCTAGACTTTTTGCCATTGTTACATTGGTCAACGCCCCATCGAATGTTAGCGAGGTTACATAGACTCCAGATTGGTGTAAATCTCTCAAGCATTGCGATATAAGTTCAGCTCTTCGTTCACCATTCAAGATACCCATTAAAAAATAAGCCATCGGAATTTTCAAATGCTCATACAAACAAAGGACCATTGGGACCATAGCTTGAATTGTCATCGCGGGCTCTTTATTATTTGAATCACAGCCGTTGGGGTTGCGAACAACACCAGAAAAACATTTTCTGTTCCAACGCACATGTTTTCTGATAGCCATTTCGTCGACTGTAATGCTGCACAACAGTTCTTTTCCATTCACTCGGGCGTGCAAAACCTTCTCTTTCAGCACCTGTAATGCTGCTTCGGATATTCTCGGCCTGCTGCCTATACAATTAACCCATTTTCGGACAGTTGATAGATAACGTAGCGCGGTTTTACCATGTTCTACCATGTTCGCACAGAACATGAGAGAATAGAGTAGAGTGACGGTATTACGTCCTCGATGGTAATTTGGAACTGGTTGGTAACGCAGTTCCGTTGACTCCGCCGATATACTTTGTCGGCGCGAAATTCAAGGAGTACGCTCAGTTTAATCAGAGTGAATTGATATTCTGATCGAGTTAAGATTCGGAAATTCGGAGATTCGGAGATTCGGAGGTTCTGAGGTTCTTTAGGAAATTCGACCCCTGCTATGCGCAGTTGAAGAGAACAACATAATGGATAACAGTTAATGATTGAGTATATTCACACTGAATAAATGATAGAGAATAACACTTAGTTTCTGTTGGTTTAACTGAGCTGAACGTTGAACGAGACGTTTTACAGAGAGTAACGGATGACTTAATGAGAGAACTCGAGTTGTGTTATAATTATGCTATGCTTTTGAGTCAGATCGTCCTTTTTATAGATGCTCTAATTTTGGGTGGAAGGGATTTGGTTTTCCCTTAGGGGAGGGTCGGAAAGTTCTTGTGATAGGCTGGGGTTTCCCTACCATCTCTTCGTACTAAGATAAGTCGTACTATTTACTTACTAGACGGAACTATCTGCTATGTCGATATTAGGGGTAACTACGCAGAGCGCCCTTTTACCGACTAGAGGGCATATGCCACCGACGTTTGGTCATTACTGAGTTTTGAAAATTGACTGGGCCTTTAATGTCGGCCAGTACGTAACAACGGAAGCATATACCTGCGCAGACGCACAGAGTCCCTACAACTTTGACGCTCATGTGCACTGTCACACCAGTGCGCAGAACACAGTTTGAAAAATTATTATTTCCAACAAAGATAATCGTCTCGCTGGATCGCAGAGGGAATAGATGTAGTAAAAATACATACAAAATTTATAAATATGCATTGTAAAAGTGCACGGAGATTTCTCGGTATTCATAAACAATCTCTTATAATCGTTTGTATATATTGGGGATGTTTCGGTGCCCTAATTATGTTGACAATTGTTACCGTGGAGGTCTAACGATGTCCCGGTAATACTTACGTGTAAGAGCTTCACTTCCTTCTCCAATAAGAATTTCTTCTTTACTAAAAGTTTCATTAGCAATTTCGTGTTCGTCATCCTTTGTCCCAGCTGCCGATTTATACGCTGCAAACATTCAATTTTTCGTTGACGATCATTTAGCTCCTGCTTTAAAGCCCCCAAATACGCTTGCACAGTTTTTGACAATTTTGAAATTTCTTCTCACGGTAAATTATTGAATCGAATCTTTTTCCTCGAAATACCGATAATACTGGGCAGCACTAAGACACGTCTACAAAATATTAATAATTTAGAAAGATATGTTTGCTGGTGCTGCAAATTCTTAAGAATAAATATTGAAAAACGGTTATATTCAATGAAATTAGCTTACTTGTTTCAGATTTGTGGTTTTAGCCTCTGGGAATTAAACGTAGCGTCATTTTGGGGGCTGTAGTTACTCGGAATCGAATCATGTGTCCTAGCAATCAATGGTACTTCGACCAGGTGCATTATAGACTATTCAACACTGTTTTTGTTATGTTTTTTTCGGATTTAACGTAGGTACGCTGCCTGTTTTCAATAACCGCCTTCCATAGACAAGATCGTAGTGATAGCAATCATCATGAAGGTGACGCCAGCAAATAGCCGCTCCTTTTCCTGGATTTTCGCCAGATCTTCCTGCGGACCTCTGATACTGCGGATCGATCGGTACACTGTCCGGCTTACCTTCACGCATCCCAGATTTTTGCAATATTTATCCAACATAGGCGCTTTGATGAATTTGAAGGTTTTTATTTACTCGAACCCGATCGATCTCCATTCCGATAAAGGAGCTCGAGTTTCCTATTTTTATTGTAAATGATTCGCGCAATTTTTCCGCTATATAGTTCAGTGCGGATTCAGTTTTTGCGGCAACAAGATTATCGTCTACAAAAAGAGCCACGTAAATTGTTTCACCTTTGACTCCTCCTACAAAAATACACTGACTACACTTTAAGTCGAACTGGCTCAAAAAGTCAAGGAATTTCTTATTCCAACAGCGAGGTGCTTATTTAAGCCCATACAGGGATTTGTTAAATTTTCACATCACTTCGCTTTCACTTCCGTTTACCCCCAGGCCTACCGATACTTCCATATAGATATTATCCTTCAGTTCACCGTATAGGAACCCTGTCTGGACGTCGAATTGTAGTAGGTCGTCGTTGAATAGATCCTTCTCGGTTACCACTTCAAGAAGTACGCGAAGAGAGTCGTATCGCACGACTGGTGCGTATGTCTCCGCCTAATCGATCCCACGTTGCTGCAGGAACCTCCGTGCTTACACCCTCGCCTTGATACGTTGAACCCCTTTCTCAGGATTATTTTTAATTCGAAATACGTACTTGGAATCGATGGTTTCTTTTTCCAGGTATTTTAGGCACGACTGCCCAGGTTTTATTTGTCTCGTGCGCCCGAAGCTCCTCATCAATGGCATGCGTCCACTGTGCGGCGTCAATGCTTTGTGTTGCTTCTTCATATTATGACGTTGGTGTAACATATTCAGCAACATCCACCTCCACATCATATCTCGACGGACGACAAATCGTATCTCGTCTTCGCAGGACTAGCCCTTGAGCCACTTCCGGTCGTGTTTCATTTTATTCGTATTGAGCTTTTTGCTCTTTCCGAATATCATGCTCCTGATTGTCTCCCCATTCTGCCTCGTCTCGAACTTCTTCCTTTGTTCATCGGAGCATTATTATCTTCTCTTCGTCTTCGTTTTCGCCGATTTCAATTTTACCGATTCGCTCATAAAAAGTTGCATCCCGTGTCACTTTGACCTGTTTGGTCACTGGGCCGTTTACTCGGTAATTTGTAGAGTTACCGTCATATCCGACCAGAATCATTTTTCAACCTTCAAGATCGAATTTTTTTGTGAATTCCTTCGGCGTGTACATGAAAGCTATTGATTTGAAAATCTGAAGATGATTCATGATCGGCTTCTTCCCGACCCATTTCTCGTAGGGTGTGGAGGTCCCACCCGACGACACTGTGCGGTTTAATATGTATACGGCAGTATTTATCGCCTCGGCCCAAAGACCCATTGGGAGACTTTTTACATGGAGTATAGTTCGCGCACTTTCGGCGGTCGTCCTGTTCTCTCTTTCTGCCTTTCCATTTTGTTGAGGTGTATATGGCGCGGTGTTCTCCTTTTTATTCCGCGTTCTTTTATATACTCGTCCATCTGTTTGTTTCGGAATTCTCTCCCGTTATCCGATCCCAATATTTTCATTGGGTGACCAAACTTGTTCGACACTAGTTGTTCAAACACTGTAAACTTTTATAATGACTGTTGTCTCCTCTATGTCTGTTCGGTGGCTGCTGCCCGTCTGTTTCCGTCGATCGTACCGCCGCCGATCTTCGGTATCAAGCCCCACATTGCGTGTGACTCTCTTCTCATGAAACGCTTCTCGTTTTGTGAGAAAGCGAGTGTCTCGACACAAAGACGTATGCGAACGTTTTTGATTTTACTCGATCCGATCGTCGTGAAAATTGTACCGTAGGAATATTCGTGTCTCGATGTATACTCGAAAATCTTTGACGAATATATATTGTGACGAGGCAGTATTGGCTTCGCAGTCACGCCGAGAGAAGAAACAGCAACGTCGCGCCGTCTCGCACCCGTGGTCGAAAGAAAGTCATATAGAACGAGCACTGTCGTCGGGTATTCGTCAATTTCAGACAAAGCGACGAGAGGCAACGTCGCCGAACGAGAGAGAAACGACGGCGGCCGACGGCGGTGCGAGAGAGATGGCTGCGCCGAGGGTCGATCGACACTCATCGAGTGGACCTTCCCCCACCACGGGAGCGAGCGACCGGCGAGACTATTAGAATAAGAATTAGAGAAAGTAGTTAGTAAGAGATCGGCGAAGTGAAAAGCGAGAGTTTGGAAAGAAAGTGAGAATTTGGTGTGCGAATGGCACAGGAGCTAGAATTTGGAGTGCAAATGGCACGCACGTAAAAGTGAGAATTGAGCGATTGATAGAGCGAGAGTGCGGACGAATAGCTAGAAAAGTTAAAAAGAGTTGGTAGGGATAGAGTCGAAATCGGAAAAAGGACGAGTGACTAGAGAGAGTGAGGAGTGAACAGAGTAGAGTGAAGAAAGAGCGAATAGAGTGGAGAGAGAGAGTGAGCAGTGTGTGGGAAGGCGAAAGAGAGAGGATAGAGCGAGCGAGCGAGCGAGAGACCGAGAGATCGGAGGACGAGACATCGGTGAGGACGTGCGAGCGAGAGAGAGCGAGCGAGGCTGAGCCACCGGCGTACTCGGGAGCGAGAGAGAGGAACGCTGCGCGATCAGAAGCAACGAGATAAGGTAGGCGCACGTGGTGCACCATTTCTTGTGTAACGCGACGCAGTAGAGAGCGTCTTGCCCCGTCCCCTCGCCCCGCAAATCAAAGGCTGTGCCCTCCGGCGTCTCCGGGGGTCGGCATGAGAGGTAGAACCCGGTATGTGAATGTGTGTGTGAGAGAGCGACTGACATTGTGTAGAGCGTTAAAGAAATAAAAGATTATTGTTTCGATATTTAACACATTCGGTGCTCACCCGTTATTTCGAACAGAAAATAAATAAGTGAACTTGCCCCCGAACACCCCCTTCCATTCCCTGGGTTTAGCCGAGGCGGGTCGGAAGAGAAAGAATCGCCCTTGGTATTTCGGGCGAAAGAAATACCTGGCGCCCAAAGGTGAGAGCGAATAAGTAAGAAAATAAGAGAAACACGGGCGTCATTAGCGATTTTGGACGGGCAGCTCGCGACTTGTTTAACGAAATTTTCAGTGTAGCGAGCGCGTCACAATATATATATATATTCGATGCGCACACGCCACGAAAATAATCGACGCACGTATTTTATTTATTATTTTCTCACGACGCGATAATATTCGACGAATATTACGAATATTTTTTTTTATCCGCTATCGACTCGAAAATCGCAAATGATTTTTTCTCGATGCTTCTGTCGCGCAAGAATTGTTTATATACCTCGTTGCGAGTAACGACGCACGGCGCCGCGATGTTTTCGAGAGTTGATATATAATCCAGTCGGAATAAACATAATTTCGACCGACTTCTTCAATTTGTTCCCGACAGAACCCGTGTTTTGTAGCCAGGAAAATTATTTAAACAAACAAAAATCGGTGTTTTTCAAGTTTTTTGGTTGGAAACGGTTTTTTAAAAAAATTCTTAGAATAAAAGTTGTGCGTTACCATCCCCTGTACAAAATCAGATGTATGGAAAAATGACGCGAGATTGTTAGTTTAACAGTAAATTGCAATTCTTTCGGTTTCACGTTTGCAACAATTCACCATAGTATAATAAACATTTCTATTTTCAAAGTAGTTTATCATGTGGGTAACGCCACTCCCAAAAGAGTCATGTAAAGTTCATGGACCTGCGTCGCAAACTGTAGCAACAATTCTCGACCTCCGAAAAAAAAGTACTTGCCTTTCCCGTCTTTCCCAGAAGGCGCACGGCGGCGAAAAAAATTCAGGTGGTTCGATTCACCAAGTATTTTAAGGAATCGATCGACTAGAAAAAAATCGTTAATAAAAATGTTCGTTTTCGGGCGATTAAAAATTTTTACTTATAAACAAATGGGAATAACTCTTTAATCCGTTGACGTAAGTAGAAAATTTTTCAGGCATCGTATGCATATTTGCGAGACGCGCAGTTTAAAAAAAAGTCTCAATATCTCAATTAAAAACAAAGATATGGATATTTTTACGTTTAGTCAATTTAACATTATTCTAAGCAACATTTTTGCAAAATTCAAGTCTTACAGCTTTCTACGCGCTTTTATACACAACATCCAATTGGATGCAAACTCTCCCGAGCGTTAATTTTGTTGCAGTGGCCGAGTCATTTTAATCGGGCGCGCGCGTATCTGCACCCGCCGTCGTCGACGCGGTCGGGCGGCGGGGTGATGGTCGCGTCCTGGCCCCGTAGCTCGTCTCGAGCGCTTACTTAACAATTTATATAACCTCCTTAAAAATTGACGTAGAACAATTTTTTTTTAACCAATGTATTTTTTCCCCTCAACTCGAATATGCTATTGAAAATGAAAAATCTTCAGTATTGTTGCACGTCTCAATTGTAAGTGGCTGATAATAATTTTTGCGTCGTAATTTTCATTGCAATATTTCACGCATCGTAATATTCAACATTTTGCATTAATTTGTTATCGTGCCAAATAAAATAGTACATGTGATGGGGCCAAACATATGACGAAAGTATTTTTTGCGAAATTTCATTTATTACAGTGTATTATTTACAAAATGATTAACTAAAATTTGATTACAAAACTGTATTATATTTTATAATTAAATCAATTTCGTCCTTTTTTCTTACGGTTCATAATTGGAATTACACATCGTATTCTCAGGGTCTTCGGTTATCGACGATGTGCATTTACTCACACCGCAACCACACGATATCATATCTAACAAACTCTCCGGAACGGGAGCTTTTCGACATGTAATTGGCTCTAACACGTCTCTACTTTTTTTTCCACCCCCATTCCAAAGGATTTTTCGAATAATCTCCTTGCCATTCACATACTTGCAAAAATGTGCGAAACGAATGCTCATCGCACGCCTCAGCGGTTGGCGGGAGACAGCTTAAATTAAACGTCGTTCCGAGGCTCGACTTAGCAAAACATAAATAGCGAAAATCGTTGTATGAAACCGTACTATCTTGTTTTGCACCGTATAATGCCTTAGTTATCTTTCGTCCAGCTGCCTTTATCGAAGTATTTGACGTACTCGTACAATTAAACAGATTGGCTTCTACTTTCAAAATATTCGGGTCATTCCTTAGACGTTTGATTAATTTAGTTTTCCCCTGTCTGTAGAGGGAAGATGTTGTATTGCAGCCTGAGAATGCGTGAACGAAGCATATGAGGTTTCTAATTTCGGGAAATTTGAAGCTGTCAATGGAATAAACTTTTTCCTCGAAGCTTTGGCGGCTCGATTTTAAAAGAGAAATGTTTTTCTTGGCTTGTTCAATCTGTGTTAATATTACCAGCAAGTCTACATCTTCACCTACAAAGTACACCGAATTATAATTGTCGCAAACGGATATCGCTGTGTTGATTATTAAACAATCTGCATCTTCCGCAGCTTGCTTGATAAGAAAACCTGCTTCGTGCAACTTTGGTGAGAGAATGGCAATGAGATTATTTTTATTTCTATCCTTCGATAAAAATTTATCTTGGGACAATTCTGATATAAGGTTATTGTCACAGACAACTTCAGGAGTACACATCATTTGCTTTCTCCGATGCCGCTCGGCACTTTTTGTGTGTTTCTCCTGACCGTTCTCAGGGTATCCATCAAAAACTACGATACAATTGCTCGAATAATTGTTCTTTAAGTAATCAACATACGATTTTAAAATATCTTCGAACTTGTCGTTTTGACGCCATACAACTTTATGTAAAAAGAAGCCACCGTCGATAACAAAAATATCACAACAATATGCAACTGGCCGCTGTACAACAGTGAAAAAGTCATAAAGTTTCGCTTTGGAAGTTTTTCTCATGCCCCTATCGTCGAACAGCGATAACGGATATGGTGAAAGTTCGTAATTTAAATATACTCGCAGATCATTGTCAGATTTTTGAAGAACGCACATTCTTTGGAACAATAACGAAGGATCGATTGCAACTTTCGTGTCTGCACGTTTGATCGTAGAATTTAATGCTTTTAGCGATGTTACTTTTGTTGAAGAATTGATGGTTAGACGGTTGAAATGCGGCTGGAAATAAATGGTCGTGCACACGGTGGAAAATTCAGTTGAGGAAAACACGAGATATGAGTGCGGGATTCGCTTGTCAATTTATTTAGCTGTCAGAACTTACAAACACAATGTTAAAAGCGGGTGCACTAGCGGTATTGCGGTGTTAATAGCGGTGTATACACAGTTGGGGATCGCACACTGACTTTAACAATCTCGTTGTACGTGTTTCCAACTGCCAAAGATGGCCGAGGTTGTGGAACTTTTAGCGACACACGCGGTCTTGGCCAGGCCATGCGGTGAGATTAATCTTACAAACAGCGATGTAACTTAGCGGTTGGCGATTGCGTCTAGTACGCAAATCGCGCGGTTAATGAGTGCACTATGTACTTATATTACCAATTTTACTAAATTAAAGCGGTGCGGGTTCTACAAAGCGGGAAATTGATCGAGATCAACGATGCGGTGTTTGGCGCAGTAGCGAAACTATAACTTATAAGCAATCATGGCCGCTCTCGGACGCCGGCCGGCACGGGTGCTGTTGAGCATGCCCGGTACGGCGAGACGAGAGTGCCCACGAGGTGCTGCCGCGACGCGAGCCCTTCGGGAAGCTCGACTCGCTAGTGAGACGAGACGAAATCCCGAACAACTTTATTTTTTCTTGTGAATTTTACGTCCTTGAAAGTTTTTGGAGTACCATCATCATGTATTTTCGATATTTCTGTCAAACACCGTAGCCCTATTTCTAACGCTTCATGACAGTTAATATCATCATTTTTTCCACCCTTCAAACACGTACTTAATGAAATAATCCCGTCTGTTTCGGGAAAAGGGTTGTGATCTTCGAACCAAGATTTTTATTTTTTCATGTCGGCAATGTCTCTCATTACACGTGTCCCTCGTGAATCAACATGCTGTTCGGTCGTGGCTAGAAAAACGTTGCAAAAGTCTGTGAGTGTGTCTGTCTAGTCTATTAACACTGGTGTAGTTAAAACCCATTTTGCAAGCACACTGTCAGACATTCCTCTACCTCGCGTTGGACCACCAATATCTTTCATTGTCCTCATGATCGCTAGTTCGACGGTCATATCTCACCAAACCCCACTCCAATATTTATCGGTGCGCCTGATCGTGAAACTTCCATTTATGAATTCTGCATATTCGTTTTCATCCATTTTTTCTCTTAGAGTATACATGACTTGCAAATATAAATGAGCAGATTTCGCGGACAAGAAGTGACCGTTCGAATGAAAAAAAGACAGCATTTTTTAAATAGTTTCGAGGTGCAGTTGCCAGTTGCCACTTTTTTCACTTTGAATGAACATTTTTAATAATGATACCATGTGCAAGTATTGAACCCATAATTTTGCCGTTTCACTCTGTGTAGAAAGTCGACTGACAGTTTCAATGAATTTCGATTTAATATTCTCCAATTCTGGATCTCCATGAATACTTTCTACGGCTTTTTCGGGATTTTGTAATACTGTTTGAGGCTTCAAATTGTCTTCCTCAGTAAAGTTAGTTAAAGATAGAATTTTTTGAACGAATGTGCAGTGCACTAAAATGTGAGCTCTCACTGTTCTGCTGTACGCATGACCGCCTAACATTTTGTCTACAGAAGCCGGTGTTATGAATATTTTTTGTGTTATTTTATTTATTTAACATTTTACTCGCTTACTAATTCATTTGTTATCATGGGTATTATTATTATGGTTTTCCTATGTGGATTCTTATTATGAACAAAAGTGAAAATGCTTGCCGCAGATATATTATAATAATGGTGGTTAAGAATAAAATTATTATCGGTGGAACTGTGCAATTGAAATGTATCGGTATTTTGTATGGGTTAATTTAAATGACATTATTTCTTATTTTGAGACATATACGATTGTTAGAACTTATCGTATATGGTTGTTGCAGCGTGTAAAGATGAAATGATAGCAGAAGCTTCAATTTTGTGTGCCCTTTATTATAATAGACAAGATGTATAACGGGACTTCTATTCTCTTCGCTTGACTAATTAAGACTGAGTGATCATTTGTGGCCACTCGGAGAAGGAACTTATTACTATCCCCTCCATTTCCACATTATTTGAAACCTTCGGTGGGATATCGTTCCACCGAAGCGCGTTATAAGAACGCAGATCATTACACCGGTGCATAAATTTCAGAGATAAGTTCTTTAAGTCCACTCTCGTCCATTATATTCCCAATAGCACCTAGAAAAGACATTGCGAGATGAAACCCTCCTAATCTAATTACAACATTTTTTTAATCAGGGTTTTCTGTGGAGTATACGATTTCTTTGGTTTTCCAGTATAAAGGTTGATCAAAAGTTACGAACACGATTTTTTTATTCTTATTCGACATTCTTTCCAGTGCAAGATTGAGAACGGTATAAATTGTATTGTAGTTGTTAAGCGGATGATTTAAAAAGGGTAGGCACATGATACGCGATTGTGCGAATTGCTCGTTACTTGTTAATTTCTCCATGAACCCATTCCAGCCTTCTTTTCTGGTAAAACCCATCTTATGATTTGTGACGAATCCTTCCGCCATCGTCACCTTCAGTTGCCTCTCTCGCCGTCGCACCTGCAATTTTGCCGGCAGGGCGCCAATCGATTTTTGTAGCACCGGTATCGACAACCGGCACAACCTGGGGGTCGGGAGGGAACGGCCCGGCCCCTCCATCTTCACGAACTTACCTGCGTGGATCGGGTCACTTTTGTTTCGCCCGAAGTGACGACCCGGTCCACCTGGATGCGTCAGCGAGATCGACAAAACTGGTAGACGCTCGGCCGCTCAGGTTGTCGATTATGGTAGAGAGGGTCGGGGTAGGTCACTCCGAGATGGCACCAAAATATCGTGAATTTTTCCCCGGGCGGCGAAGCCTCGGAAAACGGGAGCATAAATTTCCACAAATTCACTCCCGAAAACTCCTGAGAGCAAAATCGTTACCACGAACACCAAAAATCATAAACATCCCGAGATCGATAACTTAATTTTTATGTTGCGAGACCTAATTATTTAGCGAGAGCAATCGAGAAAACACGAATTTATTTCATCTAGAGGGAGCCGGGTTGACACAGAACTCCCTATAGCACGTACGTAAACTTACACCTCTCACCTCGGCGAGAGACGACCAACGACTCTAGAGCGAGCGAGTAGAGGGAGAGAGCGCAACTTACGTACGACGCGTAAGCGAGAGTGGGACACCTCCTCGCTCTCTCTACGATGCTTCGCGAGACACCTCTGGTCTCGAGCGCGACACGGTAACGACTGTCTAACAGCCAATCAAATCTCGATCATCCGAAATACGGAATCTCTCAGCGAGTGCCTCTGCCCTCTCGCTCGGCACAATACTTACCTTAACGAAATCGCAATTATCGACGTTACTCGAGATCTTGCGAGTACGCCGAAAATCGTATCCCCATGGTCATCGTACATAGGAGAGCACTTACATCGGCGGCACGAGAGGTTCCCGCTCTAGCCCGCAATCCCAAAAACCTCCGCTTCTCCTTATGTACGATGGACCTAACAGCGGGGCGCCGGTATTGCAGCCGGGCCTGCATCAATTTCTCGAGCGTACTCACCGGCCGTTCTTTCCTGACGGGTAACTCGGTACATCGAGCATTCCTCTCCTCGTCAGGATCGAACGCCGTGCCGGTTATCCTCCCTAAAATATCTATTGACAACACTGTCACCACAAAATGAAACCTAATCAAAAATTGCGAGCGCGTAACAATCAACGATTTATGCAGCGAGGGCAAAATCCGGTAACGGCCTTGCGACTGTGAGCTTTTCCCCTACATCGGGAAAATCACGTCACAGATTATAAATCCACATAAAATCAGTTAATGATATATCAAATTCATAATGCACGCTCGGATTCTTCTCATTCAAATTTTTCAACGGGAACATTTCCCAATCCTGCTTTTTTGTATCCATGGAAAGGTGTCAAAGTAATTACGCCAAACGATGCAATAACATTTTGCGATGGAATTGATTTTAATTTAGGGATTCTCCAGTCACATGAAACCGCCGATTTTGGAGCAACGCACTCAATACCACCCATTGCATGAAACGTGTGCAAACCATCTATTGTATTTATGCTGTGATCAGCGTTATCAAAAACAAATTGTGAAAATGAATTGGGGTTGATGACAGAAATATTTGGTTGAGACAATACCGATGCTTAGAAAAGCAGAGCTTCGTCGTACGAACAACAAAATCTGAGTGATGACAAAATGTTCAATAAAGATTTGGAGACGAATTTTTTTATTCAGCACCGCTCCTAAACCAATTGTCAGACAAGATATAAAACTGCGAGGACGAGCGCAACTAATGATAGCATGTCCTATAGCAACACTTTTCGATGAAAATTTGCTTTTCTCCGACCCTCGTTTGTCCAGTGTAATTATGTTGTCAAGGAAAATTCTCAGTGAATTTGGAATAACTGATGCAACGTTATCGAAAAATGATTGGGGAGAAGGATACGAATCGGTCTCGCATTCTATGAAATCGATGTCCTTTTTAATAATCTTAGCGGCCGCCCTAACAATATTGGCACGATTTTGTTCGGCATTTTCAGAATCCTGATAATGTTTCAATAAGATCTTGGGCAGAACGTTAAATATTACAATGCGTGAAATATTGCAATGAAAATTACGATGCAAAAATTATTATCAGCCACTTTCAATCGAGACGTGCAACAATACTGAAGATTTTTCATTTTCAATAGCATATTCGAGTTGAGGGGAAAAATACATTGGTGTAAAAAGAAAAATTGTTCTACGTCAATTTTTAAGGAAGTTATATAAATTGTTAAGTAAGCGCTCGAGACGAGACACGGGTTCAGGAGCGCGACCCCCATCACGCCACCCGACCGCGTCGACGACGACGGGTGCACATCCGCGCGCGGCCGGTTAAAATGACTCGGCCACTGCAACAAAATGACCGCTCGGGAGAGTTTGCATCTAATTGGATGTTGTGTAGAAAAGCGCGTAGAAAGCTGTAAGAATTGAATTTTGCAAAAATGTTGCTTAGAATAATGTTAAATTGACTAAACGTTAAAATATCCATATCTTTGTTTTTAATTGAGATATTGAGACTTTCTTTTTAAATTGCGCGTCTCGCAAATATGTATAGGATCCCTGACAAATTTTCTACTTACGTCAACGGATTAAGGAGTTATTCCTATTTGTTTATAAGTAAAAAATTTAAATCGCCCGAAATCGAACATTTTTATTAACGATTTTTTTCTAGTCGATCGATTCCTCAAAATACTTGGTGAATCGAACCACCTGAATTTTTTTCGCCGCCGTACGCCTTCTGGGAAAGACAGGAAAGGCAAGTCCTTTTTTTTCGGAGGTCAAGAATTGTTACTAAAGTTTGCGCGCAAGTCGATAAACTTTACATGACTTTATTGGGAGTGGCGTTACCCACATGATAAACTACGTTGAAAATCGAAATGTTTATTATAATATGGTGAATTGTTGCAAACGTGAAACCGAAACAATTGCAATTTACTGTTAAACTAACAATTTCACGTAATTTTTCGATAGAAATGATTTTGTAGAGGGCATGGTAACTCACAACTTTTATTCCAAGAATTTAAAAAAAAACCGGTTCCAATCAAAAAGACTCGAAAAAACCGATTTTTGTTTGTTTAAATAAATTTCCTGGCTACAAAACACGGGTTCTGTCGACGACAAATTGAGGGCATAGTCGTGGGGGCCCATACCAGCTAGGAAAAAATTGGCTAAACGCTAGTGTCTTAGAATAGGTCTCATGTCTATTCCGGCTGGACTAATATAGACGCTGACGCTCAGTCGCGTAACCTCGCTGCCATCTTGCTAGCTTCGCATTGTTCGTAGTTCGTTCCCGCGACCGGGATGCCAACGAAATTTCTCGACTTCCATACGGCTTTTCGTAACTCGACGATATACGAATTTGTCCGAACACTGTTTCTTTTCACAGTACGAGACTGCGATACTCGATCGCGCTCGAACTTTTCTCGGTATTTCTCGCGCGCGCGTAGCACTACGCCGTGACCATTGTCGATTGTCTATCTCTGTCTCTCGCCCGCTTGCGCAGGACAAAGCACGTTTCGCTTGCACTCGATTCTATTGTCTGCCGCGATCTATCGCGACGCCACTCTCACGTTATGAATTTTGTCCGAATAGTATTTTCAGGTATTCCGATGCAATACACTGAACACGAATATCTTTGTAACCGAATAATTCACGCTGTCGAACGACGCCGACACCTTCACTCGATACTCGCCATTGCAAAAACTTCTCGAAGTCTCGTGGCGTCGTCTCTCGTCCGAGAACGCTATACTCGCCAACAATGTATATATATGTAGGGATCATTTCCGGGGTAGGGTGAAAACAACGACCAGACAACTTTTATAAAAAAACGTTTATTAGAAAAGATTAGAAAATAAAAATGCAACACGCTCTCCTCGTAGGTTGATGATCACTGACTACTCTCTCTCTCTATTGTCTATCGGTCATGCGCAGTCACGCGTCTGATCAGCGCGCGCGCCACCCTCAGGCCCGTAACCACTAAGCTCGGGGCCCACTCCTACATATTGAAACGGTACGACCGATTCATTGATTTTTGTTTTATGTTCGGGACTCGAGGAAGAATAAATAGAGTGAGATGCTGTTGGTACAGCGAAGAAATTTATTTAGAAAACTTTTTGAGGTACTTACAAGTCGGCCTTGTTACCGACGCCGGTGCTCTAATTAGTACCTCGCTATTCGTATTTATCTACAGTGAGTAACAAAAATATTCGGACACCACCGTACATCGGTATAAATCATTATGTACCGTAGTTATTTCTGAAAGAAAAAAATTCCTTTTTTTAGTGAATACATTATTGATATTTGTTAACAATAATATGTTATAAAATAATTTTTATCTATAATCTGTAGATATTTTTTTGAACATTGTATAGAATAATGTACGATTTTCGCGCAACAAAAATATTCGGACACTTATAAGAAATGGGTGGTTTTTTAATTATTAATAACCTTTAATACTTAGTGGCATATCCTGTTTGATCTTCCACGTTTTCCAGACGTTCTGGCATATTTGAAATAATTTTTTTCAAACAGTCTGAACTAATTTGTAGCCATTCTTCTTCCAATCTCGTCTTTAGTTCATCTTTCGTACGTGGGGGTGACGAACGAACTCCCTGGTCCAATTTTTCCCATAGATTTTCTATGGGTTTTAAGTCCGAAGATTGAGGTGGAGGATGCAAAATTTTTGGACAATTATATAACAGATATTCCTGTTCAATGCGTGATTTACGCTTTGGATCATTGTCTTGATAAAACTTGAATGTTCTTTCAATCCCCATTTGTGCAGCACTTTGTATCAAATTGTCTTTCAATAATTAAAGGTATTTATTTGTATCCATAATACCGTCAATAAACACTAATTTTCCTAGGAAAAAACCCTTTATAAACGAAATCAATAGACGTAAACGTGTGCAATTCGCAAAAGAATTCGGCAGCAAAGATAAATCATGGTGGAATGACGTGATCTTTCACGTCATTCCACCATGATTTTCATCACAAAAGTTTGTGATGAAAGTAAATTTAACGTTTCCGGGTCCGATGGACGAACTATGGTGTGACTTAAACCCAATACAGAGTTAAAACCAAAAAATTTACGCGCCACGTTCGAGCACGGAAACGGGAGTGTACTCGTCTGGGGGTGTTTTCGACTGCTGGTGTTGGACAATTAGTTTTTATTAACGGTATTATGGATAAAAATAAATACCTTCAATTATTGAAAGACAATTAGATACAAAGTGCTGCACGTATGGGGATTGAAAGAACATTCAAGTTTTATCAAGACAGTGATCCAAAGCACAAAGCACGCATTGTACAGGAATATTTGTTATATAATTGTCCAAAAATTTTGCATCCTCCACCTCAATCTTCGGACTTAAATCCCATAGAAAATCTATGGGAAAAATTGGACCAGGGAGTTCGTTCGTCTCCCCCACGTACGAAAGATGAACTAAAGACGAGATTGCAGGAAGAATGGCTACAAATTAGTTCAGACTATTTGAAAAAAATTATTTCAAATATGCCAGAACGTCTGGAAAACGTGGAAGATCAAACAGGATATGTAACTAAGTATTAAAGGTTATTAATAATTAAAAAACCACCCATTTCTTATAAGTGTCCGAATATTTTTGTTGCGCGAAAATCGTACATTATTCTATACAATGTTCAAAAAAATATCTACAGATTATAGATAAAAATAATTTTATGAC
Organism: Netelia melanura; assembly: GCA_964007305.1. Classification (NCBI taxonomy): domain Eukaryota; kingdom Metazoa; phylum Arthropoda; class Insecta; order Hymenoptera; family Ichneumonidae; genus Netelia; species Netelia melanura. The sequence continues at coordinate 17,615,796 of OZ023255.1, read as the reverse complement.
ATATTATTGCCAACAAATATCAATAATGTATTCACTAAAAAAAGGAATTTTTTTCTTTCAGAAATAACTACGGTACATAATCATTTATACCGATATACCGTGGTGTCCGAATATTTTTGTTACTCACTGTAGGTCGACCGATATTGGCGCTAGCGATTCTTCTCGGTGCGTCTTAGCTACCGTGTGCGTGGTCCTCGCCAATATGGCCGCGGCCGCAACTGTCACGCGGGTGTGTATTTTTCAGTGACATTTTACAGTTAATATAAAAATCGAAATTTTTTCTTTCGTGTTGATTTTTTTTGTGCATGGCGAGTGCGTCCTTTGGACTTCAGTTCTTCAGATAGTGGTACGTTGTTTCTAATTTTCGTTATTTCGAACGTGCCTGTATCGATTTTTCTTCTCTTCTCTACAGCTGGTGATTGGGGTCGTTGACCGCGCGTCAAATTCAGGAATCACCGTTGGTGTGGTTCGCCGTCGGTGCCGTCTATCTTCCAGATGAGTGACTTAATTTAACGTGAAACTAATATTGTTTGGGATTTACAGGTAATCACCGTTCCATATACCAGACGATAATCGTTGTTACCACCGGAATGGAAGCGTCGAGCGTCGGAAGGCAACAGTCAGGTAAGGGCTGTTATAACCACACAGGTAAGGGGAGTGGTTTGTCGATTTATTTACCCCTATTTATATTTGTTAATTGACTTCCTCGTTTACGCGAAACGTCGCCCTCTAGTGACGATAATTTGTTTGTCTGTTTCAGGTGGACCGTTACAATATATATAGTATACTCGTATATATATATATTGAGACTGGTATCGTCTCACACCGTCATAACCCTCAGTTAGATTGGCCGGCGGCAGTTAAATCCGCGAGTCGGTCAGTCAAAATCAGCTGATTGGGCGCGGGCATCGACCTATCCCGGCAACGGAAAATCGCGAAAATCAAACAAGGACGGACGATTTTCAACTATAAAAGGCCGAAATTTCGTACCGTCCGACAGACTTTCTCCAACCTGCAACAGCAGACCTTGGCTGGGCCAAGAGATCCGGGACGCAAAGGCCTGAGAAATAGCCAAGGGTGCTATAATTAAAGTACGCGAGATCGGCCTAACAGATGATCGGCACGTATTGGCAACAGAGTCGAAATATTATATTGCTCTCTGCCACAACAATCAACGAGGTTCAACGACACCTGTGCATTGTGTCGATCGAGGTGAGCGACGGAGAGGAGAATCAGAGCAGAGGACAACGCACGCTCACATCTGCCTATCGAACACGTGAAAACAAATCACACGCATACCACGATAGACTCACCTACTTCGGAGTACCAACACATTATCAGCCCCTCGGTACACGCACTGAAGCTCGGTATCGTGCATTTCTGGCATCGACGGACCAAGGACGCAATCATGCCTGTTCGGAAAGCTCATTAATTTAATGAGTAGTGGAGGCGCAGCGCTGGGGTAGGTGGCGAAATAATTGGTGAGTCGAACAGATGTTTAAACTTACACGTTTTATTGTTGTTTAAGTCGATTTGGCTACAATGTTCGCTCTGTGGCCGCTCGCTCCAATACAGTCGCGGTTCTGTGGTGGTGACTCGAAGGCCTAGTAGGAGATGCCTCGGTGGCGTGTATGACGGCGAGTCCTTGACGGTTCTGGGAGCTCCTCTAACTGGAGACCAGGGTTCCCACTCGCTGCTCGATGAGGCGTGAGTCTCAGCGGTGTTGTCGGTGAGTGGACTCGTTGTCTGTGTCCCTTGGTGAACTCGCAGTGTCTCCGTCTGTGTAGCCGTTGTGGTGGAGAGCGGTGGCGTGGTCGCAATCGGCGATAGACTTGCAGGACAGACTGCACCACAGCTTGGCGATGTCAAGCGTCGTACTCGTATATCCCAAGTGCTGAGTGTGGCTCGAGGTGGGCGAGTGAAGAGTCCTGGATGAGTCGTGGCAGGCCTGGTGATTGCTATGAGCTTCCACTCCTTCACTAGTAGCAGTGACAGTCTTCGCTGTTGGTTGCGTTTCGATTTAGACCTCGATGCTTGAGAGGGCATTCGAGGTGCAGAAAATAGCCTTGACGAGCGATCCCTTGCAGATGGCTGCTGGCGGTACTGTGGCTATCGACGGTGTGATTATATAGATGTTACGCGTGCTGACCGTTGACGCGAAACATTGCCGCTGGTGTCCCTCTCGCGGTGGATCGCGCGAACTAAGCGCGAGCCGCTGCCGCGATACGTTTACGCAGCGAGCGGCATGAAGTTCGTCGCACTCGCGTGAGGTGTATTGCTATGCGAGCGCTTCTCATAGAGTCTCGCACAATGCCTATCGTCAAATCGCAAGACCGGCGGCACTAGGAGGGGGAATCAAGGAGAGGCCGGGTCAAGAACTAGGAGGAGCCAACAACAATCAATCTTTCGCTCCGACTCGTACACGATTCTTTAAATTCAAATTTCAATTATCAAAGAAAAGAATAAACTTCTCGTTTTTCTTTTAACTTCCTATCATAATAACGGAGGAAACATTCATAATCATTGAGCATGTACTAATTAGTTAGGAAAATAAATATCGAATGTCACGTGCAACAGAATTTCCAACAACTACGAATAGTCTATTTGATTTTTTCTTTCCTCGCTCAGTCTTTTCTCAATACTTTCTGTATTTTATCACACAAGAGACCATGACAGAGTTAGACTTTAATGTCTTTTCCCCGAAATATGAAAATACTCAACTAACCAAAACCAAACTTTACCACCTCGCCCTAATATTCTTTCTCTCTTTGTACCCCCTGAAAAGCACACACTTGATAAAAAATAACCATACCAGTTATCGCCCAAATGAGAAAAACATTCGGACTAGTTAGCCCGTATGTGCACTCACCGAGCGAACTATGTTTCTCTCTCTCTCTCTTTCTCGAGACACGCGCCGCAGCACCTAGACGAATACCCGCACGTGCGTAGAAGCAGGAGACCTCTTGGCGCGAACTGCAATAAAATCTAAAACCAAGAACACCTAACGCCACCGCCGCCGATAGGTCATAAATTCTGATTTTTATTAGCACCAAGCAGGAGACCCAGAAAATTCTCGAAAATCTGTAAAACGCACATACTCCAAATATGGAAAGCCATCCCCCACTAAGGTTAACTATTCTTTATAAGCCTTACCCTCTCTAGCAACAACACACAGTTTTCTCTGAACCTTCGAAAGTATCGTTGTGTCTTTGATTCCGGGTCTTCTGTAGAAGGGAGTGAATCCAAGTCATACTTAGTCGCGATAATCGGGCTTCTAGGAGTGGTAATCGTAGTCACTTAAAGTCACGGCAAAACGTCAAAGTGCGCGATTATTTTATCCGACGACGAAACGATACGTGTTCAAGTGAAGGTTAATACATAGTTATTTTGCACAACTTCAACTCATCTCCAGCAACCGCATATCACTGATAATTGAAAAGTACGACACCTCTCCCATAAGGTAAAGTGAACTATTGTAACGAAAACTTGTGTCATTAGGTTAAGTAACCACTAACAATCAAACCTTATTACAATAAACATCCTGTATGTCTGTAGTTGGGGTTAGAACCATTCTTTTTTTATACAATTTGAAACGTATTGCGGTTTCGGTATTTTAATTTTTGTTCAGGACTCGAGCAGGAGCTGAAGAGATTTTGCAAAACGCACGCATAAAATCGACGAAATTTATTAAAATGTTTGATTAAATACAATAGTGAATTTAAATGGCACTGTAGCTCATCTTTCGTGTATGTGTATTGTGTTTATTTGGATATTGCCTTGTGTGGCTGTGTTGTTTTGGTTACTGAGTCACCGCCATGCTGCTCGTTCGTGCGGCCGTCTCTCTCTTGCTTCAACGTTGCTGCGTCGTTTCTCGCTCTTATTGCCTCGATCTCTCCTCGATGATCGGCGACGCTCTTGTGTGTGTGTGTTGGTGTGCTGTGTCTCGTCGAGACAGTGTTGGTGTGTCGGTGTCTCCGAAGTCTCTCGATATGTTGTCCCTCTATCTCTCTCTCTATTGGCGCGATGATGGCCGTCGGAGAGCCAGCTGACTATTCGGGTCAGTTCCGTGGCCTTTTAAATTTCCTTGCCTTCTTCTCGCATATAGTTTCCTCGGGCTTACTAACACATGAGCCTATCCGACTTAACACGTGCGTGCCAATGTCGGACCTCAAACAGTCACCCACCCTCGTACTACTATAGCGATCGGATAACAAGTACTCTTTCTCGAAGTTTGACCAAAGAGAAGGGTAACAATTGTTTGTTTCATCGGCCTTTTATTTGTTGCTCGCTGTTATATCGTTGGCGAGAGCGGATTTTGTTTATTGTCCCTCTGCCGAGAGCTTCGTGAACTTTCTGTTTAATTTGTTGTTCCGCTTCTGCTCGGTGCCGATGTGCCATCTCCCGTTACATTGTCCCCCAGGTTTTTTTGACACCGTGGGAACCACGCAGTCGAAAAATCCTCTTGATTTTCCTACCGTCTTTTCTCACTTTTTTCTGCGTGTGAGCTTATTCTTATCATTCTTACTGTTATTCTTACTGTTATTCTTACTGTTATATATATATATTTTTTTTTTTTTTTTTTTTTTTTTTTTAAACTCTCAGCTCTTCTGCGTGTGAGCTTTTCGTGCCTTACTCCTACTTGCTCTATATTTATATATTTTTTTTTTTTTTTTTTTTTTTTTGTGATGGGGAATATTGGATACTTGGATTTATCTATTTGTATTTTTCTCTTTTTATTTCTTAATTCTAATATTACATTTTCTTCGGTGTGTGTGTTTTTTTTTTTTTTTTTTTTTTTACTGGCAGGAATCTCCCGATTCGGACCTCGCTTCTTCTTCGCTATCCTCCTGTTGTACTTGGTTCCCTATTTGGTTCCTTGACCATAGGGTGTCGAACCTCGTGTCCCATCCGGTTTCCTCGTCCTCATATACCGTCCCCGGTCGCTCGAGGAATTCCTCCGGGAGTTGGTTCATGATCAGCGTCTCTGCGTCACTGTTGCTTTCTGATTCTCTTTCCGGCTGTGTCGGTTGCGTATTCGCCGTCCTCGTGTACCGCTCAAATTTTCGATTGTTTTCCTCCCGGCTGCTCAGCTGGGGGCCCTCGCTCATCCACCTGAAGCGGTTTCGTTGTCTTGTCCGCCGGGCTATTCTGAGGTCCTTCAGGATCTGTTGATATGATGGCCTCCCTTCGGACTTTGCGTGCAGGGTCCCCCAGATCGCATCCGTGCCTGTCCGTTCCTCCTCGATGGACAGGTCCCATTTTTTTTTCTGACTAGTTGGCGGAGGAAGTCACTCGCCTCCTCGTCGTATTGCCCGCCGTAATACGGGGCTATACCTCGTATTCCGCACGGAATGGCGGTGTACGGGATGAGGTACGTCCATCTGGGGGGGGGGGGGGGGGGTGAAGCAGTTGTGGACTTTTGCGTAGATTTCCATGGCTTCGTCCCCCAGCCAAACGCCCACCTCGCCATCCTGATACTCCGTCACCGTTCCTCGGTAGAATTTCAGTTTCCTATCGACGAGGACTCCTTTCCCCGGAAAGAGCTCCTCTTCGATGCACTGGTGCACCTCTTCGTGGTGGTACGGGATGTCTTCAAATCTCCTCGGATACAGTCTCGCGTCTATTCCCGGTAGCTTTATTCTCACAAACACCTGCTCCGGGTCTAACAACTCCACTATTTCGATGTTCTCATAAGTCCCTTTGAGTGTCGCCGCGTCGTAATTTTTGAAGTCCATTTCGCTTGTTCACAGTGTCTCTCTTCGCTTCTAATTGCTTTCTGATTGCTTTGCGGACTGCCAAGCGTGAATTTTGGATCTCTCCCACTTTTATATTCCTAACGATTTTCCAGGGTACCAATCACGAATGTTCTCGTCCGTGATACTGGTCAGATTGTACTCTGTTTCGATTTGTCGCCACTGTGCGTCGATTCGTCTCTGTTGCTCCTTCAATTTTCGGACTCTTTGTTGTCTCCTTTTCTTCGTACGTGTAGGTGCGACGCGTGGCTCTGCTGGCTTTTGGTGTGAGTCCCGAGGTGTTGCTGTCTCCATCTCTTCTGTGCTTCTGATATCCTATTTGGCGGTTAATCGTTCCGATTGCCCGAGTTTCTTCGTGTGGCGTTTGTACTTTTGTTTTTCTTCACCGGTGTTTACTCTTGCTGACTCTTGTTGAACGTTCAGTTTGGCCTTTTGTTTGCTGGCCGTTAATATCCTTATGCTTAATCCGATTTTAGTCCACGACACCTGTAAATTGTCTTAATTTGATTATCTCAATATTTCGTATCGTTGAACTTTATTCGTTTCCTATTTCGCCCTTTTTCGTTTCTGGCGTTTTGTCTGTTACGTATTTCTTCAGTAGACAGCCGTGAAATTTTCCTCGTTCTCTTTTTGTTTCCGGGTCCTCGAGAAGATATGTCGCGAGGCCAACGCATTTTTTTATGCGGTATGGTCCTTCGTATAATGGGAGAAATTTGGCCGTTATTTTCGCTTTCGGATCTGAGACATTTAATGCTCGTGTCAATACCATGTCTCCTATTTCGAAACACGTGGTCCGGTGTTTACTGTTGAACCGGTCCGCGCGGACTCGTCCCTTTCTTGTGATTCGTTCTCTGACACTCTGTATCTTTTCTTCGTATGTTAATTGGTCGATCTCTTCCTCTTTCAACGCTAGAATCCATTCCTTCCATACTCTTTGAGGTTTTTTTTTTTCAGTTGGAGCTCCATCGGAGTGACTTCTGTTGTTTCATGGTACGTCTCGTTTATGCACGTTTCGATAATTGGGAGCCATTTCGCCCATCCGGTATGTGCATTTTCTAGGAATGTTCGGAAAAATCTTCCCAGTTCCCGGTTTACTCGTTCGACGATGTTTCCTTCCGGGTGTCTAATCGATGAAAATATCGGTGTGATTTCTTCGTTTTTCAGTCGTTCAAGCCATTGCTTCGAGGTAAATTGTGTACCGTGATCGAACTGAATTTTTGTTGGCTTGCCATATTTCGGGATGTAATCGTTGAAGATTCGTGTTATCGTACTCCCTGCGTTGGCCTTTCTTAATGCATATAGTCTTACGAATTTGGTGAATGCATCGATCGTCACTAGGATATGCTTTACGCCACCTGCTGCTGCTGGTAATGGTCCGTAAAAATCGATTGATAATAGGTCTCCTGGACCTTTTGGCATTATTGTTTGCATTTTCGCGTAGTTTGTTTGCGTCGGTACTTTATTCCTCTGGCATTTGTCGCAATTGCCGGTGACTTGTCGAATCTTCCGTGCCAAGTGGGGGTAGCTAAAATCTTCCTCTATTATTTTAAATACCTTTCTCGATCCGACATGGCTGTACATTTCGTGGCATTCTTTTATGAGCCGGTCAATGATCTGTGCCGGTATGATAATTTTCCAGTCCCTGGATCTCGTTGTTTTTTGTAAACATCCTTGGTGGATTCGGTATCGTGGTTTCTCGAGTGTGCTTTCTTCAATTTCCCTCCATAGTTTCTGTAGGTTCGGATCTTCCCGCTGTTGCTCGCCTATTTTTCTCATATTTTCGGCGAATTGTTCACTTGGTTCTTTCGCTAGTATCGTTGCGATAATGACTTGCTGGTGCTTTCTCTCGTCATGGTCGCCTGGTCGACTTAGAGCGTCAGCTACCTTGTTCTCCCTCCCCGGGCAATGTTCTACTTCGAGGTCGTAGTCTTGTATTAAGAGGGCCCATCGGAGAAGTCTGTCTCCGGCAAATCGGCATGTCCTTAAAAATGTCAATGCCTTATGGTCCGTGATGATCCTAATTTTCGCTCCTAACAGGTATGTGCGAAATTTTTGGAGTGACCATACAATCGCGAGGAGTTCTTTTTCCGTGGTCATATATCCTTTTTCTGCTCCTTTCAATGTTCGGCTGGCAAAGGCGATGACTCCCGTTTCGCCTTGCTCGTCTTCTTGGCCCAGAATCGCTCCTATTGCATAGTCGCTCGCATCTGTGGTTAGCGTGTACGTTTTCTTCGTGTCTGGGTGTTTCAGCATCACGTCCTTGGTAAATAAATACTTGGTTGTTTCGAATGCTCTGCTTCTCGTCGGAGTCCATTCCCATGTCACACCCTTTTTTAAGAGTTCAAGTAAAGGTACCGTCTCTCCTGCGTGGCGGTTTGTGAATTTTGAGTAAAAGTTGATTAATCCGAGAAATCCTCTTAATTGCTTCGTGTTCACAGGTTCCGGATATTCATGGATTGCTTTGATCTTTTCCGGGTCCGGCCTTATCCCTTCTGGTGATAAGATATGCCCTAAAAAGACCACCTGTTTCTTAAAAAATGATGATTTCCGGAAGTTCAGAGTCATGCCGTGTTCTTTCATTCTTTTGAAAATTCTTTCTAAATGTTCGAGGTGTTCTTCCGCCGACTTCGAAATGCACAGAAGGTCATCGACAAAATTGATAATTGAGTTTCCCAGGTTTTGCAGCACAATTTCCAATCCTTTTATCAAGCTGGCTGTACTTGTTTTTAGTCCAAATGGTGTAACGGTAAATTGATAACACTTCCCCTCGTGGAGGAATGCTGTGTACTTCCTTGACGGTGGTGCCAGCGGGATCTGCCAAAAGCTGCTCGTCATGTCAAGGCTCGACATGACCTTTATTCCTCCGCATCTTTGAAAAATCTCCTCCGTTGGCGGCGCTGAGTCATGGTCCTCAATCAGATATTGATTCAATTGCCGTGCGTCGAGGCATAATCTCACCGATCCGTCCTTTTTTATCACCGTCACCATTGGGTTGATGAACCGGCTGGTCGTTCTTTCGATCACGCCATGTTTTAACATTCGTTGTATTTCTTGCCGCACTGCCTCTCGATATTGCATCGGTATCGGATATGACCGATGCACATATGGTTCGGGCTTTTCGAGGTGTAATTGATGGACGTACCCGGTCATTCTTCCTGGGCGTTTTGAGAAAATATTTCTGTATTTGTAGATGAGTTCTTTGAACTCATCTTGTAGATACTCCGGCATATTTTCGCTTTCTTTGATCTTTCTGTCTACCTCCGCTTCTGTGACTATTTCATCCTCCACTGCTTCGACAGCCATTACTTTCATGCCGTCACTTATTTCTTCATGTTTTTCTCTCCATATGCCTTCGTCGAAATATAATGCATCTCGTTCACCTACTCGAATTTTCCCGTCACGGCTATCGATTTGAATTTTGAACCGAAGCATCCCGTCGATGCCAATGAGTCCGTCTCTGCTCAATTTCGGGATTACCATTAGCGGTATTATCTCCTTCACATCCTTTATCCTTACTTCTACGAGGATTTGATGCTTTATTCTTCCTTTATTACCGCTAAAAGCTCCCTTTACTTCCCCCCGCACGATCGGTAACATTGGACATCGCCCGATCTTCGTTTTTAATTTTTCGTACCATTCTTCGGAAATTCCTGACACCTCACTCCCACTATCTATTAGCATTTCTGTTTCGACTCCTTCTATCTCTGTTCGTATGACTGGGCACTTTGGGAATATCACTCCTTCAGTTTTCTTTTTCGTTTCTTCTTGTAGGTAGCTTCTCGGACTCTCGTACCTTTCGTCCTTTGCCGTCGACGTCTTTATTTTGTCCGTTCGTTGTGTGTCGGCAGATATTTTTTTGTTTTCTTTTTCGTCCTTTCCGTCTCTATCCTTCTTGTTTATCATGCCGATCTCCGTTGGTTCTCCACCCTGGTTTGTTTCTTTGACCTTTTGTCGGATCAGTCTCTCTTTCTTCTTTTTATTCCGTTTTCTCCGCCATTCAATTTCGGCGAGTGCGTCTCCCACCTCGTCTTCATCCGTTGCGATTCGAGAGTCTTCTATTTTCTCGATCGCCTGTACTTCGGGCACTGTCGCTTTTTTTTCCTCCGTTGCGGCTCGAGTGTCTTCACTTTTCTCGACCACTTTCGTTTCGGGCGCAACGTTTAGGCGTTTCCCGAACTTGTGGATGGTCCTTGCACAGCTTCCGGGATTTTTGGGGATTGGGCTTCTTCTGGTTTCTTCGGTGGAGCCCATTGGAACTGGTTTTGCCTTAGTTGTTGAGTCGCGTTGTTGCCTGGTGCTCGAGGTTGTTCATCATTGACATTGTGTCGCCACCTTGAACTCTGTGGTTGATTTCTCGGCGACCAAGGTGCGTTGTTCTGGTTGTTCGGAGCCCATGATGGTCCCCCATCGTATTGACCCCTCCTTGGTTGTCTTCGTTGTACGTTCAATGGTCCTGAACCGTCCAAACTCTCCAAGAACTCGAGAAACTGCTCGATAGTTTTCACGGTTCCAATCTGGACCGCTGATCTTACCGTTTCATTGAAGTGATTTCCGAGATATCGGATAATCTCTTCATTTGTCAGATTCTTACTCAGATCCTTGGCATTCCCAAAAATCCGGGTTGCGTATTCGGCGCGCGTCGCTCTTTGCTCGTCTATCTCGTACGCTCCGAACTCCAGGTTGCGACTGATTTTATCCTGAATTTCTCGGCTCCAGTAACGCAGTTTGAATTTTGCGGTGAAGTCGTCGATTGTCTGTACGTCATCCTCGACGACCCTCCACCAATCCTTCGCCGGTCCCTTTAAGGATTGACTTATCAGATAATGTAGGTCCGCGATCCCCGTGACCCTCCAGAACTGTTGCAATTCTTTCAGGAAACGCATTGGTCGTTCCCTCCCGTCACCGTTGAATATCGGTGGTTGCTGTTTTGCAACGTACATCTGACTCATGTTTAGTCCACCTTGCGAGATGTTCATTGTTTGCGATAATCTCGTTCGGAATTCTTCTTCACACCTGCCGATTCTGGTCTGGTTTTCCCTGGCTAGAGCGACGGTGCTTTTGGTAAGCTCCTGGACTTGTGAGATCCCTGACATCGTCCTTTGGAGCTTTTTTTCTAGCGCATCGAAGTCTGCTTTTCTCTCGTCATCGACGGCTTCGATTTTTGTGGTGACCGTATCTTGTGAGATCGTTATTTTCCGGTCGGTTTGTGTGACGACTCGATCTATTTCCTCTTGGCATTCGAGTCGTGCAAATTCCTGCGTCTGTCGGCATCTCAGAACGCATTTTTCGTCTTGATCTTTTATGTTTGCCGTCGTCATCAGACGTTCTCGGGATTGCTCTAGTTTAATTTCTTTTATCTCTCTCATCAGCAGCCGGATCGATTCTTCCAACTCGTCCTGCATCCTGTCCGACGGAGTTCGACGCACATCATTGAGTGTGTCCTCAAAGACCAATTCGTCGGATGATTTATTCGGACTTTCGCCGACTGGCTCCCTTGGCTCATCCATTCTGATTCTATGTTTTCTCGCGCGTTTTAACTTCTATAGCTCGCTCGAGTCCCTGTTCGGGCGCCAAATGAAACGTATTGCGGTTTCGGTATTTTAATTTTTGTTCAGGACTCGAGCAGGAGCTGAAGAGATTTTGCAAAACGCACGCATAAAATCGACGAAATTTATTAAAATGTTTGATTAAATACAATAGTGAATTTAAATGGCACTGTAGCTCATCTTTCGTGTATGTGTATTGTGTTTATTTGGATATTGCCTTGTGTGGCTGTGTTGTTTTGGTTACTGAGTCGCCGCCATGCTGCTCGTTCGTGCGGCCGTCTCTCTCTTGCTTCAACGTTGCTGCGTCGTTTCTCGCTCTTATTGCCTCGATCTCTCCTCGATGATCGGCGACGCTCTTGTGTGTGTGTGTTGGTGTGCTGTGTCTCGTCGAGACAGTGTTGGTGTGTCGGTGTCTCCGAAGTCTCTCGATATGTTGTCCCTCTATCTCTCTCTCTATTGGCGCGATGATGGCCGTCGGAGAGCCAGCTGACTATTCGGGTCAGTTCCGTGGCCTTTTAAATTTCCTTGCCTTCTTCTCGCATATAGTTTCCTCGGGCTTACTAACACATGAGCCTATCCGACTTAACACGTGCGTGCCAATGTCGGACCTCAAACAGTCACCCACCCTCGTACTACTATAGCGATCGGATAACAAGTACTCTTTCTCGAAGTTTGACCAAAGAGAAGGGTAACAATTGTTTGTTTCATCGGCCTTTTATTTGTTGCTCGCTGTTATATCGTTGGCGAGAGCGGATTTTGTTTATTGTCCCTCTGCCGAGAGCTTCGTGAACTTTCTGTTTAATTTGTTGTTCCGCTTCTGCTCGGTGCCGATGTGCCATCTCCCGTTACAAATTACTAACTCCACCTCCGAAACTAACAAGACTTCTCGAGGTCTTTCAACAAACGAACCCACTACCCTCATTGTCCATTGACCCTTCCTCGACGGACAATAAAAGAGTCTGCGTTAACCGCTCGACGTACGACTCGAATTTCCCGTCACTATCCTCGGACGTGACACGAATTATTGTTTTTATTAAATTCTCTAAAAATTATTCACCCTCAACCTCCTGCATATAACACGATCGTCGGCACATCTCAAAGAAATAAATAAAATTGAGACCGTGACGTCTCAATATATATACATAACCTTATATATTATATATATATATATATATATATATTGTCACGCCGATGGGAGTGGGATATCACGGGACGGGGGTAAAAGAAATTAATACTCTGAGCAAGGATTTACAAGATCAAGAATAACAAATATTTTATTACACAGAAAAATTAACAAGTCTCAAAAAAAAGAAAGGATGTAATCCGTTACAAGGAAAAAAAAACCAAAATATACTTTACTATCGACGGGCGATCTCCGGGGTTTAACTAGTCTCAAAAAAAAATAACTAAAGTCAAACGAAATTATAATAATCTGGGCGCCAGTTAATTTTCTACAAAATTTACAAAAACAAACAAAAAGGTATTATCTATAGGGAATATTGGGGGGGAGTAGCTCGGACAAGGCGAATTCTGAACTGCAAGGGGAAAGGGGGGGATCTCAGGATGGGTTCTCCGACTCTATGTGCCCTCTTAGTTATTACCACTGGCTGGGAGAGGGGCGAAGGGGGGGGGGGGGTACTCTATTCGAACTTAACGGCTACGCGCACAACCGTTCCACGTTTGAAATATAATAAAATCTATTTCTCGAAATATTTCTAATGACTGATTGGTGAAAGTCTCAAAAACGTACGATGGGAAATTCGGGGGAGAGGGGGGACTCTAATTACAAATTTGGGCTAATCAAAAGGGGAAAAACTCAAAAAGGGAATGCCAATATTTTTGGGAAAGGAAATGTGCAAACACTTACAATTTATTCGGTAACTCCTTTTTCCTTGTGGATCGTTTTCTTCTTCTGTCGTACTCTCTCCTCCTCTCGCCCGTCTTTCTGTTCTCTCACTCTAATACTTTCTTCCAATCTTCTTTCACTCTTTCCTTTCACTCCTATTTCACTCGAGTCTCATATTATAATTTTTCCTCTAATATTTCCTCTAATAAATTCCTTTATTTTATCCAATTTTCAAGTACTGTCTATCTCGCAAATTTTTGTCGCCTACACTCGCGGGCGGCTATCCTCAAAGTGACGAGCACATTTCTTTCCGGAAACTCCAAATTTTTCTCGGCCTCTTGATAGGTCGGGACGTCCTTAATTTTGATTGGGCAGCAACGGCACGGGTCAAGCGATAACGGGTCGATGGGAAATCAATATATTCGGGACGGACTAGGGAGATCTATCGGGAGATGGGTGTAATTAGGTCAGGCGGTCGGTACGGTAGGGTCGCTCTCATAGGTATCGGGATTTAGGGTAATTAGGATTGATAATTCTCGTTGCGCGCTGCTGCCATCTCGGTCATTCCTGTGTCACCGCGTTGATCGATGACCGGTGGACAATGGACGGGACGATCTATTTGGATTTTGGTGGGTTTTCCTTCGGTGCGGTGAGAGTGACGGTGGATCTTGCGTGCTTCTTCCTGGACGTCCTGGTACCTCCGGTGGTGATACGTTGGGCCAGTCGGGGTGTCCTCAGGATGTCCTTGATGGTGGTGATGGAGTAGTACGCGTTGTAGGTCTTCTTTCTTCATTCTTCGCGTTTCTTCGGGGCGTCGATAGTGTTGCACATTTACAAAAATTGGGAGGAACGAGAATTTGGGGATTCAAAATAATAATTCCTTACTTACGCTTTAGAATGATACGTGGAACGGTTGCCTTTGGGGGCCACCGGCGTGAGGGAAATTGTGCAATGTCACAATATATATATATATGTTTCGGCGACACCGGAATTTATTGCTCGACGTCGCCACTCGCTATTTCGACCGTTAATCGATTGAGGCGGTAGCGTCGCTCATTGTCAGTGAGACGGTTCCCCCTCCCTAGCCCTTCGGTTAACGGCCGAGCGATTAACCGGACGCCGGTTAATCGGCCATTATTGTATGAACTCACGAGTTAGTACGACGCGCTCTTCAATTCCAGTTTTCTTAAATTACCGTTAACGACCATCGTTCATCTCACGTGTTGCTCTTTGTATACTTATAACGACCCGGCTTGCTCAACAGTGCTAAATCTTGGTGACGAAAGCGGATATCGACTTAGGCTATTGATCTTGGAAAAAGACCTTGCGGCGTACTGAAACGTGTGCGGTTATTCGCGCCATTATTCGGCTCGCACAGCTCGTGTGTGATATATTGTGTGAGGTTGATCGGCTCGATCGGCTCTGCTGTAAGTGTTCGTACTAAATTGACAACGACAAATAAAAGGCTCTGACTACGACAGCTCTGAGTTGGTGTTAGTCTTTTTCTTGTGAATTGTCCTTCCCGCAATCCATTTCCTTGCTCAAACAATATATTGTAGCGGTCCAACGACGGACGACCACGTGACCTATAAACAAAAACAAACAATGGTGAGTTAAGGAAACAAACACTAGATGGCGTATAATATTAAAAACAAAACTCGTAAACAAAATAAAGTCTACAAGAATATAAAAGGGCAACAAATTAACGAGAAAGGTACCTCTAAAACCGGTCCTGATTCGAGCAAACCACTCGAGGGAAGCAGTAACCCAGGCGGAGCAGCACATACCTCGGTATCGTGACAGCGGAGCCAACGGGTGAACAACCCTCAGGGCAAGCCCGAATCAGGCGAACTCACCAATATCGAAGAAGTCTGAGCAGCAAGAACATCAAGGAGGCGCAGTGACAGTCGAGGCGCAGCAACGAAGCAGCGCGGAGTCACAATTCAAGAGTCCGGCTGGCGCAAGCAGACCTCGTCAGATCATCAGGTAAAAGTAAAGAGTCACCGACCAGATCGAAGCTGCTGATAGAAGAAGGCGCACTCCTGATCTCCAGAGGCGCAGACCAAATCTCCAGTGCAGAAACCAAAGTCAGCATCCGCATCAGCAACCTGAAAACTACAAAGAAATTAGTTACACGGACTTCGCAGCACATGCATTAAAACGCAATTTACCTTTTAAGTCCCTATTGAGAGGACCATAAAGACATCAGTAAGCCAAAAAGAATACACACAAAACGCCGAATAACGACGACACACTGCAACACCTGAAAAGACACAATTTCACTTAAAATAAAAGCAGAAATTAGACGCGCAAACCAGAGTAATCTTACCCAGTTTCGTACTTTCAAACCGACGAGAGAAAACCACTTTTCACAACACTAAAAACTTAAAACTGAGATAACAACAACAAATATGCCCGTGCGTATCTGTCACAGCCGCAGCCATATTGATTTCCGATACGCCATCGATTAAGCGTATCAGCATTGACAGGAAACTCACCGAGATCACAGCGCCGGGGTACATACCGCGGCTAATTAAGTGAACCGTGGCTACTTAACGAGAGTACACGCCACGGCTCACGCGACATATTTTGTGTATCAATCATAAGAAATAAAATCTACCTTACCAACACCTTCCTTCGTCTCGACTACTTTAATTTTTCTCGAGTCCCCAAACGAACTACGTTACAATATATATATATATAATTATATATTATATATATACAGGGTAAATTGCGTAAGGCGGTATTTCAAGGTAGATGGGCTCGTTAGGAACAAAAGTTGCAAATAAACATTCGGGATATTGTTAATAATTTACGAGATATAAATTTTTTAAATCGGACCAATCAGAGCGCGCCGAGAAGCGTTGAAGCCACCCACCCCCATCCTAGCCGTAGATATAGCATATATTAGGGCGTTACATTTGGGTTTGCAAAATTCAGAGCAGTCAATTAGATTGCTTGTATTTTCCCGCAGTCATTTTTTTTTCTCGGGCATTGGCTGCTCTGAATTTTGCCCAACGTGCCGACAAGCGTTGAAGTCACCCACCCCCCGCCTAAATTCAGAGCAGCCAATGCCCGAGAAAAAAAATGACTGCCGAAAAATACAAGCAATCTAATTGACTGCTCTGAATTTTGCAAACCTAAATGTAACGCCCTAATCTATGATATATCTATGGCTGTGCTATGTCTAAATACCCTTGCGGGTTTTTACATTCCTCCTTTCTTACAACCACCGCGCATCCACATTTCCACCATCAACCACTCCGGTGGACCTACAGTTTTTGGTTAGGTGGGTTCCGAACTACCGAGAGCACAGAATAAGCACATAGAAAAATTCCATTGGTGCCGGCGGGGAATCGAACCCGGGACCCCCGAGTTGAGAGCCGAGAATGCTAACCTCTGTGCCACTGCCTCTCTTTTCTTCTACTCCTATATTTTCTTCTATTTCCTGTATCTGGTATTGTGCTGGGTTGCCAGAAAATTCGTCTGACGTTGCGTGGTCTCTTTTCCTTGTGAAATTTTCCTGTTTGGTTTCTTCTTCATTTGAGCATAGTGAATTTTGCATTTCTCCATCCCTTGATTTATTTGTAGTTGCTTGTGCTTTATAGGATGATGGATTGCCTGAAAATTCATCTCATGTGGAGCGGTATCAAGTTTTCGGCTGATGGAAGTTTTTCGGTTTTTTGAACAAGTTGTCGTCTGGATTTTCGAATGAATCTTGTCGAGGTCTGATTAGAAATACTGTTGCCGAGTTTCTCCATAATGCGTCTGTAACGACATTCAGTTTATCTGGTTTGCGATGAATTTCATAGTCATAATCGTTGAGAATACCTTGCCAGCATATGTTTGAAATGTTCGATTGCGTTCACTATTGCCACTAATTCTTTTCGCATAGCGTCGTATTTTATTAGTGCGTCTCTAAGAGTCTGTGAGTAAAATGCGATTGGGTGATCGAAGTTGATGTATTCCTGAGATAGTACTGCGCCGATTGCGTAGTCCGATGCATCTGTTGTTAATTTGAATTCCTTTTTGTTGTCCGGGTACCATAAAATTGGTCGAGATGTTATTTTTTCTTTTATTATGTTGAACGCTTTCTTTCATTCTTCTGTCCAGTTGAATCTTGCATTTGCTTTTAATTG